>AP028431.1:12067578-12305507 GCA_036509395.1 Antheraea yamamai | reverse complement strand
ATATATGACATCATTGCGCTTCATTACTTAAGATTAGTTTCATTAGCAGCATAACAGTACTCACCAACTTGTCTTGTTGCCATTTTCATCTATCGTCAAATGTTCAGCAACGGAAAATCCGAAATATGAGCCGGTTTCTCCGAACTTTATCACAGGGATCCTCGGTTCCAAATTAAAACCGGTGACACTGTATATAATACACAAAAATAAAACACAGCTAAATTTATATTTCGCGGCCATCGTGTATGTAGTTCGCAATATAGTCGTGTTACGAATCGTGTTATCACAGCAATTCACTGTCCCGCAGTTATTATTTGGCACATCGCGATTATCGTAGTAAATAACGCTGGCGTGAGGCAACGGGACCCCCAGCACGGTTGCCGTTCGCCGGCTGAGTATGCCCGCTAAACTCTCTCTAGTCGCGTGTCCGCCTATAACGTAGTTGTAACGTGTACTCTACGTCTCTACGACTCTCTACATACGGTAGAGCGGCGGTGCTTTCGGTAGAGGCGACTGAACCTATAAAACCTTGCGTAGGTTATCAATACTCGGTACAGCGACATCTTTAGGTATGTTCTGAAATACGCGCTACTAGCGCCATCTTGTTTTTTTTTTCGTATACTTGTACCGTCTCTACAAGTTAGATGATGTTTTCAAGGTACTAAGAATTTCAATAGAATAACCAAAGATGGCAGTACAGTATGAAGATTAAAGAATAAATTGGTGTACAAACTTTTATATAACATACTCTGTGTACATACTCTACATAAAAATTAGCTTTTACATTTGAATGTCAATCCTTTACTGAATCAGTGACGTCATAAAGTTGTAAGTAATATATTTATACAATTTTAGTTGCAATGACTTAAGTGTTTATTTCATGATTAATCAATACCTTTCTTGATAGGGATATATCAATCAAATCAGGGTTTCAATAGGGATATATAAAAAAACAATGAATAAAGTAAATACCATTCATTTTTATTCCATAATTACAATAAGTGCGAATTATTTGAGTAAAAATATAATAGTTGGAGAAAAGCAAAGTAAACGGGCCTCAATTACACAAAAATAATTATCTATTTTCATGTAAATAGTAGATACTAGTCTTTTACTATTCTCTCCGATGATAAAGATTGTTTACTTGACATAATAATGATTTCCAAAGGCCGTATTATAATATCTATTAAAAAAAATACTGATCGAATGAAACTAGGCAAAAGGATATCATTACATTTATTAAAGTAATGTGTTTTCTCGTAGGTAGTAGTACCATTTCATTGTGTAGATTGACAAGTAAAGCCGAGATGAAAGGAGCTCGTAGATGTAGCGCTATTACGTAGCATTGATTTCACAACCGAAAAATAGACAGCGTCGTCCATATATCAGCCGTCTCTCGGTTGCAAAATTCTTGATCAATCATTTGGCATTTGACGGAACATATTGCGCATCATATGACTTGTTTGGTATATCAATACTTTATGAAGCGAATGCTATCACTAGTATTGTAACACCATTCGGGTTCGGTGAAATATTTAAGGAAGGGGATGAAAGGTTAGTTCGGTCTGTGAATGCGCGAACAATAGGTTCAGTTGCGAGTCCAAACCGACATTGAACACTTTTACTAGATTGGCTATAGCTTGACCGGGATCCTTGCGAATGAGAGCTACGCCGGAAACCTTCATCAGGTGAACCTCAGAGTCTACAGATCCTCCGCCAGTGGTGGCCAATTTCACATGACAAGTTACGTCCACATGAATATATTTCTCAACCGCTGAGCCTTTTTTCCCTGGTACATTTACATATTCAGTCTTCTCTTCGACCTGCGGTAAATCAGCTCGGAACACGCAAGCTTCGCCTAATAAACCCTGTAAAGGAAACAAACGTAGTTGATATATATATACGAGTAGACGTTTTTAAATGAAATGCCGAGGTGAGATAATTTATGTCTTTGACGAATGGCCAACGTAAGATGCAATTGGAAATTGTCCTTCTGCCAAAACAACTAACAAAATTTCACAATGAGATAAATTATATGTAAACAAACGAAACTAATGTAAGTTCTAGCTCCCATCTATAAAATTATGGCTACGTGCCAACAGGCGCCGTTAAAGATAATTAAAGACATACCACAGTTATTATTAACGTACCCCGTTTCCTGTAATCGAGAACTTCATTCCGGGATGAATAGCACGAGGTTCCATGCCAACGCCCTCGGGATGCGAATCTGACCAGAAGTAGTTTTCAGGAGTGTTAAGTGTGTCAGGTTTGAATGTAAGCCGCTTGCCGTATCCCATTCCAATGGACTGGAGCAACAAACTGCGACCTTCGAAGAGATAGCGTCGACAACCGGCAGGCCGCACCCGGTAATTGAAACCAGGAATAATGCGAGGGTCAATGTAAGTTCCTAAAAGTATATAGACAGCATTATTAAAGTACTTAAATTTCTTATAAAATATTATGTTTTCAAAGTAAAATATTACCGATAACGGGTAATTCATATTTTTCTAGTCCAACTATACAATACTGGCAAGGAATGTCTTTGATATCAGCACCGTTTACGGTGATTCTTCGTGAAGAAGATTCAATACCAGGCTTAAGCTCATAGCCTTTTCTAAGTTGCTTAACGCCGATGGCTACATTAACAACTCGTGAAATTACGGCATTGCCTCTTCCTTTCTTTAATATAGCAACTCCAGTGACAGGAACTAATTTAGTGGCGCCATCATTTTCATACCATTCTACTTTGCAAAGGGTACTAATCTTGACCTTTTTATCAATGGAACCGTCTACGTATATCTTCTGATCCAATTCGATTTGGTTCTTCTGAAAAGTGAAATTAAATAAAAATCATTTTTTATACAATTTGCCACGAAACAAGTGAAAAATATAAATAGTTCTACCAAATTTATGTAAACTCCTTACGATAAAATTGACATATCGATTATTCATAGGATTAAACAAAAAAAGCATTAGAATAACTAGAAGACAAGATAATTTGAGAATTATTCTTTACGTCTGACAAATGACAATTATTGTAAACAATATATTGCAGTAATCTGCAGACGTAATGATTAGTATGTGTAGAGTAAAACGAATAATCTTCGAAAATGATTTCCTAACTAGTATTCCCGATGAATTTTCGGTAACAATTCAGGAACCCTAATCCCCTGTATATAATTTCATGCTTCTAGAATTCACCGAACAAAGTTATGCATTTTTTGTCAATCAATCTTAAGGATTTCATTAAGTAAATATTTACCTGCTGCTGTACAACCTCCAAAATCCCTTGAGGCTCATGGTTAGCATCGTAGATAGTAAATTTATCCCCAATAGACACTGCTTCAATCTCAAACGCGAATCCTTCCGGCCTTGAGTCGGTCCAGAAATAATTCTTGTTATCATTGAGGGTAGAGTCGTGGGGTTCAAAAGTGAGTCGGCGAGCAAATCCACGACCGATAGACTGGAGGGTGAGGGCCTTCCCTCCGAACAAGTACCGCGGCTTCACTGATAGTGCTGGTGCATCCATAGCCTGTAATGTTTATTTAATTTATAACAAAAAACTCTTTTAAATAAACATAAATTTTTACTAGATACAATTTTGTTCTCACTTAACAGGAATAAACGTAAAAGTTTTTGAACTGATTGTTTGAATTCAATGCTAAATAATCATGTTTTGTGATCAACTATGATTATTTTTGTATAAAAGAAAACGTGAGTACCACAATTAAGTGTTACCAACTTGCATTATTACTTTAGACTATGCACGTTACTGTTCACGTGTATCTATAATGTTGATTGCCCTATTCAAGGTAATGAGAAAAAAATAATCATACTATAATATCACAAACGACGGAAAATCTTTTGCAAAAGGACAATGATTTCATTTAATTAATGGCATAAACACCCTTATGAATGATACTTATGGTTTACCTATTATGGACATAACATGCCGCCGGCCAGCATGTCACATTCGACCTGTCGGGTCGCAGCAAGGTTTCTTGATGTTTGTATTGTGAAGCCACTCTGGGCGGGTGTCTGAAAAACTGGACGATCCACATACCATCGCCTACAACGGCAAGTGCACACAACTATGCGGGGAATACTAATTCAACAGTGTTGATCGTTGATGATATTTTCATTCTGTAAATGTCAGCAACGGACACCGCTACTCTCTGAATTAACACCGGTAATCGAATCTAACCAAACTCTGAACTACAGACTACTGAATGTTTAACGATCTGGAATGGAGTTTGAATTCATTTAATAATGCCAATTATTAGAGTAGTTTACAATTTTCTATGTGCTTATAGATTAACTTTAAACATTATGGTGTAAGGCTGCCTTTACAATATTTGTCTATATTAAAATAATGAATTAATCGAATTTTTATTAATAGATTTAGTAATACCATTACGAATATACTTATTACACTTGTCTAAACTATTTTCATACTCTATGTACCAGGTAAGTTTATATTATACATTCAAAATATCGAATAAATTCTAAATAATGATGACAACCTTACGCAATATCGTGCTTCATAAGAATATATACCCGAAGAATATTTTGTACGAGTTTAATAACGATTAACATTTTGTATGTAATATTCGTTTGCGGTTATAAATGGAATATACGAACACTCTTTATATCAATATTTATAATTATGTTAATAATTTTTAAATAAAAAGCATAAGTTAAACTTGCTTAAGAGTTTTCGTTCAATCCATAAACATTTTTGCAAGACGCAAAAGACTCACCATCCTTCTTGTGTCTGAAAATGATTACACTTACAAAAATGTTTCGAATAAACCACAATCGATATTTTAGTAATCTAAATAGTTAAAATAAGAATATCTGATATTTAATTTGCGGAATCGCAATAAACTATTTAACAGCATAGTTTGAGAGATACAAAAATATCGTCATATACAGAATCAGCACGGCATGTTTAAAGTTAGCTGTATTTTTGCGTTCAAACTCAAGTCATGTCAGATCGTTTCTTTCAGTGCCGTTGTGTTTGTCGTAGTTCAGTAATAATTTTTTTTTTCCCGAAATTACATGGATCTTCAAAGTTTTTCTCTCTGTTCCGAAATTGTAAATTACACAATGATGATACGAAAACGATTCAAAATGTACATAAAATTCAATGGTAAAATAAATATTAAACATACTGTGAGGATGCTCAATCGAGATATATTGTATTAAGAAGTTATAAAAGTATGAAATGTGAATGATTGCATTATATGACACAAATTCACATTTGCAATCACCAACACTTCTTTTTTAAACGCGAACATACCTCACGGTAAATTACATCTCGAATATTTTAACGTTAAAATTATATTGCTCGTCTCACCTGCATCGGTCTAACTTTGTATCTGAAACCGGTTCTGACTCGAGGATCGATGTACACCCCAATAACCGGCATTTGATGCGGTGCAGGCTGCGGGACCCTGTAAACCGCAGGCACATCTCCCAGAGTACTGGCATCCAGTAAAACCTCTTTTCCATAACCACTTCCAGTCCAGTAGCTCTTGCTCGGGACGTCCACTGGTTCCTATAATAAATGTTTCATAAGTTTCCGTCGCACTTATACACAAAATATTATATAGCATTTTCTCTTTTACTTCTTCATCTATTAGAGGCAATGGGTTATCATATTCTGGAATTTCCAATTCATCATCAACTTGTTTAAAAGCAAACATTTCAAATGATTTTGTTTTCAATTAAATCAATACAAAACACCAAACGAGTGTTTGCAACGAATAGGAACAAAATGAGCTGGTGTTTTGGCAGTCGGTTATTGTTTCCCATGTGACGTTTATATTTCAACTGCCAAGAAAGGAGCAATGTTGTTTGTTTTCCGTCAATTATTACAACATAGTATCATAATTTACCGCATTTACTACAACGACAACATATTCAAAATTTTACGATTACCACAACCTAAATCGGAGTGTTTAAGCAATAATCAGAAATTGATCTATATACATACGAGTATATACCTATAGAAGTACAGTTGACTAAGTGACTGACTGAAATATCAACGAATAGCCCAAACTGCTGTCATTAGGATAATAAACATTTGCATATGGGTATATTGTAGGTGAGAAATAATGATTGGACTCTTGAAAACTCAACCCCTAATGTGGTGAAAAAAGGAGATAAAAATGTGAATGAAAATCGGCCATTTTTGATAAATCAGTCAGTCCGTTAGTTATTCAAGTTTACGTATAAAATATACATAGATATAAAATAAATAGTCTAAAACAATTACTGCATAAAAAACGTGTGCGAGTTCACGTGGAATTGCTAACTACTATATAAAAAATAGAATGCATGTTTAGACGCCATTACATTAACCTAAAAACATTCGTCGACATGAATTTTACAGTGTATAATTGACGTCGGCTTTATTATGCTGAAGATCTGACAACGAGCAGGAAAAGGCTGAGTGAATCATAATGAAAATCTATTTTGTTTATAAAATGTTAACAGTCAATATATAGTAAACATTAGTTATCAGTAAATTATATTCATTCTTGTCGTATCGTGTCACGCCAAACGAAAATTAATATCGTGTCATTCATAATAACCGCCTGTGCACAGTTTAATCAAAATAAATTGACGTTATTCCGTTTCAAATCACGGTATAAAGTCCACTCGGGAGATTTATCACGAACTATTTTCGGCTTTCCTTCGTTCTATTTTCGTTCATTCGTGCAGTCTTCATGTTCTCTCAGTTTACAACTACGCCGTTTTGTTGGAAAATTTTCCCATTTGTTATTTGTTGTTCGCTTATATTGCGACGTGTCCTACTTTTGTTAGCAAGGCTATTACTATGTGACCTTTTATTAAAATCAATCATATGAAACCTTACAACGTTTGCTTCGAATCTAATGATCGATGAAACTCGACGTCGAAAATAATTCCATTAGAATTGGATTTTTTCGTCACTACAGATAATAATGGTATTTACGTTGCCAGCTGTGTGTATAACTCTTAGAAGCATTCATATCTTGATTGCACCACGTCTAGACATGGAGAGTAATGACGTAGTTATTTACTAATGTCAATAACAATGAGTGTCTAAGGTGTGGTGACACACTGTGGGGATTTTGTTAAATAAGGTTAAAAATTCCATCACGTAATTGAGTAATGTAATAACGTGATAGATATTTTATAAAACACTTACGGTGCCTTCGGTTGAACGTAATAAAATATTAAATTTTACCCGTCAATTCACTCGCGCCAGTATAGTTTTCACATATCCCTTGGGAACAGTACCTACTTTCAGTGGCGGATTTACAAGTCTGCCGCCTATAGGCTATTCAAATTTTGCCGCCCCTAAGGATTTCCATTTTTTTTTTTCGAACTGACTACGCTATTGACCTAGCAAGGTCTTAACAGCGTCACCGGACTACTAAGGCGAACGCTTAAGGCACTCAGCCGATTTTATTTTGACAACTAGCTCAAGGGTGCGCGGCACACCTCGGCTTGGACTGTTGCCTTGGGATTTCCATAATTTGATATTCTAGTTTATAATCAAGTAAATTCTGTCAGTGAAATGGCAACGTTATTATTTGTGTTCTATCTACCTAATTACACCACACTTTTCCCGTAATTACTGTTTGTGAACTATGGTGTCGATTGGTCACTTTGTAGAATTATAAATGTGAAACTTTTTAATTTCTGTAAGACATAACAAAAATTTAGCCCCAAATTTTCCGCCCTAGGCTCCAGCCTACTCAGCCTGTTGGTAAATCCACCACTGCTTACTTTATATACTTTTCTGTATCCCTGACCACGTTTACGTATATCTTCTTAATGATCGGTCGACTAGATATGGCATGAAAAAAAAACATACAGAAATAGCATTTATAATATTAAGTAGTTGGGATTAGGATTTAAGGAGATATAAACAAGCCCAACTTAGTCGTAAAATGATAACGGTCTGGATCATTGGGTTTCACTTAAATGCTACAAGACAGATTTCGATATATGTTTTTGTTATATTTCTTAAACTCTTGACCGTTATCTAAAAGAACAGATTGTCACGATAGTATCATTTAATATAAGACTATTAATGTTATAACAAATTACGATTTCAGGGATGTGTGTTTTATTGCCGTGAAGTGGGGCAAGCTGTATGATGCTCATGCGCAGGATAACGCAGACGAAGTCGCGGTTTTCTGCTAATTTATAACAATAATACACTTACGTGCAATTCCAGTTCAGGGAACGCCTCATCGCCATCGCTTTCATAATCACTTTGTGCAGGGATCAAAGATTTAGACCCAACATCAGGTTCCTGGGTGGATATTCAATTAATATTTAATATAATCTAATGAAATAAACTTTGTAATAACAGTACGTTATTACTATCAATCAGTTTGGTTATTTTGAAGAAGTAAAGAATAGACTAAAATGGATAATAATTTCAATAACTAAGAAGGATAATTATAAATTTATCGTGTTAATATATAAGTATATATAAGTATATCGTGTAAACGCAAATAATTATGATATTGTTTTGATTTCAGAGGAAAATTTACAACATTGATAAGAAAAAGTAGACCACTAACATTAAACAATAATAGCCCTTGACTCACTGGTTAGTCCACTTAAAGCATTAAATATTTTTATAAAATCTTGATTATATACAAGAAATACATCTGTTTTATTTTAGTGACATTGACAATAATATTTCGTAATAGAGGTCATTTTATCATTGTATAAATACAAATAAACACAAATAGTTCGTAAACAATTTTAGTTGATAATAGCAAAGGCCTTTACTTCTATTTATACAAATACTACGTCATATCTTCAATAATTAAAAATATTATTTTGCTCTAAACTAATTGATAGTTAAATTATTAATTAATAATTAAATAATTAGTTAAATACTTTAAAAAATGATGTAAAGTAAATGTATAGTAAAGTTATGTTTCTGCCCTTTAGCTGCGTAGTCCGGCCTTGCTAGGTCAATAGCGTAGTCAGTTTGAGACAAAAATCCTTTAGATGCTAAAATAATATACCTTCACAAGGTAATAAAGTATTTAGTCCTTTTGCTTCTAAACAACCACATTTTTTTTTCGAACTGACTACGCTATTGGCCTGACGACGGACCTTCAAATATTCACCGGACCACACACCGCATAATAGTTAAATCGGTTCAGGTAGAAAGCCAAGTCAGGTAGTTTTATAAAGTGAGGTGTGTTTACCTGCGCAGGAGGCAAGGTTTCGACCAGGGCCGGCTCGCCATCTAGTGCGGTCGAGGTCCCGGCAAGGCGGGCGCGAGTCAAACTCCATAATCGTTGAAGTGCTAACGGAGTCTCTTCGCTTCGCATTTCCATGGCTGTACCGGCGAGCATCTTGATTTATTGACTTTAGTTATATCTATTCGAGAACAACATTAATTTAGAAAAAAAAAACCAAATATATATAGTATGTAAATAAACTTCATGCGTATGTTTCAAACTGATCATCTCATATTTATTTAAGAATGATAAATCATATAGCGAAACTTAAAAATTAACCTTCAACGACTTTGTCGCCTCTAAATATCAAACAACCGGAAATTGTATATCAACTGTAGATTACTTTTAAATATTAATTCAATGGTCTTGTTTTATTTCCAGAATTAGTTTCCTAAATGCTTCACTGAAACTACATTTTTATCGAAAATATGCTTTCTTGTATCTACAACTATGTAATTACGAAATATTATGTAATGTTCTGCATTACACTTGTGTACGATCAATTATTTGTACATAACGTGTAATTTACTAAATTTTCTTTTATGATAATATCTGAAATTAAAGATTAAATAAAGGTTCCTATGGTATGTTGATATTTGCCACAAAAATAATAGTTTTTCAGAATTTTGTAGATTTTCTCGAACATTCTACCATATGAAACGAGAAGATCTCTTCAGTTTAGGGCGACAAGAAAAAACGGAATCTTTTTTCTTATAGCCAAATTCATCATAATATCTCCAGGTGTCAGATATTTACAAAAAGCATAGAATCGAAATATTTAAAATGACCAGTTGTATTTGAATAAAATCCGTCATTATTTTTGGAATAATTTACTGACTTAATTGTAATTATTTTTATTACAAGTACTTAATTAAAAAAATTGTGTTTACACAATTACTAATATTTAGGTATAACCGATAACACACGTTGTTTGAACAGTTTGTTAGGAATTTTCCATTTATGGACTCAAAAAATGATATTGCAATGAAAAATATATTTCACATATATACTAAAAATACATACCTACTTGTAATTAAAATTCTACTCCAAACCACAATAAACTTATAAATTTCCCCATTATTTTTGCATTTTATATAAATTAATTCTTTATTAATTAACTCTTCTACATTTCTGCATATTTTGTATCTAATATATCTATATTTTATATTGTGGGTTATTTTTCTATTTTATGTTTAACGACGTCTTTGAACGAAATGAAAAAGCAACGTCACTTTATGTACCGAAGAGATATGTAGCGAAAGTGTTTAACAAAATAGCTCAGTAACAGTGAATTTTGCCGTCTTAAAAGTAAAAAGATATAATTAATACTTTGAACTGTATAGAGTTACTAATTTAATATAATAATTGTATAAACGTAATTAAATCGAGCTTGGTTTTTGCAAAAATTTCAAAATTTAATGATTTTTATGCATATTATTATTATAGCAGTAATAACTATACAATTCAATGATTTTATTAATAGATTTTGTTCACTAACTTAAAATAATGTTGTAATTAGGACAAATCACTTTTAGAATGTTTATATTTTCGTATCGGTTTGCTAGAACCATCGAGAGAGAAAGCGACCCGTCGGCCATTTGCTGTAGTTATATCGGTTAACCGTTATTTTAACAAGAACATTCCAATATTTATTTCCTTATCCGCTGTTCCCATATTAGAATTCTGTATTGAATACTTATTAGGTACAATTATATTTTATTTTCTGCTAACTTACCTAGTTGTTATTAATAAATTTAAACAGCTGTCGCTGACTCAATTCTCAAGGTTTCTCAAGAAGACTCCACGAATCTACAATACAAGAGAGATTTTAGAGAAATTGTCACTCGGCGCGAGGCTAGTCGACTGTACCGGATCGCAGCTTGAACACCACTGGGGTGAGCACACGACAGGAAGGTATTTTAAACTTGAATAAACGCTCCCCGGTCGCACCGCTGATGGAGGAAAGGGACGTCAGCAATAAGATGAAGTGAGATAGACATAGAAACACGCACAGACCGCGTGCTCTGCTAGACAGTAGACAGTTACTCACACAGTGACGAATGTGTTACGCATGCGTTGCGCTGATGCTATCGATACGTTTGAATACGTCGAGGTCGACGTCACTGTCCTCCTTTCTGATCAAAGTGCAGATGAAGGCGTTATGCTTGCTGGGACCACAGACGATTAGTAGTACAAGTACCCGGGACATCGAACTGGCGGAAACTTACCTATAACTAATTCATTATTTATCGATCATATGAGAAGTACGCAATTTCATTTAAAAAATTCCACAGATACGTAACATAGTATTGTTTATTTTGGCATTATGAGAACACAGACACGAATGTTAAAGTCAATTTGGAAAGGAGTATCGGAATCCTAAAATAAATAACAAATTGCGATACTGCAGTACGACGGCACGCATACCATTTAGCTGAATCGTCGAGCTAAATAAAACCGCCTTACGTAAAATGATCAAGTGCAGATCACATGGATACGAAAGTAGTTATGAATACAAAATAGATGGATCTACTATTTATCAATACACATAACTAAGTACTTTTACATTTAAGCATAGAAACGTTCCAAGAAAAATATAATTAGTTGACCTAATTAGAGCAATCAGAGTCATCGATTATTCATTCATTGAATTATTTAAATAGCATGAATGACTCATAAAAATTGTAGTCATTATTTCAACATATAATATACTATTAAAAAGCTATATGAATATGGATATCTAAAGATCACGAGAGCAGGTTATTAGGCTAATACGACATATTTAGTTCGAGAAAGTTGTACCTACTCGTTGACCGAGGCCTCAGAATTATCTGGTAGCATTTTCAGTCGATTTACGCGTTACCTAGCCTAATCTCATACTTGTAAGGAAGAAAGCTGCTGTCATCTACAAGGTACGGCGCGGGGGTCGGTTGGTTTTGTACTAACACTGGTCCGTGGTTTCACGTGTGTTACGTTTATGTTATACACTAGGTATCGCTCAGTTCACTAGCGTTAATGTAGACTTGATCTATCCCTCGGGAACAAATACATTTCTAAACAAAAAGCATCCTACGTATTTTGCTACACCCCTGACAATATGTATGCAAAATTTCATACATATCCATTGGGTAGATACGGTGTGAAAGAGTAACAAACTAACAAATTCACCATCGTATTTAATATATTGGTTAGGACATTGGGTTCACTAATATAGTACGTACTCGCCCACACTTCGATCAGTTGACTTTGACTGCTCGGCTCTTTAGAATCACGAATAGTCTAGAACCTTCCACATACGACGGACTATCTAAAGACAGCAAATCTATACTAATATATAAAACTGAAGAGTTTGTTTGTTCGTTTGGTTTAACGCGCTAATATCAGGAACTACTGGTTCAATTTGAAAAATGTTTTCAGTGTTAGATAGTTCATTTATCGAAGGACATTGCTATATACCAGCTAAAACAAATAGGAGTGGAGCATCAATGAAAAATGTTTCAAAATAGGGGTCTTTTTTCCTTTTATTAGTGTTAGTATTATATACGTTGCCATGGTAACGTGGAAAGTTTCTATCGCAAACATTTTCGAAGTTTATTTTGTGTTCATATTCAAAATGATTATTCTACGTTAGTTTTGTTTACAATTTTTGATTTGTAATCCATTACGTATTATAAAAATAAAGTGTGTGTATTTAATATTAACATAACAACTTTTTAGTGAATGGCTAGAAATGTATATAGCTAACTATGTAGCTACAAATAACAAGAAAATAATTTTTACAATTTTTGTCGGTATGTATGTTTGTTCCGGGTAATCTCCGAAACGGCTGGACCTATTTTTATGGGAATTTTACTGGCAGATAGCTGAAATTATAGCGGATGGCATACGGCATTTTATTTGTCCACGGCTTCGTCCGCAGTGCTATTTCCGAAATGGTTGGACCGATTTTCACGGGACTTTCACTAGCCGATAACTGACTTCATAAGGAGTAGCTTAGACTATTTTATTTTGTTACCCACTACTTGCTACGCAGTGCTATCTCCAAATCGGTAGGACCGATTATCACGGAACTTTTACGGGCACATAACTAACTAATGAGCTATTTTATATACTAGTGGACTCAGCAAACGTTGTCCCGCCCTAATAATAAAAAGAAAACCTTGACAAATGATACCTACACCTTCCACATGAATCATTTTATCAATTGATGAAAACGGCACGAAAATTCGAAAATTCGTTCTGTAGTTTTTGAGTTTATCGCGAATAGACAGACAGACAGACGTAGCAATGAATTTTGTTTTACACTATGTTTTTATTACTATATGTGTTGTGTATTTTATTACTTATATGTAGTGTTACTATGAAGTGTTACCCGTGCATTCGTCCGTGTGAAATTGATTAAAAATGTGTCGTTTACCGTAAACATGCGCTTTACTGGACCCCAAGAATAAATATAATTGAAAGTATATAGAATAAAATATAAGGAATAAAAATAATTGTATATCATTTGAATTATATTATTTTTTTGGTTACTTTGGCGGCCATTTTGTTTTAATTACCGCGCTTGCGCTACATAACTCAGTGATTATAGCAACGTATAAGAATAACTTAATTATAACGACAATATGGGCATATTATATCTTAATATATATATTTCTTGTGTGCGTGTGTATGTGACTGAACTCCTCCTAAACGACTGGACCGATTTTGATGAAATTTTTTGTGTGTGTTCGTGGAGATTCGAGAATGGTTTAGATTCACAATTGGACCCGGTAGGTGGCGCTGCGGTTGGCTTTTAGGGATTTCATTTTTTATTACCACGGCAGGACAAAGTCCGCCACGTCCGCTAGTCTATATATAAAAGATTTAACATATATTGTTCCATAATGTATAGCGTAAAATTTTCATTACTTATTTAGTTTAAGTGAGCACTGAGGGTAGTATATAGTAGGTTACAGTTCCAGGTATGTTGCTGATGGTAAATCCCATCACATTCGGCACAATATTAGTATTCACATATCTAATGTATATGTTATATGTTACAGTACATGGCGTGCGTGTCGTACTTATAAATGTGTTTGCATTTCTGTAATGTACACACCTACTCACAATTTTACATTTATTGAATACATTTAAAAAAAAACGAGCCCGGATCCGCGGGAAACAACTAGTAATAGATAATAGGCAACTTTTGAATTCAGAATTGTAGTTCCTAATTCGTTTACTTCAACATTATTTAATACTCTGGTACAGTTGATAGAAATCTGACAGTAGAGATATTGAAAAACCACCTCTGAAATACATTCTCTTACTGTTAGGCTCCAAGAATATACGATTATTATATAAAAGAACAAGATACATAAATCCAATTTTAGCAACTACAGAACCTAAAGCCATTTTTAAATTAAGTTTTTGTGATTATATATATATATATATTCATAATTTATATTTATTCATGTGTTACCCTGATATTAACACCTAATAATCATATTGAAAAGAAATGCAAATCATTTTAACATCGAAAATAGTTTATCATGGTTAATAATATACACTAAAATAACTTACATGATGCTGCTCATAAGGAAATATGATAAGAATTTAAAATTTTAGAATTTATCAGAGGAAAACTTATGACCAAGCTTAAATGTTCTCTGTAATCAATGTTATCAACAAAAACAAATACAACGTTGTTACAATGTCATTCCACGTGCCTTAATAATTGTCGACTTACATTATAATAATATCAAAGTAAATTAGTTAATTACAAAACCATTAAGTTTACTTAACACCATTGTTTTTTCTAATTATATATTTCTATCAACAAACGTTTTAAGAGGATTTAAAAGATATTCATTTGGTTTAAAACCATTTTATCGAATGTTAAATTTTTAAGTTAAATTTTAACACATTAGCGTGAAGAATATATTGTTTCAGCTAAATATATTAACTAATTCACTGCTCTCGTAAATTAAAACTGCCATAATGTTTATTTTATATAAAATCAAAATCATAAAAACCTTTTTTTAGTTTAGGCCCTAAGAAGGCAAATATAATCAAAACTACCATCGATTCGGAAAACAACCCAGTCATGGAGAAAACACAATAAGAAACTTGATCGAGTTTATTTTTTTAACATACATTATTTAAAATACGTTAATGTTACATTTTGTTAACAATTGTTATCATCCATCTCCGGTGCCACTACGTTTTTTGTTTTTTTTTTTTCGAATTGACTACGCTATTGACCTAGCAAGGTCTTAACAGCTTCACCGGACTACAAGCCACTACGTCACATTCAAGAAGCGAGACTACAACACGACCGGAACATTGACATTAGCGCCTACATTATTAGAGAGACACACTAGCACCACCATATTAAAGATACATAAATAAGAATTATTATAATGATATAGATATCAATAAGACATGAATAAGAATTGATATTATTATATAGAATTGATTTATTACTTGCATATCATTAGTTTGTTGGTTATCATTATTTTTGTGTCACATAAATTATTTTGCAGAATTATGAATAAATAGTTATTGTTTTGACTTCCACAGTTCGGCCTATAAAAGGCGAGATGTCGCTGATCTACATGTCGAAACACCTAGGTAAACACATTAGAGATACATAAATAAGAATAATTATATAATTGTTATATAGCTTAAATAACATTAATTTGTTCATTATTTATTATTTTCGTGTTACTTAAATTATGCGGAATTATGTGTAAATAGTAATTGTTTTGACTTACATAGATCGGCCTATAAAAGGCAAGATGTCAGTGATATATACGCAATCGGCTGAGTGCTTTCAGCGCTCGCCCCAGTAGTTCAGGTGAAGCTGTAAAGACCTGTCTAGGTCAACAGCGTAATCAGTTCGAGAAAAAAAAGATGTATACCATTATTATGTACAAAGAGTATTGTAAGGCGAAGCGTACAAAGTATTGTAAGGCGAAGCTCTGCCCAAATAAATAGTTTGGGCGAAAGTATCTACGAAGTGTTTATTGGCATCTCTGACCGCATCGACACTATACCTGATTACTGTAACACAATGTTACAATGTTTTTAGTGGATGCACAGACAGAGGTGTCAATAAATCAAATATTCACATCAATAAATAAAAAAAAAATAGTTAGTAGCTACGTAAATGAACTCCTAAATTTCAGTGAAATAATATGGTTCCAATGTTATGTTAAATTTTGACGTACTTGAAGCATTATTACGCTGACAAAAACAACTTATATCGATATATACGGTAGATTACAGTAAATATTTGAGTAAAATAAATTTAGATTTAAAGAATCTTTTTACGTTTTCAGTGTGATATAATGTTCACAAGAACAATGATAATTTACTACCACAAACTAATCTATTATTTGACAATAATATACCATAAACCCGCGAGAAAATATTGTATTCCTTATTAATCTGATTCATTAGCACTTCTAGTAGAAGATACCTAATGGGTAATCTTACCCTTAAAATTGAACCTCATACATTATCACGTTATTATATTAATTAAAAATATCCCATTAGGTACTACTTAGTATATCCAGCTTGTTATGCTGCTTCTATTCTTATGTATATATATAACATTATCTGGTTTATTATGTAAATTATTAGTTCCGTGAATATACTACATACTGACTTGTGTCAGGCGGTTCCACCAGTGTTCATTTGGAATTATACATGCTTTTTATAATAGACATCGCGCGCCGGTCGCTACCGTCTGTCTTTGTTCTTGGTTTGCATACTATAGCTTGGCAAATTGATTGTCATCTACGATAAATATTCCTTAGAATTTTAGCTAAGAACCATTCCCAAAAAATCTTATTAGATTTGAATATCAAGATATATACAATATTATTGTAATACTTCATTAGTGCGGTAATTAACTGGAAGAAGCATTATGTTACATCTGGTCGCATGTCTGTCTCAGATTTCAACAGTTGATCCGCACCGCTAACACCCACATTGTTCCTAGAAGTAAATGTTTTATAAACATGTCTCAATGTACCGTACTTTCACTCCGTACAATATTATACACAATCAAAAGTTAATCTTCAACTCAGCACACAGCATAATAATAATTTTGTTTTTGAAAAATTGCTAGCATATTGTTTAGAAATTGTAAAACTAAAGGTGCTACCAAATTGAAGTTCAATGAAAAATTATATAACTATACTATATGGTTAGACTTGGCTGAACGATCATATACCAACGTTTTTTTTTTATTAACACACATTTTGTTGTTTCAAGTCGCGTAATAACATTGGTAGAAAATATATTGAAGTAAATGTAATAAAATGGTGTACCCTTAGGGATTAATAGATATAAATTTAATTATAGATTCTCTTTGTTATTTGAAGTTATAAAAACACATCAAAATTTGATGTGCTGTTATATTGGTACGTTTTCTAGGTAAAAGCTTTTTTAATTTAGCATTATATTTACATAACCGTATTATTAGCAAATTATTACATACTAGCCGATACCCACGACCTCGTCAACATTGTCTCGCGTATGCCTACCACACCGCTAGCTGCACTTCTTCATAGCAAAAGAATACGCATCGCTGACTACGTAATGCATATAAAAATTGTAATTTTCCTACTTTATATTTGTGATATTTTTCTTTTTTAATGAGCCCTAATATCCAATAAATTGAACCCAAAAAGTTGATTGTAATCTATCTAGTAGTGCTTACCTGATACGAGTACATTAGCAGGCCTCTAACATTACAGTTAACAGTAATTATGTTATATGATATTATAGTACGTCCATAATGTCCGATATATTACAAAACAAAGATGTGATATACCCAAATATACAATACTGTACTATATATAAATATATAATATTCATAAACCGATTACTACATATTATAAAACAAAGTCATCTGCCACGTCTGTCTGTGTTTTCGCGATAAACTTAAAACTACTGAATAGGATTTTCATTGGGTTTTCAACAGAAGTTAAAGTGATTTATGAGGATAGTTTAGGTATATCATTTGTCATCATTTGCTATTGTTGACAATTCATTAAATAGTTACTAATACTAATAAACTTTACAGTTTTTTTAATAGTTTTACAGAAATTAGTTAAATATTTAATTAAACGTTATTGACGTTTTCTTATCGCTTGTGACAATTGAACGTGCCTTATTCATATTAATAAAAGTCACGTTTTAATATATGCCCACTCCTTGTTTTATATACTTTATACATAATTGAATTACATATACCAAGACTAAGAACATTGCTTATCATGTTTGACAATTTATCCAAAGAATAATGTATAGTATTCGACACTGACCATACAATATTGAAAATTGTTATTAAATATCTATAAAATATTTAGTTTATTAACTATAGAGTACCTCAAACGAAAATTACAAGAAAATAATCGATATTCGAGTTGGATATATACACTAATGTAGGTTTAACGTAATAAAGAGCATTTCTGAAGTTATTTAATTAATTTTCAAAAACCTTTAAGTTTAACCTTTAAGTTTAATTAGAATTAGTAATTCTGTTATTAATTAGTAATTAGTAATCGCTGTAGCATGATTTTTAACTTTATTTATTGTTATATTTTGAAAGAAACTGACAGTAGAAGTACGTTGTAAATGCAAAAAAAAATACAAAAAATATATACAGGCAATCAAACATACCAAAGCGTGGAATTATATTTCGATTTAAAAAGCCCTCTACACAAAGTTTGAGGGTTCATTTCGACAAAAGTGTCCTATTAATAATGAATAGCTGGTACTTACAACTCACCAACAACAACAGAAACACCACTTACCCCTCTTGCCCATGACAAGAAAATATACATCCCTATAAGTGCACCCCACATCAAAATCGTAGAGCCATAAACTTTAATATTTTTTTATATAATAGGATGCAAACGAACAGGTGGGTCACCTGATATTAAGTGATCGCCACCGTCCATAGACACTTGCAACAGCAACAGGGGAGTCGCAAGTGCGTTGCCATCCTGTATTTGGGGGAGGGTGGTGGGGAAGGGGGGAGGGGGAAGGGGGATATGGAAGGAAGGTGGGTTGTCCGGCGCTGTCACTGACCGAACGAAACGCAATAATGACAAGCACTGTACTTCACGTCGGTTTTCTGTGAGAGGGTGGTACTACCCCGGGCGAGCCGACCCATTCATGCTGAAAACAATCATAGCTTCAGCGTGGCTCTACCACCTCTAACTTAACTAAAATTCAACTTTGTAATGAACCAAGATATCGTGATTTAAAAAATGATCAAAAGCTATCTTGTAATCTTTGTGTAAAGAACGCAACGCCAGGTCTTAAGCGTTGTATGTATATGAAGATGTACACAGATATATGGAACTTATAAATAGACACTAACGATAGGAGCGTTGTTCGACTGATCCACTTATAAAGACTTGATCATCCAACGAAGGATAAAGCTTCGATTTCCCTTCGGGTTAAAATTAGGGTACTAGATTATACGCCACCATACCAGAGTCACTCTCACTAACGTAGTTATTAAAGCCGAATGAAAAATGGATCAATGATACCTATATATTGGCAATTGATTACTTCTCGAGATTGTGACCTTTTAGACAAACGCAGTTTGAAAATAACAGAGAGATCCTACACAATTAAAAAGCTATAGATAAAATACAGAGAAGCGATTTAGGCTAGGCATAGTAGCAGTGGCTGAACACAGGATAAAGTTAAATGGATAAGGACAAATAAAATAAGAACTAGATAATTATATTTTACTGTCTACCAGTACTGGCTTAATAAAGATGCAGATGACACCAAATAAAATTGGAACTAAACAACTGAACCTCAATCCATCAATGCTGTCAATATTTTTGAAGATCTTCCTACTGTCTTATCGTTCACTTATTATCTTCTAATATGAAGATTTTTAACCTAAATTTTAGACCTCTCCATGCGACGTTTCAAACATTTTGTTATTTTCCATATTTTTTTTACAAAATTTCTCCTGACAATATTATCCTATACACATAATAAGAAAGTAAAGCTAACGTGTCTGTACATTTTAGATATTTGCAAACAAAATTGTTGCAGGTGTCTAGGAATAGGTAATAAAATACATTTCAATCAATTTTAGAAATGTCTGTCTGTTTGTATGAACACGCATCACTGTTAAAATATGGTGTTCATGGTAAAAGAAAATCATAAAGCATATCTTGGAGTAAATTTTAGTCTTTGTTTCATTACAATCGGTTTGGTCTATCAAAAGTTATTGTAGTTTTAATGACGACGCAACTTAAGTACGAGTGAAAAGTAGATAAGTAAATGAATTTAATAGATTCAGATGACTTTATTTATCGCTGTTTTTTTACATAAGATTCCCCGCACGGCTAGTTATAATTATAACAAAAAAGAATTAGCTAGACAGGTGCAACCGTTCTAAAGTGATGCACTTTCATTCATAAGGCAATTAATCTTTATTTACATAATAATGTTATTCATCTCACAAAACTTGTTAAAATGTTTCATTTAGTATTTTTAGTAGTAAGGTTATTATTTTTTCAGAAAATAGATAGTTTCATTTGATTATCCTTTAATCAACCTATTATACAGATTTTTACGATTATGAATTGCTAATTTCTTTTCGTCAAATTTTGTTGGGTATATGAAAACTGTATAACTATGATGATTAATACTTAAATATCATTAAAAAAAACTGTCGAGGGATGCATCATAAATTATATGTTAGTCGCATTTGCGAATCAGTTTAAACCAGTAATTATCATCAATATTAACCTTATACTTGACCTTTGTTCGTCATAAATACATCTTTAAATGTAATACTCGTACATACTCGCTAATCCTTATTCGTAATATACTCCTAAAGTAAACAAAATTATTACACATCACGTACCTAAAATGTAAAGAATTCCTACGTACATATATATATATCCTTGTCATTACATAGTATAACACAAAGTCCCCTACCGCGTCTGTCTGTCTGTCTGTTCGCGATAAACTCAAAAACTACCGAATGGATTTTCATGCGGTTTTCACAGGTGGATAGAGTGACTGATGAGGAACGTTTTAGTATATAATTTGTCTAGGATTTTTTTATAATCAGGGCGGGACAACGTCTGCCGTGCCCGCTAGTAATGAGATAAAAAGAGGTTAATACTAAAGACTATACAACAGTCTATACATAAACATAACACTTAAACGTCGTTTGTTTATACAGATTAATATTCGAAAAAGCTGAATCGATTTTGACGACACTTATACGGGCAGATAGAGAACATGTCTATACGCTTTTATATAGGGGTTAGGCAGTAATGATAACATTTAATAGAGATAAAGTAAAAATGGAAAATATAGGGGCTAAGTAGAATAAAAAAGAGCATACAATTAATACAAATACAATAAAACCGTTCTAATGAGAAAGAAGTCGCGGGAAAGAGTGCGTGTATAAACAACTACTGATACAATATAACTATCGAAGTTTTACCTTAATAAGTCTTTGTTCCGCCCTGATAATAAAAAGTAAACCTTGACAAATTATACCTAAACCTTTCCCGTGAACCGTTCTACCTACTGGTGAAAACAGTATGAAAATCCGTTCTGTAGTTTTTGACTTTATCGCAGACAGATAAACAGACAGATCAGAGGACTTTGTTTTACACTATGTAGTGATGAACTGTTTGTTACCTATGCATTCGTTCGTGTGAAATTGATCAAAAATAATTTGTTCACTGAAAACAAGCGCGTGAGACGTGCGCTGTACTGGACTCCAAGAATAAATGTATGTAATTTGAATTATATTATCATTTTGGTCAATTTGGCGGCCATTTTATTTTATTTACCGCGTTTGCACCTACATAACTCAGTTTTTTTTTCTCGAACTGACTATGCTATTAGCTTTGCGGCATTTACGGCTTCATCGAACTACTATACATAACTCAGTGATTATAGCAACATATAAGAATAACACAATTATATTGACAATATGGGCATGTTATATCTATATAATAAACAATTTAACACAAATTGTTCGATAATGTATAGTTTAAAATTTTCATTACTTTCTTATATAGTGTTAGTGAGCATCGAGGGTGGTATATAGTAGGTTAAAGTTCCAGGTATGCTGCTGATGATAAATCCCATCCCATTCGATATACTATTCGTATTCACATATCTAATGTACACGTTACATGTCACAGTAGATGGCGTGCGTGTCGTAGTTACAAATGTTTTTGAAAGAGCATTTCTGTAATGTACACACCTAATTACAATTTTACATTTCTTTAATACATTAAAAAAACGCGTGCGGAGCCGCGGGGGACAGCTAGTTCTTATTATATGTATAGATAAGATTGGACAGTCGTAATTTTACATTAAAAGTGGGAGGAAACAACTCGGATCTCCCTCGAATGTTTTTTTTCTATAGCTTTTAGCGTCTGACAACAATCTCGTCTGATTTTAAATAACGATGAGATCTAAGATGGTAAACACGCTCGGTGTTATTACAAAAAAGTTAAATACTTGGTTTAAAAACGTTTCGAATTAAATGCACCGCGCTCGCCCGAGGCCAGTTCGCGTTATCCTTTTTCGCAAGTCTAACCTAACGTAACCAAAGCGAGACAAAAGAGCAAGTTAGCGAACATTCAGCGACCGCGGCGCATTTAATTCGAACCCTTTTTAAAGCAAGTATTCAATACGTATTTAACTGTTTTGTAATAACACCGGCTAAGTCTACAGGAGGACCGACTCTTGAGTACACCCGCCGGAACACACCAAAAGGCGCCTGGCGATATATTTTAACCTTGAAGGTGGTAGCTAGACATACGGACGTGGAAAAAGTTCTACTAACACGATATGGTTTGATCACTATGTTTTCTTTGAGTAAAAGTTCCAACTCAGTCGTAAAGATTGCCTGACCGATTCGCTAAACTATTTACAATGACGGAATGAATGTTATTGGATGACCTTTATCACGCAGGGCAAATGGTTTTTAGCTGCATTGCTTCTAGTGGTTTATTTGGTTTTAAAGTTATTGACGGCATCATTACCCGTTTTTTCCGTGACTATTGTGTGATTCTAGCTAACTAACTAACAAAAATATTTGGGTAACAGATATACATAACAAAAGTAAGATAATAAGTGTTTAACTCTGCAGCATTGTATTTTACATAATAAGTAATGTATACATAAGTAGGAAGATATATATAGAGAATAGGGTGGGCCAAAAAAAACTTTTAATTTTTTTTTAGCTACCACGAAATTATCGTCCAAGATGACGAAAAAAAAATTCTGGTAAAGTTTGAGCTCTTAATATTAATTTTCAGAGGTGTCACATCGTGATTTTCGATTTCCCATTTAAATTACACGGGATTTTTTTTTTCGAATTTTGATGTATTTCAACGAGTTATTCTGTGGTAAAAGTAAATACATAATTTTGTAGGAAATTGAACGGCCTACAAAAAAGGTCTGATATAATTTTTCACTAAGTCAACTCGGTTAAAAGTTATTCGCAGTTAAAGTTCAACCTAAAATAATATATGATGACTTTCACAATCTTTTATAGTTTTTTTACAAAAAAATGCCTTAAAGACATAAAACAACATATTGTTCGTGATTTTTATCATTAAAAGTTATCATCAAAATTAAAAGTTTTTTTTGGCCCACCCTAATAGAGATATATACAAAAGAACAAGTTAACAAATTTGTGAAAACTTGTACAGTCTGCATTTTTTTTCTGACCATAGACATATAAACAAACCTAGACCTTATTCAAGATACGTCTGAATAAAATCGGCTGAGTGCCTTAAACGCTCGCCTTTGTAGTCCGGTGAAGCTATAAAGGCCCTACCACGCCAAGAGCGTAGTCAGTTCGAAGAAAAATAATCAAGATACAGACGAGTTTTAAAAATTAGAGGTGGAACTCTTGTTTTAATACGTTATAGATTACTAGCGACCCGCCCCAGCTTCACACAAGTGTAATATAGATAAGACAATTATTTTTGTAAAAAGATAATAATGGTTACTGTGGGTTATCCTTCAGAGATAAATATATACCATCGCGGACTATTTTATCGATCTTTTTAAGATATATAATTCCGAAGTACATTAATTTGATCTATCTCGTAAGGTTTAGCCAGCGTTTGCGATTTAAGCGTAAAAAATATGTTTGTTACGACATCACATTAAAAATCTTTGAATTTTTCGGTTGTTCTGTATTATAATATGTGTATCATTACATAGTATAAAACAAAGTCCGCTACCGCGTCTGTCTGTCTGTCTGTTCGCGATAAACTCAAAAACTACTGAACGGATCTCCATGCGGTTTTCACCAGTGGATAAAGCGATTCATGGAGAACGTTTTAGTATATAATTTGTCATAGATTTTTTTTATAATCAGGGCGGAACAACGTCTGCCGGGCCCGCTAACAAATAAACCTTCCTTCCTCTTGAATCGCTCTATCTATTGCTGAAACTGTATTAAATCCGTTAAATAGTTTAAAAGATCTAAGTGTACAGACAGCGGGAGCGACTTCATTTTATACTAAAGGATAAGGATAAATTTCAATATTTTATTGTTTAATTAATTCACACATTAATATATTTCTATAAAAACTAATAACGTAATATATTATATTTATAAAAATAAAATAGACACAGTGAGGAATTCAAGTATACAATAATTTGTACATAAATTCCATGGAAAATATACGTATATCATGTTAATTCCAACACGTTTAATACCAAACGTACAATTATATTTATTTCTCTTAATTTCACAATGTTTAACTAAGATAAACCAAGTATTGTATTTATGACTTGATTAAAAGAAATTCTACGATATATGTATGTACCTCGCTTTTGTAATATATTACCAGATTGAGTTTTTATATTTTTGACATGTCCGTAGATGTAAAACTAACATTTTATACTAAACGAAAACACTGGCAAATTGTATGGTAAATATATTACTTTATATATTTGACGTTCTTATTTTCGTGTTATGTATTTATTTGATATAATATAATATACATACATGTTATAGATGTGCCTTACACAAACATATTAACAAGTTAAAGCCCCTCTGTCATTGAGACATTCTTCACACATATTTTAAAGTTTTGAGTTTGTAAAACTCATTATTTTTCTTGTAATGATGTAATTAAATAACATGGCATGTTTTTCAAGATATAAACAGTATAATAATTAAATTTTATACACGAATATTGATACATCCAATAAACAGTACTTTATTATTATTATTAAAACCCATATTGTAAATTAACATGAAGTCGCGAGGTATTGCTTGTATATCATATACAGAAGTTATCTAAATATAATGCTTAACTTGTCGTCGTCTGCCCTAGAAAATATTATGCCACTTACCTTACATTAAAAAAAAAAGGTTCTGAATTCGACCCGTATGTTTGTATATCTGCGATTTCCATGGAACTAACTACGCTATTGGCCTGACAGGCTTTTACAGCTTCACCGGACTACTAAGTGGAGTGCTTAAGGCACACAACCGATTTTATTTGACAACCAGCTCTAGCGTGCACGGCCCATCTCGGCTTAGGCTGTTTCTTTGTTACGCAACATCGCGAATCTAACTAAGCTAAGGTAAACTAAGCTAACTATTCATACATGGAGGAATTAGTGAGATATACATATGTACCCAGCATATGTATCTCACAAGATCATAAATGTATGTGGATGGGGTTGGCGTTGTTGGATGCTTTTTATTCTAGCACTGTGTTTATTTAAGCTGCTGAGTCGTCATTAGTGACGCTATATTAGCTTTAATAATCTGTTTTATACAAGTTATGCAACCTGTAAATTAAGTTAAGGTTACATTGGTGCTGATATATCCATAAAAGCTCCTAAATCAGTCGTACTCAACCTTTTTCTAAGGGGGCCACAAACACATTACCTCATGGTGTTGCGGGCCGCAAACTTATTAACCACGTATTAATGTAGTGAAAAATGGCTATCCAATAAAATAAACTTGGTATAACCCTTATATCATAAGGAACGCATTGCGGTCGGGTTATCTGAGATCTATTTAATTTACTCAGCGTGTTTTTCTAATGGGCACGAAATTTAAAATAATTAATAAAGTATAATCGGGTGGGCCAACTACAAAGACCCGGCGGGCCGCAGGTTGAGTATAGCTGCCCTAACTAAAAAAAAGACAAAGCATTATGTAAAATAAAGTGAATAGAATATTATTTTATACTTTTGAGTTACTGTTTACCGATGGCTGTTCGTTGTTCTTTGAAAAGTTTTAAAAACAAAACACAATCATATTCCATGACCCGCAAAAGTATAGTATTTAAGCTTCTTAGAACACAACACTCAATCATCAAATACCTACCAGCTGAGACGAACCAGTACGTGAGATTTAGTAAAGCCATAATCGTATTTTTGGTTATTAATACGGAGGTGTCTCAAATATCATAAGTCAACATTATTAGTACTTTTGCCTTGATAGTTTCCTTGTAAATATTTAGATTTTCAATAATTGTCAATCTCGTCAATATTCGTTTTGTTAAACTAATTAATATCCTTATAAGGAATTTGCGTTTGTTTATTTGTTACGTTTATATTCCTTAACTAGTCAAGCGATTATCGTGAAATTTTGTACACACGTTGTCACGGATATAGAAAATGATATTTCGTCCAGAAAGAATGTACGATTCCCGAGGTTCAAAATCTTAACGCGAACGAAGCCGTAAGTAAAACTTAGTACATTGATAGATATCAAGATAATACATTACATTAAAAACCGCAGAAAGGTGACTGATAATATTGTAAAGCGTTTTTTTTCGCATATAAAGAAAAAGGTAAATAGCGTAGAAAGCAAAGGTATTTAATTTTAAGCTATTGTAGTTTATTATTGCCTAAATTGAACTAATTGTATGTAAATCATATCAAATATTATTCATAATTACTATTGTAATTAGATCCGTATAACACTCGATGAACTGTATTTACTGTTCAACAGAGGTTCCAGAAGCAATTTTTCATTGTTCTGTCTAATACATTATAATACTTAGTTGTTTGTACCTAGTAAGTACCGATGTATATGATAAGGTTCAAAGCATTGGTTGTTTTTCCCGATAACATATATTTACTGTATTCAGCAGATGTATTGTAATTGTACATATTGGAGCGCAACTTCTTATGGGAGAGCTTCGAAATTTCTGATCGGCAACCTTTTTGTACGACGAAAAGTGTTCGCGGTAAACACTGTGTCGAGTAAAGTGTTGAGAACACCGGTTCTCGTCCGATCACCGAAATTAAGCAACGTCGGGCGCGGACAATACTTGGATGGGTGACCGCCTGGGAACATTGCATGGTGTTGGTTTTTTATTGTATTTCTTTTTAAGTTACACTTCTATGGTGTGCCTTTACAACACACAATTTTTTATCCGTAACAAAGATATTGGTATTGGATTATTGATACCTTTGTTTCTCTTATTTTTATAAATTTTATTATTGACAATTTTATCCCTAACTACATGTGTTAGACAATAGATTTATTGACCTGTTTACTTGCCATATCTATAAAATTAATTTGCCAAGCAAACTATAATCCAATAAATCAAACATCACCTAGTTAAGATTACACTAAGCATTTGCATCAATACTCTCATAAATGTCTTCTTAATAATTAGATAAAACCGGATAATATGACTTATAATATTGTTGTTATGAATAAACAATATTCTCGTATCCAAAAGAAACCGGTATAGGGTAAAGGTGTTTCTTTGACTTTTTATTTGCACACTGCTTTTACGTCGGCGATAATGGACTTAGGTAAATTAAAGTAAATAGGTAGGTATGTGTTATATATTCGATTTGTCTTTACTTAATTACAATAGCGATAGTATTTTAAAATGTCATTCTTTTTTACGGTATCATTAGCTGGGTATTTCGCTCTAATTAGATATTATTTCGGTATTTTATTTATTCGTTATAGTGTTCTTTGCCATTAGTTTATATAAATTACCTGTGTTCGGACATAGGTACTTATTTGGTGCGTAATTTAACAAGAAACATTTTAAGAATCAAAAATACATAGCATTTATAATCCGTTTTTTGGCTGTCATTATGGAATGCGCCTATGATATTCTCGATTTGCAATTAACTAGTGGGTCCGGCGGACGTTGTGCTGCCCTGATAATAAAAAAAAAATTGACAAATGATATATCTAAACCTTCCTCATGAATCACTTTATCTACTGGTGAAAACTGCATGAAAATCCGTTCAATTGTTTTTGAGTTTATCGCGTACAGACAGGCAGACAGACGTGGCAGTGGACTTTGTTCTATAATATGTAATGATAATTAGTAATTAATCTTCATACAACTAAAACAGCTGAAATGAATTACATATTTATAAGTTACGATCACCCGGTTTTCAAATTACTAAATTGGGCAACTCCACTCCACTCAAAAGTTAGTTGCAAAAATCGTTGACGATTCCAATAGACATTATCGTATCGAACCTATAATTCTAAGGACTTCACGTTATCGTGTATTCTGCAATTTACATAATAAATAGACTACCTGATACCCGCGACTTCGTCTGCCTTGTTTATTAACTTGAAATATATTTTATGCACAAAAAACATAAAAAAATAGTAGCTAAAATATAGTATGCTTACAAAATGTCTTCGTAAATCCGTTCTCCTCTTCAGCGAAAGCATACCTCGCTACTAGCACCACTTCTCCGTGGTAAGAAAAAAACTAAAAAAAACGATCAAATCTATCCAGTACTTTAGCGTGATATGGGCTTTAAATCTCCATCATTTTATTTCGAGGAGTTGTTCAACAAGATACCTATGGCTACTTTCTATTATGGCTCTACTCCCAATCGGCAGAATTCATTGTCCAACTTTGAAATACCAAGATAGTCATGGACAGTCCGGTTTAAGAAGAGTTTCCTATTATGAACACTCCGGCTGTGGAAATAGTTCCCTACAAAGATTTCCTAGAGCTATGAGTGAAATAAATAGGTTTCAAAACGATTGAAAAAATGAATGTAATGAATCTGTTACTGCTAGCGTTTATATGATGCCGGGACCGCTTACTAGAAGGCGGACCACATGAATTTTTCTTATACTCCCAATAATAACACGGGTAGTATTCAGATAAGGTTATCTGTAATATAATACTAAAAACTTACTTATTTATTGAAATAATAGCCGTGACTTCATAAGGAAAAGAAGTTCTTTAAATATATTGTTATATCAATGTCCAAACGTCACAAAACACTAGTTTATTATCAAAGTCAAATTAAATAAGCAATTATTTCGTATTTACCTCGAAGATAAATTAGCTTCGATGCTGATACAGAATAATATACCTTATGGCGAACACCTTTACCATAATTGTACCTGTTGCGTGATTTGTTTAAATAGTTCAATTATATTGTTAGTTTGTTATAGAGATTTAATAAATAAACGTAGCAAATTCCAGCACGGTTATAGGAATGAAAATAATCAAATTAAATAACTTTCAAGGTACAGTCTGAAGGTATTATATAGTTCGTATTATGTATTCGATAAAGAGAGTACTGAAAACACCACCATCCGTAGAATCGATCATCATTTTTTGACAAGGCGCCATGTTGAAGTATTTCGGAATCTTAGTTTGCCATATAGTGGCATGTGTTTTAACGTTAAACATCTATTGGTACACCTTCACAGTTAAATCGACCCATATGCCGTCACGGCAGACGGCATGACGCTGTTTCATGCCGTCATGGCTCTCTGCCGTTACGCTACGTTTTCGACTACCTTGGGTGTGTGCCCATGTATACTACAAAACAAAATTAAAGGCATTTATCTATTCTTAAGTTGTTTCGATGTTATGTACATATAATATGTATGTATTCCTACATTTTTGATAATGTCAGTAACAACATTTAATAAGCAAGATCGTTAGCCAGAATAGGAAGAAGAAACGATGCCACTCTTATTACTTTTTCTATGGAAAATAGTTATTTAAATTCATTAGTAGCGTGTTCGAAGACCACGGCCATAGATGTTGGTTTGATTTTACAAAAAAGTCTCAGTTCAATGAAGAGAAACCATGTGTTAGTAATTTTTCTCATGCTAGCTCCAAGTTGAAAATCTATTGCCAAGTACCTCCAGGTTTATTAACACACACATTATATTTTTAGGACCGTCTTACCCATTCTCCCATTCTAGAGTACGTCGTTAAACTTTAGCCAAGGTTTTGATCAAACGGAATGCACCTACCAGTATATGAAACATAAATTAAACAAAACATATTCAGTAAAAAAAATCTTTATTACAATTTCTATAAATAGCTACATTTATTCAAATTTATCTCCACAAGCTTTGATGTTACGTGACAAATTCACTGATTAAGCGTTAAGTTAATACAATAAATTATGATAGAGAGATGCGCACGTTGAGTTTTATTCGAAATGGAGTTATCATTTTAATTTTAAATGTGTCTATTCAGGTTATTAGTTACTGTACCTATCAAATTGTCGGTAGTATTGTATACTACATTTCAAATTCAACGTTTATTTCTCGAACATTCATTTTAAATGATTAGAAATAAATAGCGAACACGCTTTTATTTAAAGCATGTTTCTAGGTTATAATTAGGCAAAACTATAGTTTGAGTAATGTAATTAGTTAATTAATATAACAATATTACTATATATGAATGTTATTTTAATTCCAATAATAGATTATTATAATTGTTATATATTAGCATCTTTACAGCAAAGAAAAGACATAAATGTTAATTGTATTTTTTTTGTAATTTTCGAGATCTTATACTTTGTAAATAAATATTTTTATCTCTCGATAAGAAGAAATTAATTTAGAACACCGCATTAAGCGGATAAACATATACTATTATTACGATTGATATTCATAAGAACGTGAAATTGATGTAAATATGGCGTTACATTTCAAAATGAGCTATAACCAATTTTAATCATAACATGTTTAACTTTTTAAGATTTCCAATTTTTATACACCGAATACGAAATTCAAATATTGCCGTCCATAAGGTTTTTAGCTTTTTTTTATCATATTTTACATGTACGAAATTTGAACAACTTAAGAAATAACGTAAAATATTAGGAACGGCCAAAATTGGATTTAGCTAATTTTGAAATGTAGCAACTCAAATAATCTATTATACATAAAGACTCCCTATTCTTATTCGCGATATATTCACATATCCCATACGAATATATCTTGCAATATGCTTAAAGATTGAGATTGTGTATCATTTGAGGCCGTTAAATCGACAGTGACGTGCTTCGCCGCCTGTAGTATACTGAGACATGACGCGTTCTCGGGCGGTAGTTTGTGGCATACTTGAGTGAACAGAGCTTTAGCACACTCGTAGTGAAACACTAGAGGATCTATGATCTCGTCAAGGTCTGACTGGGTCAGAAGACAACATAGATAAGCGAGAGTTACGCAGAGCTGAAAAGAAATTACAATACATTTACATATATCAATGTTAGTGCACAACGTCTTTGGTACAGCAACTTAATACAAACTTGAAACCTACTATACCTTATTCAAATACTAAAAAAGATTAGTACAAGGACGATCGAGCCTCACTCGGTTGGTTGATGTAATTACATTTTTGCTATTGGATGGAACGCGGCTGTATTACTATTCAGATTATATGAAACAGCGCCATCTCACAAAATTTTGAGGTACCAGTACATTATCTTCAATTGGTAATAATGCAAATACCACAAACATTTAAGAGATGGCGCTAAATTAAACAGGTTCGAATAAATGGTTACATTTTTTTGCTTTTCTATAAAATCCCTTTTTATAAGGGAAGACACTCATATAGATAACCACAAAAAACAAAACCTTATATTTATTAGCATAAAATTTGAACCAAATTGTTAGAGCTGTTTTCGAGTTTAAGTATATATTAAATATAAGAGTTACTCGTTTACAGTTATAAAATATGTATCTATTTGTCCCAAACAACAGTCAACAAGTCAAAGACTTCTCCGGAGAAAACTAATATAATCATCACGACAGCCAAAGACATGCTGACGATTTCGAGCCGCAAGAAATCCATAGTGCCAATATTTTGCCATATATGGTAACTACAAACGAACAATTCTAAGTTTCAGGTTTCTTCACAGCACTTTCCTTCACCATCAGCCGATAGTGTTTTCAATTCGAATCTTTAAGTATACGTGAATTTCTAAAAGCGCGTTACTGTAACCATCATTACAAATATTACACGTACAAAGATATTGCGCAAGTGTTCGGTATCACTGATGAAACTCATCATTTTCTTACTTATCCCATCTAAGTAGGTGTCAGCACAACATGTTTTCCTTTTCCATTCTCTCCTGATAGATGTCATCACAGTATTCACACCTATTATAAACTTATTATTCTTCACCCAGCCTATCCACACCTTTTTCAGTTTTCCTCTACTTCGATACCCATCCACCTTTATAATTAAAACGTTTTTAGTTACATGACTTTCATCACTCCTCATGACACACCTGTACCGTGCTAATGCTAGCGTATCGTAAATACGAACTCTGCCAGTGTCTAGTCAGTCATGTAAGTCACATTATAGATAGTATTTAAATTTTTGTGTTTTTTTTTTTTGTAATAGGAGATTATAAACTAATACACATATTTTGAAGTCAAACGTCAGTCAGTCAGTCAGTATCAGAATATACCACTGAAGACCCTAGAAATTTTTATTTACTAGAAAAAAGTCTTTACTGAGAAATTATGAAATAAAAATAAATATAAAATTACCTGTTCGATAAGGTTATCCTTATGCTTGTATTCTGTAAAATCGTCCACATTAGTGGCATTTTCCATCGCAAGCATGATACCTCGCCATACGAGTGCGTAGTGGTCGCCGTACTGCGCACGTGAGCGCGGCGCGCGCACCGCAACCGCAGCGTTTATACGTACCTTTAGATTCTTACATTCTCGTGTTAATGCACACAGGCTCGAAAACACTTGCCCCTAAAAATATACACTACAAAATTACAATATTCTTAATACACCTATAGTGAAACAAAGAAGTAGACATGCCCTGATTTCTTTAATAAAACATGAGTAATTAAAATATGACGCAAATAAAAAAAAGATGTATGCGGAATAGAAGTTATTTGGATAGCTATTTTAAATATACAAGCACGTAAATTTTGCATTTAGTTTATGTAAAGAAACGACGAATTATTTATTAACACAATTTAACTACGGGGGGAGCTAACGTTACTTGCGTCTGTCCACAGGAAGTGTATCCTTCATTCCCCTGCACGCGCTCTCCGGGTCGTGTTAAGGGGTCATTCAAGGATTACGGAAGCTCTGATGGGGGTGGAGTGGTTCTTGATTTGCTTATTTTTGATAACATAGGGAATGGGGGTCTAGGTAGCGATTACGTCAGCAATATTTAATTGTTTCACTAGTACAGATTTAAAAATACTTATATAAATATTTACGTAAGCATATGCGGGGGGAGTAAGAGCATTGCTTACTTCGTTGACCAGACGAAGGGGGAGGTCAGAAATTATAAAAATTCTGCTTACGTAATACTCGATTGGAAAGAGTAACAAATTTTTGGCCGCTTCACTATTCCACATAAATTGAACCTCGCCGCGACAAATAGAGTAAATCAATCAAGCGAAGGTAATAAAAAATGAACAGTCTATTTAGCCATACAATTAAATAAAATATAACTACGTATAATAAATACTCTGCAAATGTAATTTAGACGTATTAAGAAAGTCGGTATGTCCCTGTCTATTCCAAACCAATCAACGAATCGCCAGAACCCATTTTGTCAAGACGTTTACGTAAAAATCTCTCACTTTTCGCCGACTTTTCAGAGTATTATCTATGCTTATCATTGGCTCTTTTATAGGTGTTAAAGGATAATTATAAAATTTAACAGACGTAACTTAATCGGTACTCGATGTAGACATTATATAGGTCTGAGGAAGAACGCAATAAAAAAGAACACAATTAATCCAGTTAATATGTTGTTCCCTTGACAAAACACTTTTTATGAAGGCGAAGTCGCGACTACCAACTAGTTAAATACACATTGCAATTATCATTAACATTGTTGAATTGTTGATGGAAAATTGTAATCACCTGCCATCCGGTGAAGTAAGTGAAAAGTTGGTCGTTCTTCATGGCGTTGCTGAGCGCATAGCAAGCGTTCCAACGGACCTTCATGTTTGTCACTTTACACGCGCAATCCAAAAGTTTACTTATAGCAGTCTCACATAAACTTCTAATTTGAGGATTGCGAAGGAGATTCTCATTCTTAATCAAACGCAAAAACTTACCGAGGCCGCGTGTTGCACACATTTTTATCTGCAATAGTTATTCTAGTATAAATAAATAAAAAAAACTGCGTGTATCAGTGTGTACACGTGGCTTATATGTATTAAATTATATACATACTAGCGGACCCGGCAGAGGTTGTCCCGCCCTAATTATAAAAAAAATCCTTGACAAATTAAATACCAAAACGTTCCCCTTGAATCGCTCTATCTACTGGTGAAAACCGCGTGAAAATCCGTTCAGTAGTTTTTGAGTTTATCGCGAACAGACAGACAGACAGACGCGGTAGGGGACTTTGTTTTATACTATGTAATGATATAGTAGTTGACCAGGCCACGCGTTGCTGTGCCTCAAATATTACAAGATTAACAGAACACGTGTACCATATAATAAAATGGAATTGAAAAAAATTCAAATTTAAGAAGTGGCGTCATGATTCTATAACTGTCGATCCTACAGTTTTCTGTCAACAAACTAATTTAAAGCGCCATCTGTTCGAGACTGATGAAACTTTCAAAATGAATAACAATAATCAACATTGACAGTCATTTAATTTGTAATTAAAAAATATTGAGGGCATTAATCGAAATATAAATTATCCTATCTCTCAAGTTGGACCAAATCATACATATTATAAAACAAAGTCGCCACGTAGGTCTGTCTGTCTGTTCGCGATAAACTCAAAACTACTGAACAGATTTTCATGCTTTTTTACCAGTGGATAAAGTGACTCATTAGGAACGATTAGATATTCGATTTGTCCAGTTTTTTTTTATTATCAGGGCGGTATAACGTCCGCCGGGCCCGCTAGTTACACATAAATGCCAACTTTCATCAAGATCGATTGAGCAGCTGCATCGATTGATCATGACAAACATCATGACAATGGATTTTATACATTTAGATATGAGAATGCTCGTAAACTATATACTATACGAAGTCCAGTAGTATACATACTTAACTATACATTTAACCATGTTTGTATACTACTAAACCCAGACAGACACTTATAAAATACTTACACGTAAACTTACGTTTAACACTTAACGAAAGGTTTTCCATACCGTGCCATAAAAAGTTTCGCTTCAAAAATCAACGTCGAATGCTATGATATTATAACTAAAAAGCTGTCGATACGTCATAAGCGCTTCGACAGCGGCATGTTAAGACTTGGCTAACTAGCTTACTTCTGACGACTGCCACATCGATCCGCCCGTATCTAAGCAACATATAACTATTTCTTTTTACCACCAATAATGAGAATATACCATCTTCCACATTTTATCTGAGACAGTGTGGCGTTACAATATTACTTTACGTATGTGTGCGTTATCGTGCCATCTGTTTTGTCAAAATATCATGTAGCTAACGTATCTACACCTTTTAGTTCTATCATTGGTCGAATTTATTAAAGCGCGAATTCGAAGCGCATTACTTCCGAACGACCGCACCTATTTGTGTAATTCTGTTTCTATTGTATGTGTATTTGTTAGGACCAGGTTTATCATTACATAGTATAAAACAAAGTCCCCTACCGCGTCTGTCTGTCTGTTCGCGATAAACTCAAAAACTACTGAACGGATTTTCAAGTGGTTTTCACCAGTGGATAAAGTGATTTACGAGGAACGTTTTGCTATATAATTTGTCAAGGATTTTTTTTATAATCAGGGCGGGACAACGTCTGCCGGGCTAGCTAGTATAAAACATAATAATAAAAAAATAATCTCCATTTTAAAAAGTGAGTGAGTCAGACAAAAGAGAGTAGGGAGACCCTCATGAATATGAATAGAATTGATAGATTAATGTTGCCATTTCAAATCATTACATTGTGGTACTACTGTAAACGGAAAATGTTGTCCCGTTTGAAAGATTTAGACCATCGGTTAAGTAGTTAAGGCATGAAAACGGAACATCCAAATAAACTTTAGTTCATTGAAGTTTATTTCCAGTTTTCATACACCGAGAACGAAGTTAAAATTTTGCCGTTCATAAGGTTTTTTTTTTATTATGGTCTTCATATTTTACGTGTGGGGTCATTAAAGTATTACGTTAGCACTAAAGAGGGGGGCGGGGGGTCTTTGATTTGCTTATTTTTGATGGCATAAGGGATGGGAGTATGTAAATGTGTAGGTCTGACATATGAGGTGCGTAGTCTTATCCACTGCGTTACCATCGCCCTGTGGCCTACTGCTATAACAGAACAGCTTAAATAATACTTATATAAATGTTTACGTAAGAATGGAGGGGGGGGGTAGAGCATTGCTTACTTTTGGTAACCAGGGGGAGGGGGTGGTCAGAAATCACAAAAATTCTGCTTACGTAATATTTTAACGACCACTGTACAAAATTAGAGGATCTTGAAAAATAACGTAATATATTAGGAACGGCTGAAATTGGATTTAACTCATTTTTAAATGTAACGACTCAATTATATATTAGAAAAGCATTACCTCCCATTCTACACGATCGAGTTAAAACTTTCTTTTATGATAATTCAATAAATAGTACAAAGTACAATACGTTATTGTTTTGATATGTTTAAATACCTTATCGTTGTCGACGGCACATTGTATATTGACCTCCAGGAGACGAACCAAAAGGTTATCATCAATGTCATCGATGTCTGGTTCTTCCCTACAAGAGCAGGATATAATTAAAATCTATACTAACATTATAAATCTGAAGAGTTTGTTTGCTTGAACGCGCTAATCTCAGAAACTATCACGAATTCTAGTCCCATTTTTTTTAGGTGTAAAATAACATTCGGTGTTATATAGCTCATATATCGAGGAAGACTATAGGCTATATATCATCACGCTAAGACCAATACAAGTGGAGCTCCGATGAAAAATGTTTTAAAATCGGGGTGTATTTTCCTTTTGAGAGCTTCCGCTGCGTGTTAGCGTTAGCCCAAAGTAACTATTACACGCAGACTAAGTCGCGGGCAGAAGCTAGTAACTTATAAAACGAGACTATATCATCATATTACAACCACCGACGACCTCATTTATAGTCTCTTAGATGTTTATATTTACATACACGATTATTTTATCGCGTGACATACAGATACACCGGAATACGGGAAACCCAATTTATAGTAATAATATTGATAAAAAAAATTAAACTGCTTTGAACATTATGGCATTTCTTTTAAACGTCTCTCTACCTAAAAAAACAGTTTCCTATTAAAATATCAATCATATCAAAGGTTCTACTGACAAGTTTGTTTTTTATCGATTGTTAAGAAGAGTTAGGCGTAATTTTATATCAAATTTAGACAACACGGAAATATTTGGAAACACTAATAAACCACAATAAAGTTCTATATATATTTTCTAGATATTTTTAACTCATGCAAATGACACTCACATATTTAAAACAAGAGCATCACTAAGATTTGCGAGTGCCCAGGCTGCTTTAGTTCGTACTGCAAGCGTTGGTTCTGAGAGGGCCCTGATAATATTTTCTCCACAATCAGTCACAAAACATATATCCTGTAAATAATAATGTATATTATATACCTACTTTTCGCATGATGGTAGGGCATTTTCTAAACTCGCCTGACAAAAGAAATAATTAAAAGAGTAGGAAAATAGAATTGAGGAAATTTGCAGAAAAGAAGGTGAAAGAAATGGACATACTAAAAACTGTAAATAAAGTCTCAGATATTGTCCGGAAGGGAAAACGGGTACTTAATAAAAAATATCTGCCTGACCAGTTACTACCCTCGAGTTGAACATCTGTCCCTAAGCATCTATTATTGTCTTATGGTAGCTGCACTTGAGAGCCAGTCCGCCTTCTAGTTTACCGTGTTTACCAACTAAGACCACATCGTGTAACATCAGCTGACATTATGGCCAAACACCAATACCCATAAAGTATGAAAATAATAATAAAAACACATTTTATATTAAAAACAACAAGGTCACTTAGTGTTACGTATGAGGTAGCTCTGATTTGGCATACACGCTACAGGAAAATGAAACTGATTCACAAAATATGCAGCTACCAAAAGACACATTTCGTGTTTGGCGACAGATTTTCTACTTAATGGTTACGACTAGGTTAACATCAAATAAAATTGTGGCTAAATACCAATACCCATAAAGTAGACGGGGGGTGGAAACTCTACATAATTAATACATAGGTAATACGTAGGTGGTAGAGCCACGCTGAAGATATTACTGGTTTCAGCATGAATGGGTCGGCTCGCCCGGTGTAGTACCACCCTCTCATAGAAAACCGACGTGAAGTAACAGTACTTGCATTGTTGCGTTTCGTTCGGTCAGTGAGAGCGCCGGAGGCCCACATCTCCTCACCTCCCTCCCTCCCTTTCCCCAAACACAGACCGGCAACGCACTTTCGACCCCCCTAGTGTTGTTAGTGTCTATGGCCGGTGGTGATCACTTAACACTTAACTCAGGTGACGCATCTGTTCGTTTGCCTGCTATGACATAAAAAAAAAACATATTTACTTTTCATGGGCTATAGTCGATTAACAAGTATTGGGTCTTGTTGGTCTATAGTTAAAGAAAAAAGTAAATTCCGTGCTCACGACTACTGACGGAAACTCTACAGAGTTAATATTTATTTCTCACGGGCTATAATAGATTAACAGGTACTATTACTTGGTAGTTTTTTTTTATGTCAAAAGCAGGCAAACAAACAGGTGGGTCACCTGATGTTAAGTGATCACCACCGTCCATAGACGCTAGCAACACCAGAGGAGTTGCAAGTGTGTTGCCAGCCTGTGTGTGGGGGAGGGGTAGGGAAAGGAGAAAGGGGAAGGGAAAAGGGGAAAGGATTTGGGCCTCCAGCGCTATCACTGACCGAACGAAAGGCAACAATGCAAGCACTGTTACCTCACGTCGGTGTTCTGTGAGAGGGTGGTACTACCCCGGGTGAGCCGACCCATTCATGCTGAAACTAGTAATAGCTACAGCGTGGCTCTACCACCTTCAAAAAGTCCACCAAGTCTATAGCTGAAGTGATTAATAGCACACTTCGTGCTAACGATTCATAACAGGAATAATACAAAGTGAATATTTATTACTTCTCTGAGTGTCCGATAAATAACAACCATCGCGAGAGCGCGCACCGCCGCTGCTCTTACAGTCGCCTCCTCATCACTACACGAACCCACTAGTAAAGCACAGCATAGCACTTGCATCCGTCTCTAATAAATTAAAATAAATTTTTTCAACGTACAGCCAACCTTTAGCATTAAACGAAATGTATCTCAAACGGACCAATTTGATTGGAGGATCCGATTTGCCCACCGTATGATCTTAACCTCCATTTTTCAACATACTCCTACTGAATTTTTTCTCGCAAGTACACTGGGTCGATAACCATTATCAAGATAAAATTATAGGTATATCGAAAATTATAAACCTGGTGGTTTAGACGTGTCCTAAACCTTGCCCCGAATAAAAATTTTAATTGTGGTCATTTCAATAATCAGCTACCACAGGTTTTTGAAGAAAACAAAATATATTTAATGCATGATTGTCTATTTTTCACAACATAACTGCTAATGTTGCATAAAACGTCGACTACTTAACAATGTATACCAAATTATATACGAAGTAAAGGTAAAATAGCAATGATATTGTGCCTGATCCGTGTCAGAGCAACTATAATATCTATGGTAGAATGTAATACGTGACAAATTGCCTTGTATGTTGCATGTAGCTAAGCTGTAAATTCTATACAAGTGCTAATATAAAATGTGATATCTATTATTTCGTATATATTGAAAACTAGCGGGTGCGGCAGACGTTGTCCCGCCCTGATTGTAAAAAAAATCCTGGACAAATTATATACCAAAACGTTCCTCGTGAATCACTTTATCCATTGGTGAAAACCGCATAAAGATCCGTTCAGTAGTTTTTGAGTTTATCGCGAACAGACAGACAGACAGACGCGGTCCCTACTGTTTTATACTATGTAATGTAATGATTTCCATTAATTCTCCATCTGAATAAATTGCGTGTGGAACAGAGACTGTTTTCATAATACCAGATATTTTAATTTCTATACAATTACTTCAACTTCATTTCTTTTTATTCTATACTAGTTTTGCTCGCGGCTTCGCTCGCGTTAATGTCAAATTTGAAAATAAAATACTGCTGATTCTACTCGCTGATAATGTAGGTTTTCAAGTTTCCGTATGTGTAATTTTTTTTTTATCAATTTTGTTTTTAATTTACACATTAAGTTTCCCTTTATAACACTAGAATAATATAGACAACATATGTATATGCTTGGAAAAAAATTAAATATTCAATCGATGATTTCACACCACATAAAGGATTTATTATCAAAAAATCAATTGCACAAATAGATAATTATAAAAATCTCACCGGTAGTTCCTTGAATGATCTCTCACCAATATTCGCTATAGAATCACAGACGGCCGCTTTAGCTGGTGAATTCTCATGACATTGCAGTACTGCTGATAATGATGTCACTAACTTTTCCCACATGTAGACACAACTGTTCAGAGGCGGAGCTTGGTCCGTCTGCTCTACAACATAACACTGTCTTTCATATTGTGAAATATGAAATCAATATGCTAGCCAATACGTCTTAGTAACATGGAGACACAAGCCCGTTTTTTACCCTTGAGTTGAAATCTTTTCTTGGTATATATATTGGTATATATTTCATGTATACATAATTACATATATGCCAATTATATTGCGATAAAACTATTGTTAATCACTACATATTGTAAAACAAAGTCCTCTGCCACTTCTGTTGTCTGTCTGTTCGCGATAAACTACTGAACGAATTTTCATGCGATTTTTACCAGGAGAACTGAGGAAGGTTTAGGTATAGGTATAATTTGTCAAGGTTTTTTTATATCAGGGCAAGACAACATCCGCCGGGCCCGCTAGTATACAATTTTTTTTTTTTCGAACTGACTACGCTATTTACCAAGCAAGGTCTTAACAGCTTCACCGGACTACTCTAGCTAGTATACAAAATAATACTAATCCGTACCATTAGCAATTATTAGCAAGAGAACAAGATAAAAATGTACCAGGAACATAGGAATTTATGTATGGTACGTTTGTAATAATAGTGTTATTCAAACGGCAGTGTTGATCGGGGGCTGGTCCAAATTATTTTTTAAATGTTATATATGGGGCATTTCACTCCATATCAGGTTGTTTGAATATTTTTTTTTAATCTATATTTTAATTTAATTAATAAATATATTGTTTAAATTGGCCAAAATATAGTATATAAATGTCATGTAAGTTGGAATAAAACCCCGCCATCTGAGAATTATATCGGCGTGCGCTCGGTAAATTGTTAATTATAGGGAAGTCATCACTTAAAAGGGCACAAACTCAGATGAAGTCGCGGACGGCCGCTTGTTAATTATACAGTTCTTTACAAATAAAATATTATTATGTGGTATTCGCTGTGATACTACTATTCCAAACATATATTAGTATTTCAATCAAGACAGTATTAAATCCATCTAATATAACACACATTATCATAACATAGCTGATATTATAATTACTGGCAAGAGCTAAAAAAGAAGTTATATTTGACATACCTAGTTTTTTAATAGCATCTCCAATGATACTGACAGTCTTTGCCGAGTGCACTACGACATCTTGATGCTCATGTTGTAGTAGATCACTGAGTACATCACCCAGCAGCATCATGTGAGTGTGTAATAACTCTTGAAGGTGGTGGAATGCTATTGCGGATAAAACTTGGAGTGATTCCAATATCACCGGTATTGCCGACGGCTTACATTTCTGAAACAATGAAAAACAAACATCTATTCAAAAATAAATAAATAGCTGTTTCAAAATAAGCATAGAGAAAACAGTTATGTACATCTTCCTTCTATGTTTCTCAAACGATTTTCTTAAAGGAGCGATATATAAACCGTAACTATAATCGAGTGACAGTAATTAAGGGCAAGATCTACTGGAGCTGTGGATTTGTAATCGATATTTTGTGACTGTGGTCGCGTGTGTTATACACTACATGCATAAAAATCAAATACCCGACGTATGTAAGCGCAGCACTTCAGAATAGTTGCACCTACATGACTATTTTTTTAAATTATCTGTGAAGTCAGAACAAGGTTTGCGTGACACAACATATTCGAAAAATCAACCTATATAAAGTGAGTGGATAAGACAGAAGATGGTAGGGTTATTTTCAAAAATAGTGACGATCAACTTTTCAATTACACTTTTATTTTATTACACGAAATTATAACTATAGATATGTCAAAAGCGCTTCGACCGCGCCTTGTCAAAACTTGGCTAACTAGCTTCTTTTTAACGTTTGCCCCGTCAATCTGCCCGTATCTAAGCAACATATAACTATTTCTTTTTACCACCGACATTTAGAGTATGCCATCTTACTTCCACATTTTATCCAAGACAGTTTACGTATGTGTGCGTTTTTGTGCCATTTTTACTTATAATATCATTGATTACTCGGTTTTAGTGTAAAGGGAAGATTTGGCATATTTTTTTCGGTAGACACCCTTGCGTAACCGCACTAGGCAACATATAAAATATAAATATATCGCACTTTTTATTGACCAAATATTTCTGCTAAAAAGTTTATATTCATAAATAAAATAAAATGCATATTATATGAATATGTATTACACTTACCACTACTTCATTTCCTTTCATAATCCATCCCATATTTTTAAAACATATATCCAGTATCCAACTTTTAAAGTGATTACTATTATCTTCACTATTATATTCTTTTATGATATCGCTTTGCTGTTTTACAGCACTGAACATCTCATCATCAGAATATCCCTCCTCGAAGTCATCACAATCTTCTGTATTATCTTTATGTATATTCGTATATGGCTGTTTGATTTTTGTTATATCTGGATCTTTTTCTATAGCTTTTAAAATTTCTATAACTTTTGGATCGACTGACAAAACGCATCCCATTGTAATCAGAGCGCCGACTTGTAGGGTCACGTCTAGAAACAAAAAAAAAATATATTATATAGTAAATTATACATAACTAGTGGGCCCGTCGGACGTTGTCCCGCCCTGATTATAAAAAAAATCCTTGACAAATTATATACCAAAACCTTCCTTATGGATCACTTTATCGACTATTGAAAACTGCAATAAAATCCGTTCAGTAGCTTTCGAGTTTATCGTGAACAGACAGACAGACAGACGCGGTACGGGACTTTGTTTTATACTATGTAATGATATAGTAGAAATTATAGAATTGATGTAGAAATGAAAATGTTTTGGTATTTTCCTATTATTTTAAATTTACACTATCTACAATAACTTTCCACAACACCGCTGATTAACTGGAGGAAAATGCCTTGTGGCTTTAAGTTCGCTACTGTATAAATTAACAAGTACAATCAATTATTCGTTCATACTTTTAAATGTTTAAGCAAGATAGTAATAGAAAAAATATAATAATATACAATTACCTTTGTGAAGTAAAAACTTTCTTGTAGACCTAACAAGCTCGCTAATGAGGCCTTCCTTCATTTTATGATAAGGTGTCGCCTGTACTAATGCCGCACAGCATTTCAGTGCTACTATTATAACAGCGTGACTTCGTTCACTGTCTAGAATACTTATCAGCACTCGATGCATACATGCGATCACGTATCCGAGAGATACCGAGAAAGGTATAAAAGAAACCTTGTGTTCTTTGCTGAAAGTTTGAACTTACATATAAAAAATAAATCCTATCACAAATAACTATTTCACTTTCTTTTATAATATCCTGAAATTACTAGAACTATAATTTTTTTTTATATAACATATGTCCGCGACAGTTTAGAGTGATCTGTGTTGATAAATAATGTGTGTAAAGTAATTGATAATAGATCTAATATTGTATTAAGTAGATTTATAGAGTGCATAAATTTGATAGTATAGTTTAATAGTTTATAATAGTTAAGATACACCCATCAGTATGTGTTTTAGGCGATAATAAAGAGATATGTCTGATCGAGTTTTATTTACCACATATAATATCATGTAGAGTTATGGTATTATAGTGAGAAATAGTTATTATAGTCATATGTGTTGTAGTTATAGATATTTATAGTGTTTTGTCTAGAAATAGTTTAAAAACTAGTATAAGCTGTTAGTTGTAAGTACAAATGTAATGTTTTTGTACGTAAACAAATAGAAAGCGAAGGGTGACTCATCGCAATACCGCCCCGCCTGTGTAGTTTAGTTAGGAGGTGCTCTGACGCTGCGCACGCAACCAAGGGCTCTGATTGGTGGAGCGCCGCAGGCGTGCGTAACCGGTGCTTTGTCCCGAAATCGTGCCTGAGAGCGGCCTTAAAAACGGGCGCGGGCGGTATAGATAGTCTGTTTTGAACGAGTCTGTATACGCGAGCACATCCTTCGCTGCTCTACTAGTAACAAATCTTTTATTGCGAGAAAAACTCATCGTGCTTCAAATTCAACGTCCGGTTTCATCAAGCCATCGCTATAGTTGTGAGTCATTCGGAGGTGGCTCACAACATGCATAGCCCATGATATTGTCTATAAGAATTGCATATATATAAAAACGAAACAGAGTTAACTTAAAAAAATAAATATAGTAAGCTCTGTTTTTCGACGTCCCGTTATTTGCAATATCAGTATCCCGAGTTAAAAATTTCCTTATTTGCTAATTCACAAATGAACGTGTGTTATTAATTAATTTTTATAATAGGTGATCAGATAGGAGATAATATAAATAAAAAAAAAATTAACAAAGTTTTATTGTGGCCTAATGTTCTTTGACAAAAAGCCGTCGCCGCATAACTTCCGGGTTACAAAGGTGCCGCGTGTTGCTAGGACCCTGTATATAATATAAACTATAACTGTAAGTCCATGGGCCTGTATAATCAACTGATTTTTTGTTATTCCTGATGGTGACACTTACTCAAAGATATATAAATAATACGTTGAGGCTATACTAGTTTTCGACAATACAGCTGGGCGCTCTCGTAACCTTGAAGCTAAACATCCGAAATTAAATGATTTATTAAAGGATGCAAGACAATAAAAAATCATAAAATCCTTTAAATCTCCACATAACGTTAGTAAAAAATAATAATAAATAACAGTATTTGTCTCAATAAATTAATTGTATTTTCATATATTTTTATTTTCCAACTGTCATCACTATTTTTCTATACAAAAAACAGTATTTGCGATATAATTATGGTCCTATTCCCCGCTAATGTGGACAGTTTACTGTAAACTAATTAATTACTGTAGATTTATAAGTTCAACTATACATACTAATAAATTAAATTGTGCCAAAACAAATGAAATATATAAATAACTATAATTTCACACTTACCCAGATTCCGCTTGATATAGATACACTCTAGAACCAGTTAGAAGTGCCAATATGACACTTAGTACACTGGCTCGACTGCTCGCTATGGGGTCTGTGACAGCACAAAATGCCAAGGTCTTTTTCGACAACTCCTCTGAAGACCAGTTCAAAGGATTGGGTGAATCTGGGAGCAAAGCCCACCAGTAACCAAAAATATCTCTCTTCTCTTTTACCTTAAAATTAAAAATATACCAGTACAGTAGAGTCTCACTAATCCGGCACTTCAATATCAGTATAGTATCAGTGCCGATATCAGTATAAACTCCAAAAATTGTATACTCCAATAATACAACACCCCCTGGTTTTGAATAATGTCGATTAATGAGACTCTAACGTACATATTTGAAAATTTTACCTTAGAAGATGAAACCAAGATTAATACGGAACTGAACTAGAGGAAAGGTCAATGCGAACTTTTCTATGTTGACTAAGAAGTAATCACAAAATTCCTAATATCACTATTAAGTTACTGGTACCAGTTATTTAATGTTTATTATAAATTTAAGTTAGTTAGTTAGTAAAATTAAGTAGTTTATTATAAATTAACTTTATACAGTGAATAAAAATTGACTAAAGCTGTAATGTTTATTGTTATTGCTATTGCCAGCATATTTTTACACATTATTTTTAATACTATTTAACAACTAGCAGTCCTCTTGATTTCGTCTGCCTTTATATCTTTATAAATAATTATATTTACCCAGAAGCCTATTATTTTAAAACAGAAATACATTTATATTTATATTATTTAACTTTTTAAATATTTATTAAATTTATTAATGATATTAATTTAAATTTATAGAAATAAATTTAATGAAAAAATATCAACTCTTCAAAATTATAGAAGAAAGATTGATGTAAGAATTGTTAAAGCTGTCAACCGAATTAACCCTCAAGAGAAGCACTGGGTATGGGATACCCAGGTGTAAATTAAAAATATTTCTCCTTCAGAAATGGTTACAATGAGAAGGTGACTTTACCTAGGGGAAAAATCTCTACTATCCCCACTACAGATTCCCCACCATAGTTATCTTGAGCTGTGAATACGGACTAAAATATAGGCGGCCGTAGTCAGTCTATGGGTATGCGCTACCCAGTGCTGTTGTAGCGTCAGTATTTTGTTATTTTATCTGACTCAACGTTTTGCATAAAATTGTGTTTTTCAGTTCTTTTTTTGTATTTATATAATTAGAATTCTAAAATATCTATTTTAAAAGAATTCTGATCGATATTTTATATAATCAGTCAGTTTTATTGTATATATTGCTTAGTTCAAGTGCATTTTTTGGAGTATTTACATTGAAATTTTACCGATCGCTTTCCTAGATTATAGAGATTTACCTGAAACAGAAGACCCTAGAGATTTGATAGCTGACAATAAACTAGAAAAATATAAGCGATGTGGATTTTGTCCCAGTTCATTAGACCGAAAAACATGTTATAAGTGTTTAAAATGTAATATTCCAATGTGTAAAGAACATACAGCCAAAATTTGTGAAAAATGTAGCTTGAAGTTATATTCTTAATTTTTTGTAGCATCAATCCATTTAAAATATAAGTTTTATAAAGTAATTTAAATGTTTGTATTAATAAAAGAATAATGAATCCATATTTTTTAATGAAGTATTATCATTCTAAAAACACTGAACTTTACCTAACTAAATAAATATCTTTTATCAATTACAGTTAAATGACGAAATAACTATCTAAAAGTACATTTAATTCCCTTTCAAATGCCGTCGGGAAAAATTTTTTATCTATAAATTCTGCCTAAATATGGTAATTTGAATAAAACACCTCATTTTAAGGGTTTATGTTGATTTTTTTCTATATTATTCAAGATAATTTTTTCTTTATGACAATTCTATGGATATATTCTTAATCTACACTGTCTAAGCTTTAAAATGAAAAAAAAAAATTCTATATCGGATAATTTGATCGAAAGATATTATTAATCAAAGACACGCGGGTATGGCATACCCAGTGCTTCTGGATCGCGCAGCAGCGATAGTGCTTCTCTTGAGGGTTAATGACACATATACACTCTGACGGGTCATCTTACTAATAATCTCTGTTTAGTGTTTACTGGTGAGTCAATCGCAATTTTAGAGTCTATAAAATTTGTATTATCCCATAATATCAAAAAGCCTATTATTTTAACTGATTCAAAAAGCTGCTTGCAAACCGTACTGGCGAACCCTTTCAAATCTAAATACAGATCTCCAATAATATACAAAATCAAAGAGGGCCTCTATATCTGTCAACGGCAAAACTTAGAAATCGTCTTGGCTTGGATTCCGGGTCACTCAGGCATTCCAGGCAATGAAACTGCAGAATCCTTTGCTAAACGAGCTAGTAATATTGGCTCCCTAGAACATTTTCAGGTCATTCCTGGGTATCTATGTTCAAGCATGAAACACCAGATGTTTAAAGCATGGAATATTCAGTGGCAGACATCACACAAGGTTAAGGCGAATTTCTATGGCAATATACAGCCAACCATTCCTACTAAACCCTGGTTTTTGATGTTTCGGAACGTAGACAAGCGTACGATGTCGGTCATCTGCCATACTCGTTTGAACCATGTCTGCACGCCTGTCCATCTGGCAAATATTAGAGTTCGGGATCACTCGCTGTGTGAATGTGGTTAGATGAAGGAAATCTGGACCATACATTCTTCAATTGTCTAAATCGGCGCGTTTCGCTATATGATATACTCCCCCAGGAGATATCACGTCCCACCCATATGAAATTCCTCCTCTCCCTTTCCTTCACTCCTTTTATTACCCTTATGTGTAAATATATTAATATGAATAAAATTAGGCGCTAATTAATTGTTGCATATTACTTACCTGTACTATCTAGTACAGTAGTATATATCTATATATGTATACGTATATGGTATTTATTTACTAACTTAGTTGTTTAGGAACTTACTAATCCCAATGATGTATTGTCCTTTGGTTCTATGTTAGACCTAAATGGTGGTGGTTAAAATCAACTTCAAATCTTTTGGATTATATTTGGAGTTGTTCTTAATGTACATGACACTGGTGGAATTGTGGAATTTTCCACAGAGACCAAAGACAAAAAAAAATTATAAAGAACAATCAACATAAATAAATACTTACTATGTACCAACCTTTATTAAGACTAGAAGTAAATTTGAAGCACTTTGTCTAACTCTCGACTTCAAAGCAATAAGCTTAGCCTCCCTACTGTTCTCCACATCTGACATATCAGAATCACTAGTCAGCATCCAATTATTAGTTTTTTGAAACTCCAAGTAATTCCTACTAGCTGGTTTATAAGCTGAATTATTCTCGAAATTATCAACATCCTTCATCAAACTGCGATCTGATACTGGTATTTCTTTTCTTAAGCTTTCAATTGCACTATTTCTTTGTTTTCTTATTCTTTGTTTCTGAAAAATGGATGTAATAATACTATAGTGTGTTAATTAACTGCGATTTGTCTGGATCTGGTTGTTGTTTGACCTGGACTTAGGACCCCATATGCATGATAACAAAGCAAACACCATGATTTTTATTTAGTTTATCAGCTTTTAAGATTATTTTTCTATTTACTGCAACTAAGATACGTCAAGCTGGCATATTATAGATGATAGATTATAGGATGCCTTCTTAACCTTCCTATACCTGCGCAACGTTCTGACGGAACAAATTGCATCATATACTGGTGCATATAATGTATGCATGAGTGATCACACTATATGCATATGAAGTAGGCCATGTGTTATGCAGCTACTGAGAAGTCCAAAACCCAGCATTTTGCATTTAAAAGAAAATGAGTCACAGACATATAGTAGGGTTTACAGATCAACCTGCAGGTACAGGAAGTTAATGGTCATTGTTATTTGGATTGTACTGTGTTAGATATTTACTATCAAGTACATTGTGCTGCAGGTTAGAAAACCGTTAAAATTGTTGGTTGAAGTTCTACATCCCTTTAAAATATTAGTATCATAACATACTGATAGATACATCAAAGTATTATGTAATATTTGACTTACAGCAATAGTTTCTTATAATTCAAAAACATAATTATTATAATTAAAGTTTTATATATTTACCTTTCCTCCCTTGCTAGGGAGATTTTGTGTTGTTGAAGGTACAGCTATAATCTGCTGTGAAGGCATCAATTTCTCTGGCTTACTGCCTTGATTTATTAATCCAAATAGAACATAATGTCTACATATACCCATTACTTCAGGTAAAGATATGTTCACATTCTGATCATTAAAATATAACTGGGACAATACTCTTAATGCTGCAATAACCACCTGAAAAATGTATTCATATGTGTAACTATTATACTAATAGGATAACAGGAAGTAGTAGAGTTAGTTCCTAGAAGGCACTTTGAGTAATGAAAACAAATATTGTATGATATAAAGATTAGGTACAAAAAGAGACATTATAAGTCAATTACATTAATTATTGTTTATACCTATACTTTGTTAGTACTTATATTGTATACTTTAAGAATTAGCCACAAAAGTCTGCTATTTATTTACCAAACAGATCAAAAGTAAAAAATAGAAGCCTGCTCTAAACCTCATTAGAAAGTTATTGTGAAAGTAACTACATTCACTTATTTAAAATCTAAACCTACTCTATATAAATGAAAAGTTGGTACTGGTATGAGAATAATACAACTTATTGGTCTTAAAATATTTAATAATTTATTACTGAAAACAGTTACAATAATCAGCCTCTAATAGTTGATAATGAGTCATGATATTTATTCACTTGTAGTTGCAAACAGAACTAAACAAATATTGCTTTTCTAATAGAAGTGTACACAGTAATAATATATTGTACCTACATATAAGTTGGGTTGTGTAACTGCAAACACCATAAATACTGCTGATGGCACTATGCATCATTACATAGTATAAAACAAAGTCTCCTACCGCGTCTGTCTGTCTGTCTGTTCACAATAAACTCAAAAACTACTGAACGGATCGTTATGCGGTTTTCACCAGCGGATACAGTGATTCACGAGGAACGTTTTGGTATATAATTTAGCCAGGATTTTTTTATAATCAGAGCGGGACAACGTCTGCCGGGCCTGCTAGTAAAGTAATAAATATAAGAGTGTGACATCTTTTTGACTGACAGATGTCAGATGTGGACACATATGTAACATAAGCCTAACATAATACTTATGTTATTGTAACCTTAATCATGTAATAGTTGCAATAATAAAACAAGTATACACCTCATAGCTAGTAAATTATGGACATACCTTAGAATACAGAAAATCATCATGATATTTAGAAGAACCTTTCATCAAAAATTTAATGATGATATTTGAAATCCTTTCTTTATCTTCAAGAGGAACAGTTTCACTATTGTCAGGATTTTTCTCATCTGATATTGGAACCAAACAAGTTATACATTTCAGACTAATTAAATACATATGTAATGGATTTTGTGGGCTAAGTTTATCTGTATCCATGAGATTAATTAAAATGCCCTGGTCTCCAATTAGATCATTTGCAAACTGAAACAATTTCTTTATATTAGTAAAAATGCTCAAACGTAATCATAGTATTTTGGCACAACTTTTCTGCTGCTGTAAGGAAAATGGGTGTATTTAACAAAAACATAAATTGGAGAAAGTGAAGTATTCCATAGCCTGCACTTTTAGTAAAGTATGTCTAATTTGTGCATGAGTAAATAAATTAGTTATACCCTTTTTACTCATTTTGAACACACCTATATAAAAATATGCAGCATCAAAAATTTGAAATAATATACCTCCTCTATTACAGACAAAAAGTTAATTTATATTTAATAAATAAATTAAACAATACATTCTTGAGCAACAAAGATTAGGGCATTTATAACTATATTTTTGTCAATAGATTTGACACATAATTCACATTATCATATAACTTTATATTGATTGCAATATTGACATTGGTCTTTTTCTTTTCTCTCTTATTACTTTATTTTTGGTTGGGTCTCTTAAATAGTTATATGCATAGCAATAGATAGGTATATTAAGTTTATGTCCACAACTTGGATGCAAAATAAGTAATGCTTATTTATATTTTTGCCAGAAATTTAAGGCCTGGCTGAAAATCTGTGCCTTTTTCAAAGACGGCAATACACTGATACCAGGTCTCATTATCATAGTTTTACATTTTTTATCTTTAAGAGATTATTGTACACTTGTATTTATCTATGTCAATAAATATCTTTCTTTCTTCTTTTATAAAACTCAACATTTTAAAAAGTGGGAAACATGCTTCACCCTCTTTACACAGCAATAGTCTAGATATTAGTCAATGTATCCTATCATTAAAAAAAACAAAATAAAACATAATGTTAACACATATTGCTAACTTTATGAGTTAATTATGGGTTTATTACAAAGTTCAAATGGATAAATCGATAATGATAATTCTACTAATGATCACTCAACCTTTTTTTTTGTTTAATACCATGTCAATTAATTTAAAGACCATGTGAACCTACCTTATGACTCACTTGAGGTTGATATTGCATTATGCATTGCAAGTTATGAAGAATATCAGGTAATATTATATCTGAACATTTTCTTAAGCATTCAATATGCCAAGAGATGACTTTCATCAGATAATCCACAGAAAATGTTAAATTTTGTTTTGTTATAATGCTACATATTAAATGTGAGGATTTTGTTGCTAAAGATTCATCAGTTGGTTTTATTGCCAGACATAGTGCAGTTACTAGAGTAGTTGCATCCTGAAAAAAAAAATATCTCACATTCGTCGAATTAAGTAACAGTAGTTTTGATAATTGCCCGTTTAATTGTAACCTTAAAACTTACATTTTTTCTTACAAACAATTCTGCCTTATAAGGCTGAGCATTTAATTCATCGATAAGAGAGTTCACTTCAACTTTACTGAAATTTTTCACATACAAAATATTACAAAGTTCACCGCATAACATCGAAACATGATGACTTAGACTTGTATCCATTTCTTCTTTAGGTAGATAATTTATAGGTACTGTTACTACGAAACCATAAATACGATTTATAATATCGTCTTATTTACTATACGACAATCTATAAGTACAAAGTTTTATTTTGTTTATAAAAATGTAACACTGCTCACATTTGCTATTGAGATAAATGTGCACAGACTAATGTGAGTAAACTACGTCAAGTGTGTCATTTATTTTGTAGGAGCTTCGGCTCACTACTAGAATATTCCAGACTAACACGGACAGCGTAATAATAAGACTTGGAGATTGTAAAATAGACTGTTTATTAAAATTATCATAAAAGGTATTTATACAGACATGTGACATTTGATTTATTTGTTCAATTGTTTGAACGACATTCTATTTACAATATTTACAAAAGTTTCAGCCAGTCTACCAGAGAGGATGACATTCTCGGTAGCTACATGATTCCCCCTCAAGCGAAGCGTACCGGCATCTTGATGCTTCGACCGGAACGAGTCTTCTGTAGGGTGATTGGCTCGGAAGTAGCGTTGCCTAGAGTAGTACTTGGTTGATCCACTTCGTTGAAACCGTAGGCAGGTTTTAAACGATCAATGGATACAGTTGCTTCTCTAGTAGGCAATTGTAGTGAAAACTTTTGTAAAGTGCTTTGTAATGGAGGTTTGTTGAGAGCGACGACACGTAGGAAATGATATTTTAATGGCTGAAGATCTGCTTGAACGAAAAATTTTATTTTGTTAGTGATGCGTAGTCTAAATGAGTCTGTAGTCTCCGCAGACGTGAATTGTCTCCGTTTTTCTTCTTGGCGACAAAGTGGCTTGACCAGGGACAGTTGCTGGGTCTGAATAAGCCTTGACTCATCATGTGTTCCGTTTTAACAATTTCATGCCGTTGCGGTGGTATTGTCGTGCACGGTAGTGTATCGTTTGACCAGTCGTTTCGATAAGGTGTTCGACGCTTTGATTCGAACGTAATTCATCGAAGTAAATGTTGGCGTACCTGGGAATTCAATATGTTGCGATTTGACAATCCAGGGTTGATACTGCGTGTGGTTTCGTGAACCGAGATGCGTGCAGGAACTTTGAATGAAAGTTTTGTCGTGCTATCAATAAGCTGTCGGCTTTCGAGATCGACGATCAGCTGATGATATAGAAGAAAATTGGCCCCGAGTATTTGTTGTCAGTCTAGTTGTAAGTGCTGTTCATACGGTACCAGTCTTCAATCACACCATTGCTTTGTGGGTGGTACGGCGTCGTATGCACTCGTTGGGCTATTCGACTTCCTAGTGATGTGTTAGATGCGGTAGTTACGTTTCTCGCTGGTGGATTCCTGGCTTTCTGGCAGGGTAAATGCATCGTCTTGCATTCTTGCCAAACCGTCGATGAGAGTAGCATCATGGTGACGGCGACGTAGTCTTGCAGGAATCTCGCGAGTGAAAATTGTATAGCTTGCGTTTACAGGATAGGAATAACCGTTTCATAACTTGGCATCGTCCTTCCTGTGTTTTTTCCGCGTGGTTACATCACTGTAGGTGCGGCGGCATTATCACGTGAGCGTGCGTGATAGTAGAACTCGGCATGACTTCGGATGAGGAGGCTCTGGTGCGCGGAAATGCGTCGCGGCGACGGCGTTAACGTTGTAAGAACCTCGGCATCATCTCTGGAGCGCGCGGAACGTGAGATCACCAAATGTAGGAGTCTGAACTAACTTCTGAACATTTTCCGTTGGAGCTTCGCATCCCACTGCTGTCACCGCCGAATGTGCGTCGCGTCGTCGGGGTCACCAAATGTAGGAGCTTCGGCTCACTACTAGAATATTCCAGACTAACACGGACAGCGTAATAATAAGACTTGGAGATTGTAAAATAGACTGTTTATTAAAATTATCATAAAAGGTATTTATACAGACATGTGACATTTGATTTATTTGTTCAATTGTTTGAACGACATTCTATTTACAATATTTACAAAAGTTTCAGCCAGTCTACCAGAGAGGATGACATTCTCGGTAGCTACAATTTAAAGAGTATACTCTGTGTTTCCGATATAAATCTAAAACATTCAAGAAATTTGTAAGTTGTTTACTTACAAATTCCTTGGAAATATTATTATGTGCATAGATTATTAGTCGTACAGGTAGTTATATGCTTTGTAGTCTGTGTTCGTTCACACCAGATTCAAATAAAAATTAATTCAGACTAGGCACGGTATCACGGTCACAGAGTACCTAATATTATAAGAAAATCATGGTCGTAAAATAAATAAGTATTTGTCAACTCAGAAATCAGATGATCATCAAGACTGATGATCTGTATAACAAAGATGCTGAGAGATTCACAACCTCATCGAGGGCTCCGGCAACATTTTCTTTGAAAGTTCTAAAATAGTTGCCACTCTGAAGGGAGAGAAGTTACACAATCGCTACACACTATAATTGCTGACTAAGAGCGTCTATCAAAGCAGGGTTTGAAGTCACATGGTGCGGCAGATGTACAAAGAATGGAGTCAGCAATTTCCACGGTACAACAGGTGCACGAATTCAGTGGAAACGTTCCGCAGCCCGACTCCTCCGTTTCCACATGATCCAAGTATAAATGCTTAGACGAGCTGACCATTAAATGAGTGTTAACCTAGCATCGGTAGCATTCATGTGCTATTAGTTTTAGATGAGACTTAGCCTAACATCGGCGACACTCTTTACACAGTATTCGTTTTAGACTCTTTTTGTAAATTATGTATACTAATCTATTCTATACTAATATTATAAAGAGGTAAAGGTTGTAGGGTGTAATCTCAGTAACTACTAAACCGATTTTGAAAATTATTTTACCAATTTATCATCACGCTAAGACCAATAGGAGCGTGGCAACAATGAAGAATGTTTTAAAATCGTGTTGTTTTTCCTTTTGAGAGCTTCCGCTTTGTCTTAGCCCAAAATAACTATTACATGCGTACGAAGTCGCGGGCAGAAGCTATTAACTAATTATATTATCTATACTAATATTATAAAAAGGTAAAGTTTGTGAGGTTGTGGGGGGTAATATCTGAAACTACTGGTCCGAGTTGAAAAATTATTTCAGTGTTAGATAGCTCATTTATCGGGGAATGATATAGGATATATATAATGATGTCATCACGCTAACACCAATAAGAGCACTAATGAAGAATGTTTCAGAATCGAGGTTTTTTTCCTTTTGGGAGCTTCTGCTGCGTGTTAGCGATAGCTCAAAGGAACTATTCCACGCGGAAGAAGTCGTAGGCAGAAGTTAGTTTTAAATAAATTAAGTTAAAGTATTGTTTTTTTTGGATGCTCCGGCCCTTACCTTCGTAATTAGTGTAATCATTACAAAAATAATTAGTAGTTGGGTACTCGTAAAAGAATGTTTCGTAATAATACTTTTTAGAATCATGGAAAAACGCCTGATACATAAATGCGCTAAGTTAATGTCAATCAGTGACACTAATAATTACAAAGTAAACCATCATCAATACGATCTAAATAACCTCATAATAGAAACACATGATGTCCCTGTTTTATCACGATTTACCTCCTAAAGAAAATAATACTTCACATCATCCTTGGGAAATTAGGATAAAAGGTCAACATGCGAATAAAATAAAGCACGCTCATAACTCTGTAAACAATCCTAAGTATCCGAAAGAGAAACGGAAGGAACCAGATGCAGATCGTGTTAAATTTACAATTATTGGAGATAGAGTTACGAAAGAATATATATTTTGTACGAATTTAGTTAAAGGATTGCATAAATATAGATGGAAGAAATTCGCAGCCCCTATAATTAGAGGTAAAGTAACACATTATTTTTCCATTTTATTGTAGTTCAACAAAATGACATTACTGACATTACTGTACCTGTTGGAAAGCACAGTGTTATATAAAAGCAACAATGACCACCGAAAGATATAAATGTATATCTAGTCGTCGCTGCTAGGCCGCCTGGTAAACCTCTCAGCAGCTGGATATATATTGTCTTTTTTTAATATAACTACCGTTCTGTAAATGAAGTCCCTATTTTTAATACTTTATAAATTTCTGTTTTTAATCACAATATCTCCTGATTTTTTTTATATCATAGGAGGCAAACGAACGGGTGGATCGGGTCACCTGATGTTAAGTGATCACCACCGTCCATAGACACTTGCAACACCAGAGGAGTCACAACTGCGTTGCTAGCCTGTGTTTGGAAGAGGGGAAGGGGAGTAGGAAGGAACCGGAATAATGACAAGCACTGTACTTCACGTCGGTTTTCTATGGGAGGGTGGTAGTACCCCGGGTGAGCCGACCCAATCATGGTAAAACCAGTAGTAACTTCAGCGTGGCTCTAGCACTTATAAATTGCGTATTGAAATAAAAATATATGTGTAGTTAATATTGTGGATTGTAGGTGTAACAACCGTTGAGTGGCCAAACGTATTGCATGATTTAAAAATTCGTCACGGTGGCTTAGCTTACTGTCTCCAGTCATCAGTCGCCGTACTTTTCAATGACAAATTTCTTGGTGGAGAGAAAGAGCTAGTGGAATTAATTAAAACGAGATACGTCTATCCCCTTTATTTAAATTATTACGAAGAGAGTGTTGCTCAGTTTGCCAGTTTTATTAGGTCATCTGGTGTGAGTATTACGATCCAAATATTTTACTAATATAGAATACCACAAATGAACTTATTCAGTTAGTATTTTACCTGTAATCGGGTAAGACAAATGTCACTTTTTTTGTAATCTTATCTATACATATAATAAGAATGTAAATCTAACTTGTCTGTACTTTTCGATTTTCGTGAAAAAAATTGTTGCAGGTGTCTAGGAATAAGAAATAAAATATATTTCAGTCATTTTTAGAAATGTCTATCTGTCTGTTTGTATGAACACGCATCACTGCTAAAGTACAGGGTTCCCAATAAAACCTGATAAAGAAAATCATATAGCATATCCTCGAGAGTAACTTAGTCTTTGTCTCATTACCATCTGTCCACTCTATCAAATTCAAAAGAAATATGAATGACGGCTCGAGTTAAGTGTTAGAGAAGAGTAGTAATCTATACTAATATATAAAGCTGAAGAGTTTGTTTGTTTGTTTGGTTGAACGCGCTAATCTCAGGAACTACTGGTCCGATTTGAAAAAATCTTTCGGTTTTAGATAGCTCATTTACCGAGGAAGGCTTTAGGCTATATATGATCACGCTAAGATTAATAGGAGTGGAGCGCCAATGAAGAATGTTTCAAAACCGGCCTTTTTTTCGTTTTGATTGCTTTCGTTGCGTGTTAGTATTAGTATTATATACGTTGCCATGGTAACGTGGTAAGTTATATCACAAACATTTTCAAAGATTATTTTGTGTTCCTATTCAAAAGCTTATTCTACATTAGTTTTGTTTCCAGTTTTTTATTTGCAGTATAATACGTATTATAAAAATAAAGTGTGTGTATGTAATAAAGTAAATTTTCAAAAAAAAGTATTAACCGACTTCAATATCAATCAAAAACCCATAAGGCACTAAAAAGCGGAAAATAATTAGTTTATCAAATTAACCAAATTAAATAAAACATATGAATATGTGTGCTACCTAGAGATGTATTGGAAGTCCACCAAGTTCCACGCGGACGAAGTCGCGGGCAGAAGCTAGTATAAATAATATATAAAAAGTAATAACACATTCCTTCGTTATTTCAGCGACCATGTGCGTACATGCATTTCTCCTTAAACAGTGAACATATTGGCAGTATGATATTTATGGCAAGTATTCACAGACATTTCAAAAGACTTTAGTAAACGACGCACTAGTTATCGAAATTAGGTTGAGTATAGTGAACCCCGGACCTTGATCATAGCGACATAATTTGACACAGTCGTTTTTTTCGGTTCCTTTTTCTTTATTTTTCTACTAGAACCGTCAGATTTTCAGACCACTAATTAAACTATGGTTTAAAAAGAGGCCATTATACTTGACACACAAGGAAATTTTAACCAAAAATAAAACCGACACCAAAAAAGTCTACTCTGAAAACGCACCAGAACATCTTTGTCCACGATTAGGTAGGCTTAGATTTTCATAAACCTACTATTTTGAGGAATTCCCTGGTGTTTCGTAAAAATGCAATGTACATTGATGATTAAATTAAAATGGCACCCACTTGAAAGTATCTCCTTTCCCATGAAGAAAAATTTTCCAAATCAATTTATAAATGACGAAGTACTGAGGTAATAAACATGTAAAAAAATACAACCGAATTGATTTTTTTTGATGTCGGTTAGAAAAGAAAAATCGAATGATGAACGATTTGATGAGTGTAAACACGCTTAACACTTCGATTGCTTGCGGTTTGGACGCGGCATAGTTATACAGGCTGTAGTCAGGAATATACCAATGTATTGCAGTTTCTTCGTTAGCGAGGACAATTTCTAGAATCAACCCTCATCTGATTATTGTTACTAGAGATGTTTCAGGGTACCACACTTATTGTATCCATTCAGTCCTCGACCACAGATGAGGTTTATCACCGGAAAAAATATTTAAGAAATACTTTTTAGAGAAAAGGAAAAGATTTATGCAAGCCATAATATCGATGTCCAAAAAACTAATCGACTACAGTGTATTTGACAAACTATGCATCCACTGTGCTGACTAACTTAGCCTGTACCTACACCGTTAATCTTTTTATATAATTTCTTATTACAATTGCAAGGAAATTCTCCTTTTCAGCTATATTCCGACATAGTACCATACACCTGTGATAATTTCCTCCGCTTATGTACAATGAAGAAGGGTGGCTATAGTGGTACCCCAGTACATCGCATCGTGAAAGATGGTTGGATCCAATGTGGAGGTTACGGGATCAAAAACAGTTGTTTGGACTGTGAGAATTTTATCGTACCGCACGATAGACGTGGCGTGCTTGGCATGGCAAATGCAGATAGGTTAGCATAGTATAGTAACTTATATCATGCAAAAGATACTAACTTTTGCACTCGCTAGCAATCCCGATGAAGTTACCTAAGCTCTTCTGACCAACAGCGGTTAATCAGTTCGAATTAAAAAAAACTTTGATAATTGTACACGCCGGTGAAGGTTTCTGAATTAATTAACTTGCTATGTGATATACTAGCTGGTTCCCGAAGCTTCATGTGTGTTGTTTGTTGTAGAGGAGAAATAATAATATATTATGCTTACAAAATTTCTTTGTAAACAATGTTATCCGTTTACTTCCCCTCTCCTGCATATGCTCGTCATACCGCTCGCTTTATTTCACACACCACTGAATGCATAGAAGACTATAAAAACGAAATCGCCGTGCGAACATCTAGTAATAAGTATCAAGTTAAAATCGAATTAATATACCTACATAACAATTAAGGATTTTTTCAATAACAGCCAATCATGATCAAGCAATGATATTATAACTAAAACGCTGTAGATACGTTAGCTACATGATATTTTGACAAAATAAATGGCACGGTAACGCACACATACGTAAAGTAATATCGTAACGCTACACTGTCTTAGATAAAATTAGAAGTAAGATGACATATTCTCAATATCGGTGATGAAAAAAAAATGGTTATATGTTGCTTAGATACGGCCGTTGTGACGGGGCAGCCGTCAAAAATAAGCTAGTTAGCTAAGTTTTAACAAGGCGCTATCGAAGCGCTAATGACGTATCTTTCTCCGTTTTACTTATAATATCATTGTGATCAGGTTTAGTTCAAATTAATTATAGCTTTATTTATGATAATTAATAACGATAGATGAATGTAATTCCCAGGCACGTTGATTGCTCAACACAATTTTTCGTGTTACTTCAACCTGCACCATGGATGGCACATAAATATGTCGCATTTGGTCAGTTAATCGAAGGTGAAGAGACATTACGGAAAATTGAAAACGTACCCACATGGTACGAATCGCCATCCTCTGAGATCATAATATATCGAGCAGGTATATTCAACATGGAATGTCAAGATATAACGATAAACAAAGGAACCAATGAATATATTAGTAGTCACATTGAAAATCTTGTTGCGTTGGGGGAATCATTGTATGAGGCAAGAAATATTCTTTTATAACAAATCTTCTATATATATAATAAGGATGAAAATCTTACGTATCTGTATTTTTTAGGTTTTTGTAAAAAAAAAATTATTCAAGGTGTCTAGTTATAAGTAGGTAATAAAAACATTTCAATCATTTTTGGAAATGTCTGTCTGTCTGTTTGTTTTGGATACGAAACACTGCTAAAGTACTGCGTTCACGATAAAACCTTTTCAAGAAAATCATAAAGCATAATTTCGAGTAACATTTAGTATTTGTTTCATTAAAATCGGTTCAGCCTATCAGAAGTTATTGTAATTTTAATGACGACGCGACTATAAGTACGTAAGCAGAGAAAATTACATTCAAATGACTTTAATGGTCACTGTTTTTTACATGAGGTGCCACGTGAACGAAGTCGAGGGCACAGCTAGTATTCTATACGTGGACCTTCGAACTAATAATGATTTATCCATTTCAGTCAATAATCGAAAGAGTGTTTTTGGAAATAGACTTTAAACGCGTTAAGCAAATAGAACTACATGGAGAAGGTGGTGAAGAAGAGGCTAATAGTATTCATGCTACAAAAAGGTAATGAAATTAAAAATATATATTATATAATTTTTTGTATCCTAAAGTTTCCGTGGGATTTTTCATACATACTTTATCCTTTTTTTTACGTGTAAAAGAATCCTCATAGGACTGTCAGGCTCGGGACGGCTCTGAGTTGAGTGGAATGCCCACTGCGTACAAGAACGCACTACGCAGGGATGACGATGCCATTCGGCGACTTTTACCGACTAAAACTCCACTATGAACCGTACGCCGCGCCGCACTAAAGTCGGGGGGTGGCACGGGGTGCGGTACATACTTTATCCTGACACAACACAAAATACAAAAATCAAACACAACAAAATAACAATTTACCAGCAAGGTTCATTCGTTCTGAAGTGATGCGTTCAGATTCATACGGCGATTAATTTTTATTTATATACTAGCTACCTGCCCCAGCTTCGCACGGGTGTACTAACGAAGAAATTGAGACCAAATGTTCCCTATACAGTACGACTATATATTGAAATATGTATATGTATTGAACGTCAATCGATCAATTCTCTCAATATTTTTGATGATCTCCCTACTGTCTTTTGTTTCACTCACTCACTTTTTTATATAGAGAATTATTAACACAAATTGTTCACTCTTCCATACGAACCTTTTCATAAAAACATTGTTCTGAGAATTACAAATGGTTTTGAAGTGATATGACGCTTACACATTCGGCTGTTGTTGTTGGGGAGCTGGTATTATTACCTCTCATTCTCCTGCACGTGCAAATTAATTGTCGCAGCGACAAATAAAGTAGATATATAATCAATCGATCCATGATAATAAAAGATGGATACTCTATTTGGCCAAACAAATAAAAGAAACATTCGTCTATTGATTTTATCTACATATATACATTATAATTTTTTATGGACTTTGTACAATAGTTGGCAATGGAACTATATCTATTCTTAAAGATTCATTCGCAAGAAAGAAGACATCGAAAAACAGTTGGAAGATATTTATTTGGAAGGACGAAGCAGTACTTTGATAAACGAAGCGGAGAATAAGGAAATTGACGTAGAAGTGTGTGAATTGGACCCCGAGGAGTATTTATCTCAACGTGTGACCTCTACAACAACTCCTAGTTTACTTGTAAAGCCGGAGAAACCTTTTTATTTAGCATTTACAGACGTGTTATATCCGGGTGAAGTAGATTCTAATTATGATTTGAAGAAGTTAGTAAAATTTTAATTGCCTCAATAATAGCTTACTCAAATAATTAAGTAACAAATGCTCGGTAATGTAAACCAAAAAGCGCCCGATATTAAGTGTTATAGTTTTTTACAATCATTGTCATATTAAATCACAGTCTAAACGGAAGACGGTCAATATGGGCTGCTGAACCTGATAATTGAGTTGGAAACGCTGGTGTGTCAGTGCGTCCATAAAAAACATGAAAGAAGTTACTTATATATGAAATGAGCACCTAAAACAAATTATAAAAGATTAGCCGCCCATTCCGACTTCGCGCGGGTGGTCTAACAAAGTAAAAAGAAAAGTCCTTCACTATTCTGTTTAACATGTAGAATTATAGATGACGTTCGCCATTTTGTGATGGAATATGTCAAGAGCCATGTCAAGAATATTAGGATAATTTTAATAAAAAAAATGTAATTAATATAAACTGGATGTCGTCATGTTCCATACCATTTTAGAAAATCTTAGTGTATAAGGTTGCTAAAATGCTATTTGAAATTAGTGAAAGATGATTTTATAAAAGAAGATGTACGGAAGGCTTTAACATTCGTATAGTTAGGTTATGATCGGGCTGATATGACTACAGTCAAACGCCCGTAAGTAATCTACAAAAAAAAAGTAACACCATGGTAATGAAATGAAATGGCAACTGGACGTCAATCTGTAAATTCTGTCAATATTTTTGATTATCTCTCTATTGTTTTCCGTCTCACTTACTATCTTTATAGAGATTTTTTAATACAATTTTTTCACTTTTCCATAAGAATTTGCAAACATTTTTTTTTCATCCAAACCTTATCTTGACAATTACTAACACAGTACAAAAAGAATTAGCCAATTATATGCAACCGTTTTGATGTGATAAGCTTACATAATATGTATACTCAGTGATTGATTTTTTTATATAGATTAAAGCTAATATAGTTTCATAGATATATTTGTTATTAATTTAATTTAAATTACACACAGATTTTTAAAAGGTGACTATTGCCTTGAAAGTGATTTACAAAAGGACGCTCCAAAGAAAAAGAAAATAGCCCCTCAAGACATAGTATCATTCCCTTCCGATCTCCTTAAATTGTTCGAAAATGAAGCAGAAGATAGCTCCGGTGATAAATTCAAACAATATAATAATATTGTGGTTTCATTACAAAACATTAATTTTATTTCAATCATTTCCTTGCAGAAAAATCCTTAGATTCTGATGAAGAAAAAGAAATACAAAAGTATTTAAAGTATGTAATTATATATTTTAAAATATAAATGTATATGTATGCTCTAATTAAATTTTACGTTATAATAATAAGAAATAAATAAACTAAAAATAAATAAACTTAATTAGCGACCATTAGAAAGTAACTAACATCAGACATACGCAATGAAAAAATAGAATAAGCAACCAGCCCACACCGCGACGCACTGGCGATTTCAAACTATGAGAAATCCACAGTTCTATCTTTTCCCAATATAGTGGTATTATAAAAATTATTCTCATGCATGATAGTATTAACAATTTAAATTAGTAAATGTAAAGAATTTCGAATAATTCGTTGGTACATGCTGGAGCTCGAATTTGTGGACATCGAATTGACATTCAACCAGTCAAACCATTCGATCACCATGACCTCCACTCGACGATATTACTACTGCAGTATTTTTAAGGCCTATTGTAGTTCACATTACAAATTAGTTTAGAGTAGTTCATAAATGCTCGTGATTTATTTATATGCGAATATAGAGAATAATTTTCTTTAAATTATAGATTAAACGTAGATCGTGTAAGCTTTGCGGGGAGTATAGTGAAAGGCATTGCTAGAGGTTACGCAAAGCTTGACATATTTGAAGACGCTAGACGGTAAGTAACCAGTATTTTCATAAATTAATGTTAACTAAAAATATTTACTATAATATTTACTGTCTAATACTAGATTTATACAGAAAATCCTTTATTTGAGTATATTTATACCAGGTGAAAGTTTAGACAGTAGCAATATTTATGGGGGATACTCTGCACTCGATTCTCGTTCTAAATCAATAAAAAGAATAGGTACTTAATATTTGACCTAATTATCTAGAAAAATACAAAAATTATACACAATCCTTTACGCGTCTATGTAAAAGCAGTGTCAGTGACCGTCGGGCGAAGTGAAAGTGAAGTATGATAAAACGTGGGAACAACGACCAACTAACAAGGGATAATTTTTCAAAGCATGAACAAAAAAAAGGGTTTATTGTCCGTTTTATTATCGAAGGTTATTAACTCCGGGTCGCCCTTAGCAACTTTCGGCACCGGTCATTGCACCTAGGGTATTACGTTTGTATCCATACTTTTGAAAGTCTTAGAACAAACTTTAATTAAGGTTCTTTTTGTTGTTAATTTTTTTGTATGTTAAATGTGACCGTGATATACAATCTCTTTGAATATTGCAAGCAACGTACCTTTCACCTGGTATAATAATGGTAGTCATTTATAATATATTGTTTGGAAATTTAGAGTTAATCATTATATTTCAGGTCTGATTTAATTACTGACGAAGAACTACGGAGATTTAGGTAGGTGTCATCAATTTATAACGTTATAGCAGGCTAGCTTATATCCGCGACTTCGTCTGCGCCGTTTATTATCAAATCAAGGTATTTTATATAAAAAGAAAAAAACATAAGTACCACATCGTTCGGACCAATTCTTCACAGCAAGAAAATCGCTAAACGCGTAGTAGCTATAAAAGTAATTCTTTCTTAAAACTTTCTATTAAATAATGTCATTGTGATCATTTTTCCTTTACATGAAGGTAAAGTTTTGAAGAAGTAGAAAATAAAAAAAAACGAAATCTATTCGGCAGTCTTTCAATCATGCCTTTACAACCGCTGATCTCTATAATTTTATTTATATAAAAAATAAAAATAAATAAAAAATATAAATATTTTTCAGAGTGGCTTCGATTGACTATAAAGCACGGGAAAAGTAAGTTCTATATTTGAATTTTGATTATATTTGATTCCAGTGGGTATTTCCTTAGATGATGGATATTTTAGTTATATATCACTTTTGTTTATTTATTTTTTTATAGAAAAGTTTCTATTAGTACACCTACTTCAGCAAAAGCAGGACCCAAAAAAATTAAAAGGCGACAAACAGGCTTCGTAAGACCAGAGGATCTGGAAATCCTGAATGTTATTAAAAAGTCAGCTTCTCATACAATTGTTGAGGATGAAGAAGAATCAAATATAATAATGTCTAGGTGATAATTTTTGTTTGCTATAATGAACGATTATGTAAAATTACATTTATTTTTTATATCATCGGAGGCATACGAACATACCTGATGTTAAGTGATCACCATCGTCCATAGACACTAACAACACCAAGGGACTCGCAAGTGCGTTGACAGCCTGTGTTTAGCGAGAGGAGAGGGAAGGAGGAGTGGAGATGGGCCTCCGGCGCTCTCACTGACCCATTCATGCTGAAACCAGTAATAGCTTCAGCGTGGCTCTACCACCTACCATTTAAATCAAATAGTATTTATATACGTGTATAAAGTAGCAATAAAACGTTATGGCCATCTTAGATTAATTGTAAATTGTTATCAATTTATATATTTTACTAGCGGGCCCGGCAGACGATGTCCCGCCCTGACTATCAAAAAATCCTTGACAAATTATATACTAAAACCTTCCTAATGAATCACTTTATCCACTGGTGGAAACCGCATGAAAATCTGTTCAATAGTTTTTGAGTTTATCGCGAACAGACAGACAGACAGACGCGGTAGGGATCTTTGTTTTATACTATGTAATGATATAGTGTGTAATAAAATGTATTATTACACTCAAAAAGAAATATAGTTCTATGTCGCCTGGGATTTTATAAACCTAGAATTAACGGGCACAAAGTACGCTCAGAATAATAATTGGCAGGCCACACAGAAAAAACCCAAACATAGCACGTTGATTCGTTTAATTCACTGCGCTATATGTGCAATCAACAGCACTAATTTTAGAGTTAAAAACTTAGTGTAATATGTTAGGGAACGTACCCAAACCACATGACCCATTCAGAGGAAGCAGGGGGTCTTTAAAGTACCACTCTTGGTCACAGGGAGGAGGGAGGGGCGTTAGGTTTTCGTCACGTAATCAATATCATCTAAAGCTACACTGACGTACATATACAGAGACGTCAGCTGATTGAAAACAGTTTGTAGGGCTAATAAGCTTCGTCTCTAGTAAACTATTTTCACTGGTAACTATACGTTGTATGTATGTATGTACTTTTGGTGTCACGCGACAAACACTATATTAATAAAGATAAATATGAGCCAAATATATATATTTTTAACCTTCTGTTTGCAAAAAAACGATTAAAATCGTATTTATAAATTACCACGTGAAAACTGGAGGGGGAGGGAGGGGGTCTTCTCATATACCACGGATGGTCACTGAGGGGGGGAGGGGATTAAAAAGTTGTCAAATATGGGTTACGTGGTTTCGGTACGTTCCCTTAGCATGTTATGGGCATGTCATGATGAGAGATGAAAGTCATGTAATGAGGAAAATTTTAAGGAAGGAGGTAGGAAGATCGAAAGATGTATGGATGGATTGTGTAAAAAACGTTATTTGTATGAAAGATATGTGTACTGAGATGACATCTGACAGAGGAAAGTGATAGAGACAAAAATGCTGTGCCGATACTACTTCAATGGAATAAGGGTAAGAAGTAAATGCTTTGATTTTGTCATTAAATAAACAGAAATCCCAATAAAAATCATTATTACTTTATCATCTTAGGAAGGTCCGCATAGCTCCATCAGCGATAACCACACCAACTGCACCGCATCCATCTCGCAGACCTACAGGATTTATTCGCCCTTCAAATGTTGATGATTCGGACACAGATGTACAGAGGCAATCCGTTCTGACGCGTTTGTATGATGATTTAACTTATGACAATGAAGTTCAAGGACCAACGCTAAAAGACTATAAGTGGGTTTTAAGTTAACTTTAAGATTTACTGCTAACAAAATTATGGTAGTATCTATTTTTCTTCTTTATTATTTTCATTGATTCATGAACCAAACCGTTAATCACTTGCGAGTAATGACTTTTAACTGTAATATTTAGCATGTATCAGGCAACAGCCCAAGGCGAGGTGTGCCGTGCACCCTTGAGCTAGTTGTCAAATAAAATCGGCTGAGTGCCTTAAGCGCTCGCCTTAGTAGTCCGGTAAAGCTGTTAAGACCTTGCAATATCGTAGTCAGTTCGAAAAAAAAAACTGAAATATTTACTTTTATCTATATACTGGCTAGTCTAATAGGACGCGAAAATATATGTATTTGTCAAATTCTAATTATTATTTCTCCAAATGTATAGACCATTGTCTGAAACGCAACAAAAGAATTTACTGCTTTTGACTTTCTCCCCGAACTCGAGGATTAAGAGTGAGGAAAATACACGCGACAAATACCCCCTGAATTCGGTAACCGCTGCAAAAAGTTCATACGAAAATGTGCTAAATTTACAACACGGGAAAAAAATCTCGAAAAATATATCTTCCGATTACGTCAAAACAATAGACCAAATCGAGAGAAAGTTTGAGAATTCTATACGGAGTGTTGAGTACGCAAGGACACGCCCATCCGTAACTGTAGCGGAGTACCAGACAAAAAATCTGAAATATAAGGGGGAATCAAGAAAGGTTTCGAAACCGGAGTTGGAGGAAATTGTAATTAAATCTGTGGCTGATTTTAGTAAGTAAACATATTTCAACAACTTTATTGGGGTCATGTATCTAGTATAGATACTAATAGAAGTATTTCTATACTAATATTATAAAGAGGTAAAGTTTGTGAGCTTGTGACGTTGTAGGGGGTAACCTCAGGAACTACTGGTCCGATTTGAAAAATTCTTTCAGTGTTATATACCTCACTTATCGAGGAAGGTTATAGGCTATATCATCAGGCTAAGACTAATAAGGGCGGAGCACCGATGAAGAATGTTACAAAATCGTTTTTTTTTCCTCGTGACAGTTTCCGCTGCGTGTTATCGTTAGCCCAAAGTAACTTTCCACGCATACGAAGTCGCAGGCAGAGGTTAGTATTTAATAGTTTAGTGAATATAGTTCGCAAAATACACCTACTGATATTAGTTATATGATGAAATAATATCGAATGGTGGTAAGGCTTTTTCTAAATCCGCCTGGCTAGTTCCAATCCTCAAGTTGAGAATCCGTCGTGAAGCACGTGTCGGTGTGTTATGGCAGCTACACTTGAGAGCCACGCCTCTCTAGGGTTGTCGTGTTTACCATTTTAGATCACATCGTCATTTAAAATTAGATGATATTGTGGGCAAACGCTAATTACCTATAAAGAACTGTGACTGGTTTACCAGCGTAGTAGCGTTTGCTCGCGTTAATATAGGCTTGATCTATCTCTCGAGTACTTTTTTACTTCCATGAAAGGTATCATATGCCTTTACCTGTACCCCTAATACATATGTATGAAAAATTCCATGATGAAAAACAAGCTCACATTCGCATTTATATTCATTAGGATGTATGGTGGTCGTGACCCATTTGGGTATAGTTCTCTATCATAATATGTTCATGTATATGAGAAATTAGAACATAATCTTTAACACAACAGGCAAGCAACATGCTCCGCCAGGACTTAGACTACCAGGCGACACGCCACTGTACTCATTGTCAGATGTAAGAGAATTTACATTTTTAACACTAGTTATTTTTATTTATGAAATTAATTGCGTGGTTCAGCATCACAGAGATTATTGAAAACTATTATTATTTACAATTAATAAGAAATTGACTTAATCCTGAGAATAATGACAAAACCTTGTATTTATAGAAAATTTTATAACAGTAAGATGTAGCAAGTCATTTTGTAATTCCTCATTCTGTTTCCCGCCCGCTTCGTTGGGCATTAAAAACTTGTCTTTGAATGGTCATAGTCCTATACCAATACATTCAGTAGTGTTGACCTAATTGAGATTTCATGAATCAGGCAACAGCCCAAGCCGAGATGTGCCGTGCACCCTTGAGCTAATGGCCAAAATAAAATCGGCTGCGCGCCTTAAGCGCTCGCCTTAGTAGTCCGGTGAAGCTGTTAAGACCTGGCTAGGTCAATAGCGCAGTAAGTTCGAAAAAAAAAACCTAATTGATCCTTAAAGCAACTATACTTTCATTGTATATATTAAATATATTACGGTTTTTGATTTCATAATAATTAATTTCATTACTATTTCTTTCCAGGACGAGGACTAGACATAAAATTTCGAATTTATATATTTTGTAATTGACTTATTAAAATTATAAATATTTGAAAAATTTACAAGTACTGTAGTAATATTTTGTTATAAATAATAAAGCCAATAAAAAATAAAAACAGCTTTAATAACACTGAAATAGTACATAAAATTTCCCATCACAACGTGATAATTAGTATTTAATACTACTTGGTTTAATATAGTTTACATCACAATTACAATGTCAATATACAAAATGTTCCTAAAATTTCCGCTGTATGTACAAAGTCATATCCAAATAAGGTACGATACGAAAATCAGTCCCAAATGCCTCATTTCGAAAGCGATCTGTCATGTCCCAAATGTTCACAGGTCAATTGTAAAGTTAAAACGTACGGAACCCTCCATTAAACAACGGTTCAAACTTAAACCACCACGAACTGTGTATGTGATTTACAAAAACGTTGTTTCAACAACGTAAACCTAAGTTTTTAAATTCTGCTAGCAGATAACTTGTATCATAAGAAAAATAACTATGAAAATGATAAAAACAATAACAAATTTCATAAACAATGAGATTACTCGCGCTCCCGAATTACGTACTTCGCGAGAACAAAACGATAGCAAAATAGCGAATTCAGATGATGTGTAAGTAACATATCATAAAACAAACTCCTCCGCCGCGTCTGTCTGTCTGTTCGCGGTTAAACTCAAAAACTACTGAACGAATTTCCATGCGGCTTTCACCAGTAGATAAGAGTGATTCACGAGGAAAGTTTAGGTATATAATTTGTCAAGGTTTTTTTTTATTATGAGGGAGGAACAACGTCCGCCAGACCCACTGGTAAGTAATAACAGAGCTTTAGAAAAGTACCAACACTATTGTATAGAATGCAATAGTACGTATTTTAATTCATATTATGGTTTGAACATATTACCTTTATCATTTTGAAGTCTATATTTCGTCATTTCTGCTATGGCTTTGCTTTTGCGAAACACATAATTAAGGGTCAATTTGTTTATGTGAAATTGAGTAACTTATCTATTATAAACCAATAGTTAATGTGATATCTAAATATATAGCTATACGTAAGCTTTAATAATGCCTCTCCTAGTAAAGAATCAACTATTAACATGCACTATATTACATTGATTTTAAAAAGGTGTTCATTGAATTAACTTTGAAATATATTTAATCGCCGATTGTACTTAAAACTGATATATTCGTAAAACAATTATATTAATAGCTCTAAGACGGTCAAAAGAAACTTGTAGATTTCCTTATTTTTAAAGTAAAACCGGACCTTTTATGAATTTACAAATTATCTGCCCAAACAGTTTATCATAAACGATAATTATCTAACATTTGTCCTAATAAATCTCTAATAGTACCCTGCCGCTAGATTATTCTAGAATACACTAATGGCCATGGCCGTGCCCGTGCCCGTGACCATGTCCAAACATACTAGCGTTATTCTGTGGCGCCTGTCGCGTTTGTCCGCCATTACCTTCGGCATTGTCTTCAGAGTTATTATTATTATTACTATTATTGTTACGGTTTTCGAGTTGTTGTTGCCATAACGAAGCGTAGAATCCACCTTGCGCTAAAAGTGCTTCATGACTGAAATTGTTATACAAAAGTCATATTTAGCAATAGATTATTATATTTCGTACCGAACCAGTGAGGCGACTTCGTTATGTTTTGTATCCGGCAAATTAGGAAGTCGTATTTATTGTAAAGAATTTCTTCAACACGGCTCGCGGTAGGAGGTAACTAGTAGTAATCGTCACGTAAGGAGAAAGCGTTATACCGTCCCCATGCGACTTACTCTGTCAGTCTCATTCTATTATATACGTATATGTTTGCCAGTTGTATGACTTCCAATACAGAAACGCATGGAAATGTAATTTTATTTATTTTTCATAAAATCTATTAACAATTTTACAGTCAATTTTTAATAAATGAATATCTTACCTGTAATATTAAATGAAACTTTTTGATTTAATTCCTCATTGTATGTCATTTGGATTGAAAAAATGATAAAAAATAAAAACTCATGGACGGAGCATAACACTTTTTCCTTACCTACTTGATGAAAATAAACAATCTGGATCCCCATATCAAATTAACCTAAACCTAAAATTGGTAAACCTTATAGGGAGTTAAGTAGTAATGCAAAAAAAAAAACTGTAAACTGTAATTTGATATGGGGATCCAGATTGTTTATTTTCATCAAGTAGGTAAGGAAAAAGTGTTATGCTCCATCCATGAGTTATTATTTTTTATCATTTTTTCAATCCAAATAACATACAATGAGGAATTAAATCAAAAAGTTTCATTTAATATTTCAGTTATAGTATTTAGTTTTTCAGTTGACACTAAAATTGTTAATAGATTTTATGAAAAATAAATAAAATTACATTTCCATACTTTAATCATTGCTGTTTAGGCTATACAAAAGCTAGATGATACGTAACCTGGATAATACTTTGATAAGTCCTTTACCTGTAAAAGTCTAGAAAAAATAGGTTCAGCTGTTTCGTGAATTAACAAAAATAACGAAAACCACTTCAATGGTAATGTAATACGTATATTAGAAAAAAGAAAAAATTGGTAAGCAATCTTTAGAACTCATGAGTATGAAGCGGTCGCGTATTTAAAAACCGTTAAGTGAAACGTTTCCGTCTTAGTATTATTAATTGATCTACTTAAAGTTTAATAAGTTCAAATTTACTCACTTTCCTCGTTCGATGATTTCACCTTCTTTTAACACGAGAATCTCATCGGCATGAATTATTGTTGATAATCTATGAGCGATTATAATTGTTGTTCTATTAGCACAAACCCTCGCAAGTGCAGCCTGGAATAATAGCAATTTTATTTAATACAAGCCGATACCCGCGACTTCGTTTGCGTTGTTCTGCTATTATTAAACATATCCGATTAGAAAAACAAAAATTAGCACACACTTTACTACACAGTGTCTAAAATTTTAAATCTTATTGAACACATGTTTACAATATCTTATTACAAAAGCATGTCCACACGATTTCTAGCTAAACATTTGATTTAGGTTTTTATTTGTACGCAACTCTGAATAGCATTTATTCAATTCAATCTCATCATTCAAAAACGTTCCATTACATACAAATATTTTGCAAACAATTTAAATATATTAATAACTATTACATGATAGCCATCTTAAAGTGTATTTAATTTGTTAGCGTATTTTCATTGTCATTCTAATCACTACATATTTTTGTTTGTCTGTTCGCGATAAACTCAAAAACTACTCATCAGATTTTCATCCGGTTTTCGCCAATAAATAAAGTGATTCGTGAGAAAGGTTTAAGTATATAATTTGTCAAGGGTTTTTTTTTAATTATCAGGGCGGGCAATGTCCGCCGGGCCAGCTAGTTAAAAACTAAGTTAAAACCAATTTATCTATACTCACTTGAATGTTCCTTTCGGTGTTCGTATCCAGGGCTGAAGTGGCTTCGTCTAACAAAACTATCGCCGGGTCCTTCAGTATTGTTCGCGCTATTGCTATCCTTTGTTTTTCACCGCCGCTGAGTCTTAGACCTCGTTCACCGACCTGAAACAAATCATGAACAATAAAATAGACAAATTAAAAAGTTGTAAACTCTTAAAAAGCCTTGTAATATATTAACTATTTCGCACGTTAAGTGAAACGCTTTTATTTTTTTATAAATAAAAAGGAAAACAAGAAATTACGAACGAAACCAATAATTGCTTACAAATATGTTTAATTGTTTACCTTAACTAAAGAACATCATAGGATATGTAAGATAGGTATGTAAACCTGTTAAAATATCAAGTATACTAGTTGATTCCCATCTACTTCGTTGGGCATTACAAAAATGACAAAGGGTCAAACGAATCCAAAAAAAAAGTAGCCAAGAACCATCTACGAAAAATTCTGCATCGTATGTTCGAAATCCTATTCCGATATGAACCAGTAATTTTTGAGTGAATACTTTATTTATATAGAAGACTAGCTGCACCCGCAGCTCCGCATGCGTTTTTTAAAATTGTATTAAAGAAATATAAAACTGTGAGGCCATGAACAGTTATAGAAATGCTCTTTAAAAACAATTGTAAGTATGACACACACGACACCTACAGTGACATGTAATGTATACATTAGATATATAAATCCTAACAGTGTGTCAAATGAGGTTTATCATCAGCAACATATTTGGAACCTTAACCCTCCATATAGCTTCCTCAGTGCTCACTTACACAGTATAAAGAACTAATGAAACAATGAGTTAAAGATGTTATTAGAATATATAATATGCCCATATTGTCAATAATTAATACGTTTATGAACTTATATATTACAAAAATCCCTTATATCTTCAAAATTACTATTAATAATTACAATGTTCATTAAAAACAATGAATGAGCTGACGTCTTGAAATCTTGCATTAAAGTATTCAAGATATAAAACTTAATATCTGTCTAAGCAGTTTTTAATATTCGACAATTAAAATAGTGCTCATTGACTTGGATACGATATTCTTATATGTTACTATGATTGCTGAGTTATGTAGACGAAAGCGCGGTAAGTAAATCAAAATGACCGAAAATATAATATAATTCAAATTACATACATAGATACAGACATATGAATTTCAATTATATTTATTCTTGGAGTCCAGTGCAACGCACATCTTATGGACATGTTTATAGTGAACAACATACTTTTGCTAAATTTCATGCGGTCGAAGTCGCAGGTAACAAGAAAGTCTAAAAAAAAATAACTTAAATTACTTCCGATAAAGCCAGTTATCTGCCAGTGAAAGTCCCGTGATTATTGGTTAGGGTGGAGTGAAAAAAACAATTTTTTTTTTTTTTTCTTAGCCTGGGGGTCAAATTTATAGCTTATAAAAAACAAAAATTTTTTAAAAAAAAAAAAAAATTTTACTCAACATCTTGAGCCAGCCAACTCATTTTTAAAATTAATTACGAGTAAAAATATTTGGTTGCAAAAAAAAATTATAAAATAAAAAAAAATAAAAATTATAATGTCCGCTATCTGCCAGTGAAAGTCCCGTAAAAAATGATCGAACCGTTTTGGAGATATTACTGCGGGCGAAGCCACGGTTAACAGCTAGTATTAATTAAAATTGCCTAAATTACTTTTTATAAGATCAGCTATCTGCCAGTGAAAGTCTCGTGAAGATCGATCAAACCATTTTAGAGATTGTACTGCGGGCAAAACCACGGTTAACAGCTAGTATAAACTAAAATTGCTGGAATTACTTTTTATAAGGTCAGCTATCTGCCAGTGAAAGTTTTGTGAAGATCAGTCTAACCATTTTGGTGATAACGTTGCAGGCGAAGCCACGGTTAACAGTTAGTACAAATGAAAATTGCTTAAATTATTTTTTATAAGGTCAGCTATCTGCCATTAAAAGTCCCGTGGAAATTGGTCCAACCGTGAAAGATAGCATTGCGGACGAAGCCGCGGTTAACAGCTAGTCTAATTTAAAGTAGCCTAAGTAACCCGCTGTAATTTTTTCTATCTGTCAGTGAAATTCCCTTCAAAATCGGTCCAGCCGTTTCGGAGATTACCCGGAACAAACAGACAGACAGACAGACCGACAAAAATTTTAAAAATTGCATTTTGTTATCAGTAGCGTGTATACTTTCATACCCAATCAGTCAAAAATTTTTAGTTTCATATTACATACAGACACTTCATTTTTATTATATGTATAGATAAGAATCTTTATCTATAGAGAGCTACAATATTTTGGATATGTTTACGAACGGTGGCAATAGATGGCGCTGCAACGTTTTAGAACGGGTTAGTGTTGTGTCGCCGTCCAAATGGTAGGTGTCATAGTAATTCCAAACAATGGCAAATCGGTCCAGTAGTTTTTGATATTTTTGACAACGCCAGCTGAATCTTTCGAAGATACAGCCTTAGCGTTCATATTACGATCATGTTTTAAATTGTAAAGTTTTATTAGATACCATATGCCAGTGGTCGGCAAACCGCGGCTCGCAGGCCAAATGTGGCTCTTCCACAAAGTGTTTAGTGCAGACCGGAAATATTATCTATTAAGTTGCCTTGTAAGAGACGAATAAACATTTCTGAAACGTAAGTCTTCAGAAAAGAGGTACATTTTTAGAAAGCACGGCTAGCCGCTCACAAAACTGACATTGAGCAAAGGCGCGCTCGTGAGTTCACTTTTAATCCTAATTATTTTTTTAAATATATCTACTATAGCAAAGCTTAAGTTAAAAAGGACTGAATAAATTTCAGATCTGTATTTATATTTGGCTGTTCTGGATGACGAGATTGCAGTACCAATACGTTGTCTGCCTTCATCTTGGTGTAGTACTGCTGGCTAGCTACCACCCTCAAGTTGAAAATGTGTTACCAAGCATTAATAGTAGGCGTGTGCGAATATTCAAATTAACGAATTATTCGATAACGAATCGAACCGAATGATTCGATTCGAAATTGGAATTAAACATTCGAATATTTCTACTATTTGAATAATTCCAACTATTCCGATTATTCAAATAATTTCAATTAAGCGAATAATTTAATCTATAGTCCGCGTCAAACTTATTAACCGCTCTGAAGTAGATGCGGAGAAAACAAGTTTAAGTATTAGAGGGACGCAGATGAGGTAAAAGGGGAGTGCGTACCTCCTACCCCCTATTGCACCCATGTTGACACATGTGTCCTGTCAGTACTAGTTGCAGTACAGTCGCATTCAGAATAGTTTTGTTGTTGTTAATTTACATTTTATTGCTATTGCATTGTTATCTTTTACTTGTAGATATTTGTTATTTTTTCTCTTTACTGTTACTTGTTAATATTTTTTACTACTACTACTACTACTACTACTACTACTACCCGTCTACTTTTAAAAATGATGTTTCTATGGAAGGCGTTGCCCCACTATAATGTTTACTACAAATTATTTATTTATTTTGAATATATTTCATTAACAATAACAGTATTGTATCGACAATATATGCTACAGGATACATCCTACAAATAGAAATAAATGCTGTATAAGTCGGGTCATTCAATTAAAGTATGCGATCATCCAAAACTCACCAAACAAGTGATTAAATATTATCTGAAACTAAATATAGCTCACAAGTACATAATGTGGCGAAATGTTAATATTCTACCTTTGGCTATTACTCTATTATTCAGCTACTAGTGTCAATTTCTAGTTTTTACAGTTATTTTATTAGTCCAATAATAATTTATTTTTTATAATTATAATTTATTATCTATATCTTGTATGTATGTATACGTCCGCTCAATTGAAATAAACAAGTTTTCGTAAATTTGCTATATAAGCCTTTACAAGACGAAACAATCAGAGTCGTAACTTCATTTCACATACAAAATGTTCTAAAAGTTATAATGCGGTTGTTATACTGCCACATCCCTATTACCTAATATAATAGTCAAATATCTATAATATTTATTAAAAAGGTAATGTATTGTACGTATGTATATCGAGACAACTTGAAAGATGTCAATTTTAAATTTCTAAAATAATATTTTGAATTTGTGTTGTATTAACCTCTTGACGAGTCCGGCGAAGCTGTTAAGACCTTGCTAGGTCAATAGCGTAGTTAGTTCGAAAACCAAAAAAACAACCTCTTGACTGTACTATGCGCAAAACCAAACTTAAAGCTATATTCAAAGCGGTCAAAACCTTTGACGCGGATTATATTTTAATGATTTTAACTAATTAGATATTTATCAAATCTATACTAATATTATATAGAGGTAAAGTTTGTGAGTTTGTGAAATTGTAGGGGGTAATATCTGGATCTACTAAACCGATTTTGAAAATTCTTTTACCAATAGAAAACCACATTATTTGTGAGTGTCGTAGGCTATATATTAACCGGAAAAATAAAAAGACTTTTTTGTGATAGTCGGATTTGCATTTTCGATTTACCATCTGAGACAACGTTGTTATTTAATACTAGCCGACCGGTTCAACTTCGTCTGCACCAAATGTGTTATCACCGGTTTCAATTGTATTTTTAAACGCGAAAAATTTTAATAAACCTAAACCCCGATTGCAGGCACACCCACCATTTCCAATTGTGAATACCAACTATCAAGGGACTCACTCAAAAATATATCCAGATGGTATGTGAGAAATCTTTTAAAATAAGCCTAGAATCTAAAAGCTAACCTACATATATTGGCGGTAATGTAAAAAAAAGCTTGAGGGGTCTATGGACCCCCTGTTGGAACGAAGTTCCTTTCCCTTTTTTGTAGACGTTTACTATACAGTCAGTATAGTTTACGTGATAAAATATTAAGTTGATAGAGTTCAAATGTAAATTGAAGGACAAAATATATTTATGAAATAAATAATGATAAATTAAACATTGAATGATCTGGGATAACCAAGTTAATACATCAATAGGTAATGCTTGTGCTGGTTTGCTATTGAAATGAAAATTTTATGTATATATATATTATATACATTCTCTATCCCTCTTTTCATACACAATACGTAAAAATAAAATTAAGTAATCATCTCTACCACTTACTTTATCATAACTATCTTCAACATGTATTAAAACTTTTTCACACTACATTGTATTGAAGGAAAATATAAATATGAAAAGATATGAGCATCGCGTCGACGCGTCAACTGTCACTTGCGTGTAACTATTCGTCTAAGAGCTAGCAACGGTTTTCAGAGAGAATTTTAATAAGCCAGTTTTTATATATATATATTTATGTTCTTCCGAACAACGTGCGGGCTACCTGGTTGCCGGTAAACGTTGCGTTTATTTGTGCATTATATATAAAGACAAAAATATTTATTTTCAAATTATTTTAGGATGGTTTTTTTTCACTAACTTTGAAACGCTACTAAAACATGAAATTATTATTGCCAGACTTTTTTGTTATTAACAATAATGTGCCCGAGTCTATTTTTTGTAAATAAAAAAAGTATGTTCTAACCATAGCTGTAATTTTATATAGACATAAAAGAGGGTAAATTAATAATAATATGTATAGAATAACTTAGCTATAGCTATAGTTTAGCGAAACACTGGCTGTATGTTAAAGATAGCGATAATTGTGGCAACGCCTGTTATAGACGCACGTATTCAAGTTGGCGACAGGCCCATGTCATATGTTTACGTTTATCGTTGTTTTTCATTGTGTACGGTGAAATGTTAATATCATAATGGTTAATAAAATGAAATATGTTCTTTACAATGGAAACAATAAAATGGATTGAAAAGAATTATTTTTATTTATAAAGAATATCATCGGGCACATGATTGTCAATAACAAAATTGTCTGGCAGTGATAAATTCACGTTTTTTATAACGTGTAAAAATAAAGTTTTACTGAAAAAAAAGTTTCCTAAAATTATTTAAAAATCAATATTTTTACCTATAAAGGTGTGATGAGTATTAATAAACACAACGTTTACCGGCAACCAGGTATCCTGAACCTTGTTTAAAGAACCAGCTTTTCTAAAATTTTTGTTCTTCTAACGTTACTGGCTCTTTTACTAAGGTGTCGCAAAAAATTCTTGTTACACTTTTTTCGGTCTAGCTCCCATGCACTCAAAGCGTGTAACACGCAATAAGAAACTTCGTTCCAATATTGCTTAAAATTTTAGCTAATCCGTCTGTTATATATAGCACAAAGAAAATTTACCAAAATCCGTCAAGAATTTCACTAACTACAAATTTTTGACTTTCGTCCGTTATTCTGGAGAACCCCTTGCGTCTTATGGGACAAAAAGTATCCTTAATTTACCCTTGTAATATTAGTTATCACTGTGTCAAGTTTCGTCAAAATTGGTTCAGTACTGTCAGAGTGGCACGTGTTCACAGGGACAGACAGACAGATAAAAATTGTAAAAGGATTATTTTTGGTTTCTATATCGATAACAAAGTCTACCCCGATTATAATTTTCAAAATATATTTAATGTACACATTTGACCTTGTTACAGTTTTATTATAGTACTAGCTGTACTCGTAGCTCTGCACGCGTTTTTTAAATTGTATTAAAGAAATACAAAATTGTGAGACCATATACAATTATAGAAATGCTCTTTAAAACAATTGTCACTAAGACACGCACGCCACTTACAGTAAGATGTAACGTATACATTAGATATATAAATACTAACAGTTTGTCAAATGAGGTTTATCATCAGCAACATATTTGGAACCTTAACCCGCCATATAACTACTTCAGTGCTCACTTACACTGTATAAGGAACTAATGAAACAATTACTTAAAGACGTTATTGTAATGATATAGTATGCCCACATTGTCAATAAGTAATACGTTTATGGTCTAATATGATATTAGAAAGACCCCTTCTATATTTAAAATTATTGCTAATAATTATATTGTTGAATTGTAAACAATGAATGAGCTGACGTCTTGAAATCTTGCATAAATATAAATCAAGATATAAAACTTTATATCTGTCTAAGCAGTTTTTAATATTCGACAATTTAATTAGTGCTCATTGCACTCGATACAATATTCTTATATGTTACTATTGTTACTGAATTATGTAGACGAAAGCGCTGTAAATAAAACAAAATGGCCGCTAAAATTACCAAAAAGATAATATAATTCAAATTATATACATAAATACAGGTATATGAATTTCAATTATAATTATTCTTGGAGTCCAGTACAACGCACGTCTTACGCAAATGTTTACAGTGAACAACATATTTTTGGTTAATTTCATGCGGACGAAGTCTTATTTCTTATAAGATCAGCTATCTGCCAGTGAAAGTCCCGTGAAAATCAATCAAACCGTTTTGGAGATAACACTGCGGGCGAAGGTACGGTTAACAGCTAGTATACATTAAAATTGCTTTAATTACTTTTTCGGCTATCTGCTTGTGAAAATTCCGTGGAAATCGGTCCAACCGTTTAGAAGATAGCATCGTCGACAAAGTCGCGGTTAACAACTAGTCTAATTTAAAGTACCCTAAGTAACCCGCTGTATTTTTTTCTATCTACCAGTAAAATTCTCGTCAAAATCGGTCCAGCCGTTTCGGAGATTAGCCGGAACAAACAGACAGACAGACAAAAATTTTAAAAATTGCATTTTTGTTATCAGAAGCGTTCTTTCAAACCCAATCATTAAAAAATTTATTTTGATACAGACACTTTATTTTTATTATATGTATAGATGAGGCGAGATCGAGGCCAAGCGTTAAAACCTATAAAGTGTTTTTTTAAATCATCGTAGAATTCACACGGCGACCGATATGTTTCCGAACACTATTACATGTTATCATCGCTTCCAATATTCATTACGGCAATTACTCCTTTCCTTGAGTACATAAGTCATAGTTCATCTAACTAACGACTGATGAAACAGAGTTTACATAAAGTATGACTTTAAATAAAGTATGGTTTGATAAGAAAAACCGACTTATATCGAGTAGTCAAATTTGAGAGCCAGATAAAGATGAAGAAGGTCGACCGCTTATTATTTAAAACCGGATGTTATATCAATGAATGTATGCGACCTGTGATAACATTAAAGTGACTAACTACTCGATGACAATACTTTCCAAAGATTACAATTTATTGTAAAAAGTAAGACCACATAATTTCAAATCGGACCTATTCGTATAGAAATATGTATTGAGGAGATCCATTAAGCCCTCGGGTTCGGAATTAAAATTGAAATCTCAAAATGGCGGTTGCTAACTTTTTAAAACGGTTTCTATTATAAGGTCCACATACGATGTATGAAGTTTATACCATTATAGTTCTCAGGACTCGAGAGGTTTACGAAGGGTCTTATGTGGGAGGGGGTTAAAAAATCTTGACATGCCCTTATCTTGGGGAGGATTGTTATTATATTAGGATAATTGGGGGGATATAACCAATTCTTACGTAATATTTTGTAAATCGAGATTTAATATTAAAATGCTAGTTCCATTTCTGATATCAAAGAATCTTCTTCATTTTATAACTCACACTGCTGCTATTTACATCTTATATATCATATTCTCATTGTTTATTAAATTTTGTAATGTACGAAGAGCGAGGAGGAATACGTGTTAAAATTTTCCAAAATCAGCGTTATCTAATTAATTACTGGCTCCTAACGGTATATTGAAAAAAATAATTAAGTAATCCTAACCAATATACATTATATATTATTAGTTGTGTCCTTGATTCCGCCCGCGTTTATTATATGTCGCAATTTTTGTTTATATTGTTTAAATATTCTTTATCTTAAAATGTCTTACGTATACAAATTTTAAATTGTCCATTTTAAAACGCTTTTATTACTTTGATTATATATCCCTGTATAAAGTCAAAACACTCTACCCTATGAATTTATCAAAAATTATTATTGCTTCCAAATTGCCTCAAATTAAAAAGAAAGCTCTAAAACCATTCGCCAAATGAAACTAAGTATGTGTAGATATATTGGGTGTTTGGTTAGACGCCGGAAATATTTTTACAGGACAATCATTAGTCGTTTCTGGTTCTAAATCAATAAAAAAAATTACTTAACATTTCATCAATTATGTTGAGAAAAGCAAAACTGATTTTCACTTAACATCAGATGATTCACGAAAAAGCGCGGTGAATGACCGCATTCAATGTGCGATAGATGTGCATGCATATATTTTGGATAATATAGCAGACAAAAAATAAACTATACGTTGTAATTGTAAACATAGTTACTTATTATCTGTAATGTGTGCCTTATAAATAAATAAATAAATAAGTGAAAACCGCCATTTTAAAATTGGTCATTGAACCTAGGCGTAATTTTTTTTACTTTTAAAAGTTATAATTGTTACCATACTTTTAAGAGCTTTAGAACAAACTTTAACTAAGGTTCTCTTTGTTGTTTATTAGTATTTGTTTTGATATTATTATTTTATATGTTAAATGTGACCATGAAATGTCATATCCTAGAATACTGCGAGGATTTAACCTATCACCTGGCATATAATGGGATACTCTTTAAACAATAATGTGTAAATATTAATATTATTTAAATTATATTATATATTATATTATATAATTATAAATATAAATAATATTTAAATAATATTAACACAGTACAGCGTAGACATTTCAAGTAAAATTGCTAAAAAAAATACAACATTACCTGAGTATCATAAGCATCTGGGAAAGTTAAAATCCTGTCGTGAATGTCTGCATTCTTAGCAGCTGAAATAATGTCAGCAGCTGGCGCATCGAGTCTTCCATATTGTATATTATATCTATAAAATAAACAGTAAAAGATCTACTATTATTATACTTATAAGGAATTAGAATTCTTATAAATCAAATCAAAAATACTTTATTACCTGACAAGGAACTTATGAACGTTAAAATGGCCACCGGATCGGAAAACAAACCAGTCACCGAGAAGAACTGGTAAGAATCTCAATTTATCTTTTTATTGTATACTAGCTGTGCCCGCGACTTCGTCCGCGTAGAACCTCATGTACAAAACAGTGACTAACAAAGTCATCTGAATGTAATAAGTATAATTACTATCTAGTTTTCTCTCGTACTTAAGTCGCGTCGTCATTAAAATTACAATAACTTTTGATAGACCGAACAGATTCTAATGAAACAAAGACTAAATGTTACTCGAAGATATGCTTTATGATTTTTTTTTGAAAAGGTTTTATTATGAAAGCATTACTTGCATCATTACATTACAGTGATGCGTGTTCAAACAAACAGACAGATATTTCTAAAAATTATTGAAAAGTTATGATATATTTTAGTACCCCTCAAAATAGCTTTCATGATATATTTTGAGATTTCTTTTATTACTCGTTCAAAAGATAGTCTCTTATTTTGAACATACCTTTTCTTAAAAATGGTCCTAATTTGATATTTATTTTTTGGACTTTTTTTCGTTTTTACTTAGACTTTATGGAAAAAAAACAAAGATTTAGATTTTTTTTTATAAAGATTTCTGAATTTTAAGCTCGAGTTTAAAAAAATGAATATACCATTCGATTTTGTAAATTATTTTTTTATCTTAAACTTCTCTACACTCCTCAACTTATGGTCTGGTAATGGGATTTCTGTAAGTACTATTTATAATCGTTTTTTGAAAATTTGAAAACAATAAGAGATTTGAAAACTGAGGAAGTTCATTAAAGAAGAAGTAGAATTGTAACTGTCTGTAGACGAACCTGACGGTGTTGTTGAAGAGTACCGTATCCTGAGGCACGACACCAATATTAGCTCTCAAGGAAGTTTGAGTGACAGTACGCACGTCCTGACCATCCACCAGAACTGCACCTTCGTTTACGTCATAGAATCGGAACAGCAAACGCATTATGGTCGACTTCCCGGCACCGCTCGGACCGACCTGCGTATTAATATTATGTTCATGAACATTTGTTTCATTGTATTGAACGAAAGAGAACCGTCACACTCGGATCAGTGACGCTGATTCAGGTGCACTCGGCTCCAGTCGTCATCAATTTAATATTTTATTGAAGTTATACTTCTTTTGGCGCGTTAGGGAAAAATGATGAGAGTAAATTTTTACGATGCGCGCGCACACCGTCACAAAAAACCGACACCCTGAAGTTAGCTATAGTCAACATTTGGTTTCTTTGTATTTCTTTATATTAAAACTTTCATTGTATTAAATACCTTTTTTCGATTGTCAGTGTCGTTTTTTCTACAAACGTAGAATAAGGCGAGGGATAAAATTTTTGAAAAGATTTTTATCTTGACGCCAAAGAAGTATAACTTCTAACGCGTGTACATAAGTACACGCAGACATTTTTTTCTCTTTTTATCTTTATTATTGTGCGTCTGTATAGTATTGTATGGCTATATGAACGCTGTAACTGACTTTAATTAATAACATAAATAATTCTAATATCTAATTCATTATATATGCTATTATTCATATTATGTACCTGATGTCGATTCTTTTCAAATAAATAATATTATTTACCAAAGCCACGGTGCTGCCGGGTGTCACTTTGAACGTGACGTTGTTGAGGACGAGCCTCTCGGGTCCGTAGCCGAACGACACGTGCTTGAACTCGACGGCGCCGCGACGCACGAGCAGGTCGGGCGCGCCCGCAGCGTCGCGCACGTCAGAGTCCACGCGCATCAAGTCGAACATATTCTCCATATCGATAAAGTTCTTCTGTATTGCTCTATTACAAATAAAACACCAATAAAATCACAATTGAGTCAATACATTTCAAAATGAGTTAAATCCAACTTTAGCCGTTCCTAATATTTTACGTTATTTTTCAAGATCTTTAAATTTTGTAGGTACACGTAAAGCATGAAGATCATAAAAAAAAACTAAAAACGTATGTACGTTAAATATACGTAATGAACGGTAAAATTTGAACTTCGTTCTCGGTGTATAAAAAATGGAAATCTTAGAAAATTTAAACATATTATGTGAACGATTAAAATTGTATTTAGCTCATTTTGAAATGTAACGACACAATTTATTCATATAATACACTAATTACTACAATGTTTCATTTATACAGAAAAAAAACTTAAAATTTCTTTGGAAACGATATTATCCCTTTACTTCACAATTTCTGTGCCTGCGCACCACACAACGGCAAGAAAGAGCATATCACTGAACGCGTATTGCTTTAAAAAATCATACTAATAACTTTAGAGATGAAGATATCGTGATTATTACAGTGAAACTTTTATTACATCGTCTCAAACTTTTTCGTCTGTGTGTTGCATGTCGCGTGATGGTCGGCCGCGGAGTAGGGATAAAGTGAAAGGCGCTCGTCAGAGCAGCCACGGCGAATATGGCGGCTCCTATAGTTCGCAGCAGCTGACCGTGTAGTGTATAGACTATTATTAGTTAAATGTCTATAGTGTGAAAAAAAGTTTCACTTTTACCGTGGTTTCATAAAACCACACAATCCTTTTTTTCTTCTTTTTAGGACCAAGTGTACGGCCAGAGTGGACGCTTAAAGCGAGCGCCGAGCGGGGCGTCGCGTGAGGCGTTCGTGACAAACAGATGCATTAATATTTAATACGTGAGTGTCCCGAGTGGCGGAGAGCGGCGCGGCTGCACCAGCGTGCTTGTTTCGGTTGTTCGGAGCATCGCGTAGATGCTCAAACTAGTTTGTGTATTGCAGCCGCGACACGAGCGTGTGCGTCATGTAAGTCGAGGAAATTATTTGGATGAGTCAATGTAAACCAGAAATATGGTTATCCTCCCACGGTTTATATAAAAATAGAATATAAATATCGTACAACGCAGACGCCATGATGAAAACGTAACTGATTCACACGAACGCTGAGCTTGCACTATGGCCACCCAGTGAACGCGCTGTCGATCGCTCCACGGCCAAAAAAAACGGCCCACAGAACGCATATTCACTCAGATCGTACACTTAATGTTTCAAAAACTAAACTAAATAAATTTGATAGAAATCTTTTCAACAGTTTCTGCATGATGCGCCCACAACGGCAGACCTTTATCATTTTTTTAGCTAGAGGGATGAAGGCTTACCGGTTAGTTTGTTCGAACGCCGTAGCCGTCCTTGCAATTGTGCCGGAGCTTTCGATCAATACACATACGATAAACATATATATTCTTGATAATGTAATGTATATCCGCAGAAACTTTGAAAAGCTGGATTTCATAAAAGACCGGCATTATCTAAGTACTACAAACTGTCGTCCCATGTTCCGGATTCAGTAAAATCAGCAAGTTTTTTAGGTAGGTAAAAAACGATGTATTGCGTAAAACGGAATCCTCGAGAAAAAGGTTAGAATCACACTTAGCCAAATTCTTTTTAACATTCAACTTACCTATAGTAAGTGCCGAACCAATTGAGAGGAACGTAGAGTTGTACGATGTACGTAGCAAACAGTACGTAATCACCGACAGTCAGGGTTTGCCAGTTCACTACCATTGAAACGCACAATAATGAGCCGGCAAGCAAACCTATAAAGAAAAGAAAATCAATAGACTATGTAACTACATTATAACATTAATTCTGCAAAACATATTTTCCAATCATACAGTTAACACACAGCATTCCCGGACACGGAACAATAATTTGTGTATTAGAAAATAATTGTCTTATGTGGGATTTTTTTTCTGCAGGCTCTTCTTCCGAACCTTTTCTCTGCTTTCGTTTATTTAATTAGTTGTGTTCAATGATATTATAACTATATAGATACGTCATAAGTGCTTCGACAGCACCTTGTTAAAAATTTGCTAGTTAGCTTATTTATAACGACTGCCCCGTCAATCCGCCCGTATCTAAGCAACATATAACTATTTCTTTTTCAACACCGGTATTGAGAATATATCATCTTACTTCCACATTTTATCGGAGACAGTGTGGCGTTACAATATTAATTTACGTATGTGTGCGTTATCGTGCCATTTGTTTAGTCAAAATATCATTTGGTAACGTATCTGTAGTTATAATATCATTGGTTGTGTTAAAAATAATTTTAAATATGACCAACTATTGTTATTATTTTACTTGACTATTATACATTGGATTTTTAACGGATATTATTGCCTGCATGTCGACTTCATTTTCATCTTTTATAGCTATTTTAAATTATAATCCAAAATGTCCCGCGTCGGAGCGTCCACGGCCCGGTGGATGAACCTACTAATTGGGTCGTCAGTCACGTCGGTATAGCAGACACAGGTGTTGGGGTGTCTGAATATTGCTACTATAGCGTGTGAAACGCTTTCGTGGATTTGCATCCTTCCGCCTTTTGTTTGCAGAATCACCACCGATTTGAAGGTCATTTATGGACTTCTGTGTGGGATTTGAACCCATTACACTTAACGCGATCGCTTAAATCACTGCAGTATTCGCGCAGACATAATAAACAATAACGTAAATAAATTATATCCGAAACAAAATTAATGAGAAGGTTATCATTTGTTTAGTCGTATAAAATAGTATTGGTTACAAAGAACAGACTATATATTTTATTAAATACCTAATTATCAGATGAGTAAATATAATCGGACAAATAATTATCTGTTCTTATGCCCCCGATGCCCCCAACAAACTGACAAATAATGAAGCCTTGATTGTCTCGCTTACGAAATGTTCTTATTATATATAATTAATTAGTATATATAATATGCATGTCAGTATTGTAATCAATGATCAATTACCAATAATATAAATATACTTACCACTACATATAATCACGTTTTGTATGGTGTTCAGCATGTTTAAAGTGAGCAAAGATTTAAATTCTTCTTTCTAAAAAAAAATTAAACAAAAACAATCAAAGTTGACATACTTGTATTACTATTTCTCATACTTCTAGATTGATCGTTATTATTGAGGCTTTTCTATATACATTATTTTCTTTATAGGTTATTTAGTAAGGAAGATATATAGGAGATCAGCAATTATCAGTCAAAATGTACAACTGAAATTAAATTTAGAGGAAACGAAGTAATAGTGCGAACAGTTCGTAACGACAATCATTATGGATTATTCAAAGTTAGGCTCATCTTTTACAATGCTACTCCAAAGAATTCAATTTATAGTAACCAGAATGTCGCAGCACTATTTTCAATGGCGATCCGTGTACGACGCGAACACTCGCAAACGAGTTCAGAACGCGTTAGTAACTCACTCACTCGCAATAGACATGTTTATATTATTATCCACATAGGGGTGTATTCAAAATCTTTTGTTATATCTCCGATGTTTATGACAGTGGTGGAGTAGTAAGTCCTCTTCATCGCTCGAATCACTAACCATGTCGAATATTTCCGTTAACAAGACTTTTTTTGAAACTGATTGGCCTGACAGCCCTTCGTAGCTTCACCGAACTTGGACGAGCGCTTAAAGCATTCAGCTGTATGACAACAAGCTCAATTGCGTCAAAGTATCGAACCTCGGCTTGAGCTATTGCCTTGAATGCAACATAGCGGATGTAAGCTCAGTTACCTAAGCTATTCATACATGTATGGGTTAATAAGACACACATGTGTACCTGCATGTATGGATCACGAACTCAAACATGTATTTGAAATCTGATCACTTGACTACACTAAGTAATCAAGTTCGAAATGAAGAGAAAAAAATAAAAATCTTCCATCATGTGTTCCTGTGTGTGTGTACATATCTGATCTAAGTTATATGGTAAGCCAGTGAGTGACAATTTTCAGTATCCCTGTAACGCGCTAGCACCGTGCTTGAGGGATCAACTCCGGGGTTCGAACCTAGACTTGAGCCGCGGTCGATGGAGGTCGCGACGAGTGTGCTGGAGCGAAATTCACCTACAAGCCACGATGGCGTGGACTGTGGTTATGCGAAACAAGTTTTACATAGCACTTTGTATTTAACTCACTGATTTTCAATCAATTTCGTAGCGGCATGTACGATTCAGCGCCACCGATTGGTTTTTAAGTTTGTATTACAACCCGATCCGTTACTTTTGAGTAGCGTTGTGGACGACGTGTCTTACTGTAAATAAAACTGTGGGACACAGTTCCTATTACCTTATACACTAAAACTTTTCCATAATATGTGTATATATTACCCCTTTAAAGTAATTATAGGAAACAGTCGTATAGTTTCTGAGAAAATCGCGCACATACCAACATGTAAGGGAACAATATAACACTTTTTTAAGTTAGTTAAAAGTACAAGCGAATCTTTGAATATTGTATCTCACCTGATAATTTACAATGGCCCCTCTATATGACACTACCTCATAAGATTCAGCTCCGTAATACTTCACCGTTTCGTAGTTAAGAAGGGAGTCAACAGATCGAGCTTTCTGCTCGTTGTCAGCGAGATTCATTCGACGTTGGAACTTTGTCCGCCATTCTGTTACTGCTATTGTCGAAACTGCAATATTGAATTTCATCTTAATAACTGGATTCTATTATTTAAAAATTCAAATACTACCATTGAAACTAGTCACATTTGGTGGCTACACACTTTGAACGAAGAGAGTTTGAAATACTTTTTTTTAAATTCTTTATTGGTTTTAGAATTTAACCACATCTGATACTAAATAACAACGTGGTCCAAGATAAAACACAAACACAGAGACTTGGCGACAAATTTTCTACTCGAGGACAGTTGCGACGGACTTAGAAAAAATCCTACCACAATGCTATGATTTTACCACAACGTTTTCCTTCATTGTAAGCTTCGACTCAGTTGCAAGTATTCGTATCTATATGTCCATAGAGGTGATAGCTAAACACGCCCTCAACTAAGCCATTATCCCATCACACAAATATAGCATTTGCCAAAGTATTAGTAGCGACCGAATATTGGATGGTCTCTGAAAATTTTACTGTTACGACCGCTCCGGCTAACGGATTTTTTTTCTAGTTATGGCAGACCTACATTCATAGGGTTATGTTCTTATTTTCTTCATGAAAACCAAGAGACCAAAACAGAATTTGGACGTTTTTATCAGGTGAATCGAGGGTCAGTTAACTTTGGGAACTACTGCACAATTATGTTTATACTGCTTCCAAAGAAAGAAGAGTGTATCTGTCCTTTTTTACGATATTAAGTTTTATAAATATATATATCTTTGAAATTAAAGGAGAAAATGGCAATATTTTTTTGTTTCCATATGAATATAAGTCTTAAATTGTACTAAATCTAAAAATAATTTAGTAGTACTTAAAAGGTGCAGGCTATTACAGACTTCTATATTTTGCACCATTTTGTATTTAAGTTACAATATACTTGACTATGGAGTATTTTAAACTCCTTTTATTGTATTATTAAAAATATATATGTTAAATCTGGAATACGTAAGTACTTAATTCATATCCCTACACTAATGTTTTTGTGTATTGTTTTTTTTTCATATTAAGTATTTTACAACAAAAAAAGAAACTATTTTATTTATTTTGCACTAGCGTATCTATTGAAAATACACTGATATCTGTAAAGACTTCAATAGAAAAAACGAGTGTTCCTTTATCTTAATAAATATTCTTAAGACTTATTTATTTACTAGCGGACCGGGCGGACGTTGTCCTGCCTTGAAAACAAAAAAAATCCTAAAAGTCGATCGCAGCGCCACCTGCCGGGTCCAATTGTGAATCTAAACCATTCTCGAATCTCCACGAACACACACAAAAAATTTCATCAAAATCGGTCCAGTCGTTTAGGAGGAGTTCAGTCACATACACACGCACACAAGAAATATATATATTAAGATAATAGTTTTAATACACACGAGGAAATTATAAGCAAAGAGACGTTTGAAAAATTTAATATAGAAATAAAATATATAAAATTACTTACTTATGTATAGCACCATCGTTGAAAATACAATCAACCCGAACCAAGCATTGAATTGTGTAATAAAATATATGACCGCTATAACAATGTCCACAATAGTAGGTGTTATAGAGAATAATATATAGGAAAGTAGATTGTCTATCGAGTCTGTACCGCGGTCCATTACTCGGAGGACCTCTCCAGTTTTCCGTGAAAGATGCCAACGTAAAGGTAAATCATGGAGATGCTTGAACAGCTCCAACTGTAAGAGAAATAATATTTATATGGTTACTACGGCATAATAATAATAATAAAGCCATGTAGTTCATATTTTCAAAGTTATAATTTCTTTTAAAGCTGTTAAAATTTTTTCTTAAGAAATAACATATTGTTAATAACTTAGGCTTTTTTGGTTGAAATATGGGCCCCTGTTTGGGTAAAGCCCTTCTTCACCTTCTTCCAAAGATCCTTGTCCTTGGCAAAGTGAATCCTACGACATATGTAAATTAAATTTATATTGTTTTTTCATAACTTTCTGACATAACGATTTGTATCCTAATTCAGAATAATATCTGAATCAAAAAAATATTAAATTAAAAATATACGTTCTTCGAATTTTCAGCAGAAAGTAAATTAACGTTACGAGATTACTTTACTTCTTCTTCTTCTACTTTACAACCACTTCAATACGATCAAAACTACGAAAACAGATGACTGTTGTTCTGTTTTTAATTTAAACGTGTGAAAAATGTTGTCTCCGAAGATAGTTAACAAAGCGAAGTGTCGTTGTTTTAATGTAAAGTATTTTTTTTTATTGACTTTCATTTATTTGAAAAAAAATCAGATATATGCCATTTCATTTTTAACAATGTACGTTGTTATTTCGGTGACATTGCGACTTAATTCAGTTTTAGGCTAATTATCATACTACGTTATTTACTCAGTCTGCATTTATTTTATAAAAAAGTGAATTAAATACGAACTTTTTTCAATGCTTAATTAAACGTCTTAATGTTACAAATGGTGATATTTTCTACAACGATCAAATAGTAGTATAATTGGACTTCTTATCCCTACTTTTAGAATTAAAGCGCTTCATTAATTCTTAAGATAAATTTAAATCGATCATGTAAACATAGTCAAACTTTAAACGCATTTTTCCACAAAATTGGTTTTTTGAGTTACTCCTTTATTGTTGTGATAACGTCTTATAAATCGATGAACGCCGTCTGCACGCACGAAAAAACATGACTCAATGTCACGTTCCGCATGAGCCGAGCGTACAAGCGAGAGCGCGGAACAAGCGATAAAGAGGCGCTTTTGACTTGTATATCATCTATCTCTCTTCCACTCCATCGGCCGATGCGTCAGAGTCGTTACCACGTAAAATTATCGTCCGTAAACCGACTTTACAGATAACCAATTTTTGGTTAAAGGTTGTGATATGGTGTTAAATACGACACTGATTCTAAAATTGCACCATATTTGTGAAATATTAAATTCGCATCTCGATTCATAAAAGTTTTTATAATGCATGATACTTGTTATTATTGGAGGAGATTTTCCAAATAATGTAGATGGATTGCAGTATTATTATTCATCATCCATCATATACTATACGATTTAAAACACATTATGTATGCAGTAAATTTCAAGTAATTTCACTAAGATAAGATAAACATTGTTTACTTTACACACAAGAGCAAATAATTACCTGTAACTCCCTAGTAGTATACTGTTGAACTTTAATCCATAAGAAAGATCGCAGATTGTTAAGGAGGCCCATGCTGCCAGTACCGCCACCTTGAAGAAACTTGAAGAACACGTAGATAAGTACTAGATCCCAGCAGAAAGATTTAACTGTTAAACTGTCAACTGCAATAAAACAAACCATTCATATAAACAGTGTAAACTATTTATAACGAATTTCAAAGGATCGAGCATTTTTTCGATATAAAGAGATTTCGTAATAAAGAATAATAGAAAAAATAAATGGCCTTGTGGTAAACCAACCAAATTGAACTAATTTCAACACCATAGAAAGTGTTTCGTTATACCGAACGACGTTATAAAGAGTTTACAGTGTATATGAATCCACAAACTTATGTTATATTTCTTTGAAGGTAAATCAATTGCCAAGATACAGGGTAACCTAGTTTGATAGTAAGAAGGTCAAAGAGTGTGTATTCTGTTTCAATATAGTGGTATAGTTTATATGTAAATGTTTAAGTAATTAACTGTATATGTTTAATAAATTAATAAAATTAAATATAAATAAAATGGTAGAAAGTTGCTGTTGTGCGCGCACCATAAAAAAAATACTGGACTGTTTTCGAATAATTTTCTATAGTTCTTCTTAGATACTTAACCTTTATGTAAAAAATAATTATCACGATATCTTCATTACAGATATTATATAACAGAGTTATTGAAGTTTTAAGAAACCACTATTATTATAAGTACTATACGATCAACGTAGGGAGTTCTTGTCGTGGAGAGTTGGGGCAAGCGGTGTGGTGCGCATGCGCCGGAGATAGGAAGTAAATGGATGTCATTTTTTAGAATAAAATTGTATGAGTATATTTATGCTTTAATTTTTTTATATATATTGTTCCCTCTGTACATAACAAATATTATGAAGATAATAAACAACGCAGACGAAATCACGAGTACTTAATATTTTGAGAATTATACATATAACGAATTCATAGAGGTAATAAATTTGTCTAATAAGTTTTATATATTCACGCGGAAAGAAACTTCGATTTTAAGCACTACGCGTTCAGCGATGCGTGTTTTATTTTTCCTCTGTACATAAGATAATTGTAAAGATAACAAACGATGCGGGCCAAGTCGCGGGTATCAGCTAGTGTATAATAACAATAGATATAGTATTTTGATAACGTGTGACGTGTATTGGGGTATATTGGGGTAGGCCTATTAACCTACATATTCATTTATAAACATAAAAAAATGGGTACAGTAATTTTGTTTTGCTTTTAATTTTTGCTACTGATAAACCGGTTGACTCTTTTTAGTATATTCGATAAAGTAATGCATACGAACATGACCTACTTCCCAAAAAGTCTTACAAAGATTACGCAGTATTAACATCAATAATGTTGAGGTAGATCTTGTTTAATACGCAAATAATAAATTACGCGTATTTTTTCCAACGACCTTCATTACGCCACTCGCGAACATGTTTTTTTTCTTTAACAAAATTTTCGAATCTTTATATAAAATTGAGATCTGCAGTTGTTCACGTATCACCCAAAAACTGTCGGTTTGATTTCGATCTTTGTTTTTAAGTTTTACTTCTTACACATTTGGTCCATATAAAAAAAATGATTACCATATTATGTTCGTTTAATTTATAACAGTTTTAAGAAACCGAAATTTTGTAAATAAAGGATTTTTTTTCTTTCCTTTTTTTTGTATATTCTTCTGAACTTATACTGTCGATATGTAGAGGAAGTTGCAGGTATTTGCTAGTTTGACATAAATCTGCTTGAACGTTTTATTTTTTATAAACATGCCATTTACCTGTCATACATTGCTAAAATGATGTCATTACTTCGGAACCAAACAACACCCATAAAAACTAAATTCACAGATAATAATATATAAATAACTAGTTACTGCCCGCGGCTTCGGTAGCGTTGATGTAAATTTAAACTATTCCTCGGGAGCAGTACTTTTTTTTCTGGATCAAGTTAGGAGTAATAAAAAAAGCCTTACCTATTTTTTTATTGTAAATTGGTACATAAAGGTTGATGACTCTTCCGGCAAGGAGTGCCAATATGCATATAAATACATACATCTGCAAGACCAAACTCTTCCGTGGCCATAGAAACGGTAACAATGTTCGCAGTTTCGAGAACACATTGCGGAATGTGGATCCATTATCATCCTGATAACAAACAGAAATAAAATGTAACAGAAATTCAATAAAATTATATGTACTTAATAAAAGGAAACACGCCAAGGACATTTAGTTAATTTTAAAGAGGAAGTATTTTTAATATTCCCATTAAAAATTTAAATCTAGAATATTTGTCTCGAATCTATAGAGATAAAATGTTATTTAAAACTAAGGTCACTTTTAGTTATTTCATTTGAATAAGATTTTTAACTCGGACTTTGCAATCTTATTGCAGTTATACTTCTTTTGGCGCGTTAGGGAAAAATGATGAGAGTAAATTTTTACGATGCGCGCGCACACCGTCACGAGAAACCGACACCCTAAAGTTAGCTATACTCAACATTTTGTTTCTTTGTATTTGTTGTTTGTATTTCTTTGTATTAAAACTTTCAATGTATTAAGTACCTTTTTTCTATTGTTAGTGTCGATTTTTCTACAAACGTAGAATAAGGCGAAAGATAACATTTTTGAAAAGATTTTTATCTTGTTACGCCAAAGAAGTATAACTTCTAACGCGTGTACATAAGTACACACACACACTTTTTTTCTTTTTAATCGACAAGCATTACCCACAATATGTGCACAATCAATTAACTGTACAAACTTCACAATTGGCTAGTATAATCGTATCGAAAAGTCTTTCTATACAGACATGGATAGTTCTATCGATTGTACCTAGGCCAGGTCATAAATATAAAGCAGGTATTTTAATCTCATTTAAAATACTTATTACCAAGTAAAATTCTATTCTGCGATTGGAATTCACACAATGGCTTATATATTTTCGAACAGTTCACTGACTGGCAAATATAAATTTTGGGTGACTCAGAGACATCAAACAGTATGCCAGGTACGAGGAACAATATCGCCGGTGAATAGTCTAATCAAGTAACGAGCCATATTACACAGTCTTGGACGCGTTTCCAGCGTCGATATAGGTATAATAAAAAAATGTATAGTATAATTTGGAGTATTTGGACAATAATCGCTGATTTCGCGTAATATATGATATTACTCCCTATTATTAAAAAGAGGTTTAAAATTTTATTAGTGTTGCAATGTGAAAAAATAATGCATAAACATCCGTATAACATTCGTAAAGGCAGTCTAGATTGATGCAACAAAATTAAAAAGCATTTCGGATATTTCATCTGATTCTATCGTTACCCATAGACTGTTTGATTAAAGACTAAGCAATCTCAAATGGGTTTTATCTATCAAAATCTATAATAGGTACTTGCTGACCCGCGCAATTTCGTCTGCGTGAAATCGGTTATCTACCGGTTCCAATATGTCGAAACTGGAAAAAATCTTTAAAAAACCTAGAACCCGATTACAGTGACTTGTGAACAATTGTGAAACCAAACAATTCAGGGACCCACTCAAACACATACCTAGTTGGTTTAATGAATGGACTTACGCATGTATGGAAGAAACTTCGATGAAACGGACGTAGCGTCATTTGTCATTCAGCAACATCAATAATTTCATTGTGTTTGAAATAAGAACGACCGTGGAATCATTTGGATATCGTTTATACAAAAATCGCGAATAAAAAATCAGAGGGTGGGGTTAGGAGGGTGAAATATTAAGGTTATAGGCATATTTTGATAGCAAATAAAAAATATACAAAAAACAAAATTGTCGAAAAATAGAAAAAAATATCTGGACATGGACTCCCTAATCACCTAGATGTATCAAATATACTTCACGACCTATTCTCATATCTAACAAATATACATTAAAAATTTCATAAAAATCGGTCCAACCATTTCGGAGTAGTTCAAACACGAACACCGTGACACGATATATTTATATATTAGGAGATTCCTAATACATAGGCACTAAATGTGGTTAACTAGCTTAATCTATATAAATAATAAGCTGCCTTGAAAAAAAACCCAAGATAGACTTGGAAAGTGTTGGATAGGAGGCGTTTTTGTTAATTAAATTATAGGTAAGTGGTATACATTTATTTGGTCACGAATTACTCATTCGAAAATAATTTATTAACATAAAGAAATAAAATTTGTTTGTATAAGGCAATCTCAATTATTGAGCATGTTCTGACCAGATTCAATCTTTTTGGCCGCTCTGAATATAGCCGTTAGTTCTGGTTTGTGCGTAGTATCGTGAAGGGTTTAATACAGAACAAAGTTAAAATATTATATGGGAATCAAAAATTGGCATTTATTTATCCTGAGTTGCCTTGATGTTATATATATATAATACATATTTATGGCTAAATTTGTGTTCTACGCAACTATATTTAGAGCGGTCAAAAAGCTTGGCGAGAACTGTATATCATATTTTCCTCGAGCGATATTGCTACATTTTATTGTTAAATTTATTATTATTATCAACATAAATATGGCATGCAGTCACTAATATTAGATTATACACGTACAAGTTTTGAATAACGCGTTAATATTTCTATTGAGTTAAGGAAAATAATTTTGTCCTTATTATTAATAGTACCTGGACGACCGAGCCTACCTCGATTTTATAAAAAAACATTTTTAAATTAAAATAAACTGTTAGGTTTGCATCACAAAATAAGCATGTTATATCAAAAAAACAAAAAAATTAAAAAAGATATCTCTCTTTTGGTCTCACTCGGGGTTAGACGGATTCACGAAGCGGCAGTTTTCTATCTGAGCTACTTATGTTTTGACAGCAGTGGCGAATTCTACCTTTATATTCTAGCTATATTTTTCATTGCCTGAAAACTCAGTCAAAAAAAGTTTTCTATGAATCTATGAAAGCTAGATCGACTTATCGTCCGCGAAACCACCTACATACTAAGTTTCACGGAAATCGCTGCCACCGTTTCCGAGATCCTAAATATATAACAATATAAAAATATACAAGAATTGCTCGTTTAAAGGTATAGATTTGTGAATATCCAATAAAGTGTCCAAAATACAATTTGTTAATGTCGCAAAATTTCGATGTTCCGAAATCATAATTTTGAAAGCTTCATATAGAGAATACTAAGTTTGTATTATTGATGCGGCTCTAAATATGAAATTTAATGTCCTATTTTAACAGTTTTATTATTTTTTAACCGGCTATATGCTTAGCGTGTATATACAATATGTGAACGATGGTGACGTGTGAAAATGACGCTTCTCTGTGCATCCATCTAAAACGAATGTAACTTCTATATATGTCTATAACTATATGTTGTGCTATGTTATGTATAATGAAAAAATAAACCAGATCGAGTTTCTTGCCGGTTCTTCTCGATGACTGGGTTGTTTGTACGAACCGGTGGTAGTCTTGACGTTCATAAGTGGGCCTAAATTGAATAAAGAATTTTCGATTTTGATTTGATTGCGTAGTACGGCGCAGTATTTCACGAGGAAAGCAGAATTATTTCAATATTATTTCAGTCAAGAACAAAACTAGATGAGCAATTTATTCACAGCTAAAACGCTGCAGGTCACAGTCACACATTCCGTCATTATTTATGATATAGGGCCAAAATTAATAAAATTAAAGACAAAAGTTAATAAAGTAAATATAATATAGGGATTAGGAATCCATCAGAAAGTAAAACAACATTTTACAAGCTTTCAAAATGTCAACATTTATAAAATATATATATTTATAATATATATATTTATACATACTTAAATAAAATTAAGAAATCTAAACTTTACTAAATAGATAAACTCTTTCGCGTTCTATATAACGATGCATCATGTGTATATTTATTACTAAATAACACGTAAATATATAATTGAAACTAATAAATCAATAAAAAATCACAAGTTTTTGAAGTAAAACTTCTTTAAGCGCGACTACAATTACGTAACTGGACTACAATGCAACGGAAGTCCGTTACGGCAATATGGCGTTACGTTTCTGTACCATCCGGTTAGGTTATAATTAAACATAACCAACACTTCTATTAAATCATAATTAATTTAATTCGTTACTTATCATAGTAATCTGTTCGTACTTTTCTATATTTTATTTACTTTATAACAAAGAGTTGCTTATAATATTTCCTGTATTATTTAAGTTCCGAATTAGCAGATAGATGGCACTACAGATAATGAAGCTTTGATTTAATTTATTACTTACTTACATTGACACCAGATGGCAGCACGGTTGCGCACCCTTATATACATAATTAATCTTATTGCATGATTTTTATTATTATTCAATTTAATATTTTTCTATAATTTTTTTATTTTTATTTTTGAATGATTTGTTTATAGTAGTAGTTTGATAATTTTCGAACTACTAAAAGCCCTGGCATTAGCTGTTATCAAACGTTTTTACAAGTTGAAATGTAAAAGGCAACATATAAACTGTATTTTATGAAAAAAGCGTAGCTTATTTATTCACTTTAAAATTTATTAAAAATAATTGAATATTTAAAATAACAAAAATAAGATAGATTGTCACTTTACATATCGTTTTAAGCATATGATACGTTATTCATATTATAACATATATAAAAATGTGCTTGTAATTACATGAGTAATGCACGACCGAGTAATCTTTAAGATTAAAAAGAATATTTAGATACAGATCTGCACACCTATAAAGATTAAGATATATGAAGATACGATAACAATATTATATATCGCAAAAATATATAAGTAATTATGTATATTTATAGATGGTAGAGCCACGTTAAAGCTATTATTACTGGTTTCGGCATGAATGGGTCGGTTCGCACCGGGTACTACCACCCTTTCATAGAAACACCGACGTGAAGTAACGGTGCACAACAGTGCAGTGCTGCCATTGTTGCGTTTCGTTCGGTCAGTGAGAGCGCCGGAGGCCCACCTCCTCTCCTCTCCCCTAACGCTCTTCCCCCAAACACAGACTGGCAACGAACTTCCGACTCCCCGGGTGTTGCTAGTGTCTATGGATGGCGGTGATCACTTAACATCAGGTGACCCGCCTGTTCGTTTGCCTCATATGATATTAAAAAAATATATTTTAAATCTCACCAGATTGTATGGATATACGTAAAGGTGACCCATCATTTTCCTACACCATGTCTTTTGAGACCAACTAAAGTTGCAATATAAAAACTTTATAAAATATAAATTTATAGAATTTAAAGATGAATTTCACTTTTTGATAAAGATGTATCTTGTTAATTTAAATAGAGCCAAGAATTTTTCCCCCTCTAGAAAGAACAATTAGTTGAAGCTTCCCTTTTCCGTAAGTGAAAATAATATTGGCCGTCATAATATAATGAATAAAACATGTTATAGATATCAATATCACAGATACTTTGATAACACAATAATGAATATATTTTAAACCACGCCTGTGCAGTATTCTATTTCAGACTTTTAGATTTATCTGGCACTCAATAACTAGTGTTTAGTCCAAACAAAATTAATTCCTCTTATCTTACGTCGCCTATCATACGTTACTTATGAATGAAGATGTCAAAATAGCAAAAGATTTGATAGAGTTTACGTAAACTCCTTGTGAAAAAACAACAAATGTAGAATACGTCGAATAGCAGATAAAGAAAATAATTACCTTATTTTTATAATTAATATCTTTTCCTTCTGTGATCACATTAAAATGATTTTGATACGGACATGACATTTTAACCCAGCCTAATAAAATTAAACGATAAGAACATCTATGAATGATAGTTTGTAAACTACATATTTATAAAAAAATGCTCAAAATTTGACATCTTGGAATATAAGATTATCAAGAAGTATTATTTATTCCATTGAGGTGACTTTGAAACAAAAAGTTTGTTAGTTAATCTACGACATACGATTTTCATTTTATGAGTTAGTAATTTAACAAACAAATCAGAAAATATATATTATAGAATAGTAAACATGTCATATTTGAATTTAATATTTGAAGATTTATTATGGCATTTAAAATATTATAATTGTGTTATTCTATTCTCAATAATCAACGTTCATTTTTATGTATTTAGATCAATTGGACAATAGTATATACTTCAAATCAGACATGCCGTTTTAGAATTAAATACAGATATACACAAAAACGTATTACAAGCATATGAGGGATCAGTGCCCTTTATAACAGACTAGCTCTTGCCTGTTACTTCGCTCACTTTAATGTACATTAGACCCATCATTCGGGAATGGCAAATTTTGTTGAGTGTAAGGTACGCTATGCCCTTGTCTGTATCCGTGATAACGTATATTCAGAATTTCGTGGTGACTGGTTGAGTAGTTAAAGCGTGAAATTAATAAATATTAGTTAGGATATCTCGTCCAGTGATCGCGCTTCAACCATAGAGATAAAAAAACACTTCCCATTTTTTGCATTGATAACACTAAAGCTCGTCAATAGCTACAAAACAAAAAAAGAATAAAGAAAATCGGCTGAGAAACAGAGCAGGAAGATGTTCAATTTAGGCACTTATGAACGCCAAAACTATACCACCGGTTCGGAAAACATCCCAGATATCGAGTAATTTATTTTTACACATAAGATATCTATCACAAAATTGAAAAAGGTTAAGAGTTAAGGGTACATTTGTACTCCATTATTTTATCAGAAAATATATCGCTAATTTAACGGAATTATAAAAATTATTGTTTAATTAACAGAAAGCAGAATCACTGGTATCTGAAACGCAAAATACATTTTTCCAGAACCTAATTAATCCCGTAAATAAACATATATTTTGTTTAATAAACGTCATAATAATATTATCATATCACTCGATTACCACGACTTTTGGTTGGTACTCAATATTGACATTTTCATCAAAATTGAACCTTGGACTATTTTCCGCCAGATTTCGCAGTCAAAATATTATATAATAATTGTGATAGTATATACTGCACGACTAACGAATGATTTAATGGGCCACCTAGTGCCTGCCGCCGCACTGGTAATTGTTTACACATTCGTATTTTTTTATGAATATATTGACCCTACACATTATTATTAGTTTAATTAATCATGCCATCCATAAATAATTATTCTGAATCTGTACATCGTGCCCTTTAATTGTACGCTTGTAACATTCGTGACACTAGGTTCGATTCCTATCATGGGAATTGTTTTTATTTCAAGAGAACGAAAAAAGAAATTGTATATATAATCACAGCCATTTTTATACGAATAGAAGCAATGACATTATAACTAAAAAGCTGTAGATACGTCATAGGCGCTTCGACGGCGCCTTGTTTGAACTTCGCTAACTAGCTTATTTTTGACGACTGCCCCGTCAATCCGCCCGTATCTAAGGAACACATAATTATTTCTTTTTTACCACCGATATTGTGATTATGCCATCTTGCTTCCACATTTTATCTACGACAGCGTGGCGTTACAATATTACTTCACGTATGTGTGCGTTATCGTGCCATTTGTTTATTAAAATATCCTGTAGATGACGTGTCTACAGCTTTTTAATTATAATATCATTGAATATAAGTAAAAAATGTGGCTCCAGATTTATAGTCTATCCGTGACTGAATATGATGAAGATTTTCCTTTGGAGATAATAAAACAATATCTACTCACCCGTGGTGGTATATTTCTTCGAGTATCATCCTCAGTACCTAAATACTCGAACTGGTGCATAATTCCAGGCGCCTTCATACCGAGTATGAACATAAGCATACAAGAGACGTAACGACCCACGAAAAGAGACATCTCCAAACGATCTTGAAGACTGGTAAAATAAATATAAATTGTCATCGCTATTATTTTGTTTCTGATTTTATTTAACATGTTTTTCCTATTTCACTAAAAACCAAATTTCAAACGGAAACGAAGATACAAAAAAGTTTTTTACTGCTTTTAATCTCGTTAACACTGATCGTTATAAGTTACGTAATTGAATTCACTAACGGTACAGTTCCATTCCATATCACTTCTAGTAACTTTGTACATTTAGCTCTACTTCAAGTTAAAAACAAACAGCTAAAAACTGATAGATTCTACTTCTGAACATCTTTGGTCTTTAACTCTTATCGTCGACTTTTTGTTTACAAGGATTTTATTTAAAATAGCTAGCAATTAAGGTGTATTTCAAAACTGCGTTAGTGCTATCTGGGAGCATGGAAGACACCCTGATCTCACATATAGGAAAAAGGCGCCTTGCAAAAAAAAATCCCGCTGATACGTTTTCACCACATACGACCCATCAATACTTGTTGTATATCTTCAACTTATCACATTTATCGTAATAGAGTGTGGTATGCTTTTACATTTAGATTATTCGTTAATCTATTTAAAAAAAAACATAATGCAGTTCTAAAGTGATCTTTGACATTAACACTATGGAGGTAATTGCTTTTGGTCTTATCCTTTAAGTACGCAATTAGTTTTAAAATTTAACTATAATGTTCTTATCAGTAGCATTATATAAAAATCTTGAATATGTACTTACTCTTTCAAGTGCCACCACCATCCTTCCTTATTGATATTTAAAAAGGACAAATTTTCCAATACGAATATCATCGCCCAAAATACTAATAGAACGAAACCATGGCCTCTAGGAGGCACTGACGGGAGCAAAAATCGTCTTTCAAGAACAGCTAAATAGGCCGATAATGGAAATACTATTAAAGTCACAACAAGTTCTAGAATCTGAAACAATCACTTATAATTAATTTGAGAAGGTAAAATCTATGCTGCTCTTACTGTTCCTAACCTAACTCTGCCATTAGGGATCACACTGTACAGTAACGAAAGCATACACTGCATGAAAGGCAATTGGTTGAAACATCAGATATTTTAAATATTATAGTGGACGTTAATTTACACTTCCGCCTGCAAATAGATTGGCAGCTACCACGTGTTAGTAAAACAAAAAACGTTTGATTTTATTTGTCCGAGTGCACCTAAAAAGTTACACCTGAACTAGTAATAGAAAGAGAGCGAAATTTTACTAATTAGTATTAAGTAATAGAAAATAAATAGAACTATAGTTAATAATCTTTCGCTCTCTCTATTACTAGTTTCAGGTGTAACTTTTTCAGATACTCTCGGACAAATAAAATCGAACGTTTTTTGTCGCAGTAAGACGTGGTAGCTGCCAATCTATTTCCAGGCGGAAGTGCAAAGTAACGGACACTATAATCTGTAATTACGAATTTCCGCAAAGTAATGCCTTCTTCAATCAAAAACCTATATTCTGTTAAAAGAAAACATGACGACACAACTGTTCCATTAGTATTTTCTCGTGCTCGACTCGCTACATACTATTGGCTAATTAAAAACGATTTCACACCTCTTGATAATTTTGTTTCAATTCATCACACTCATTCATTATAGGCATCGAGAACTAATAATAGATTATTACAGGATAGTTGACCAAAATCTTTTAGTCGTCATTATCTTTTGGCAATCGTCCTATAGCCTATTTTACCTTTAAACATATACGTCACTATCAGCTACTAGTGTACTAGTACTGAAGATATACTTGAGACCTTTCCCTCTTTTAAGTTTAGCGTATTTTCATCAACAGTCGAAGTATTAATTATTTATTAACTAGCGGACACGGCAGACGCTGTCCCGCCCTGACTATAAATACAATCTTGACAAATTATATACTAAATCCTTCCCCATGAATCACTGTATCCACTGGTGAAAACCGCATGAAAATCCGTTCAGTAGTTTTTGAGTTTATCGCGAACAGACAGACAGACAGATGCGGTGGGGGACTTTGTTTTATACTATGTAATGATAGTTCTATTTGAAGAGGTCGAATAAACATATTTATTCGGGAATCTTTATTAGGCATTGGTATACAAAAACTCAAGATGCACACTTAACGCCTCACAGCCGGCACACAAAAATGAGTGCATAATTTTGGATTATACAGTCATTTCAAATAGTCTCGCGTCGCTTGCGTTCTTGTAAAAATAACATTAAATCATTCATGTAAACTTGAATTTGGAAAATCATAAGTTTATCGCATAACTATAGCCACGTTTGTATATTGGGGAGTTTTTGCGGCCGGTTTTGAGCGCTACTTTTATTCGAGACTGTGTGTCTTGAGTTTTTATATGTCAATGCTATTAGGTCACAATATAATTTCATTACATATGTAAGTCAAATGTTTCTATTTGCGAGGAGCATCGTCTTATTCTGCTCAATTTAAACAATATCTTTATAAATTAAAACTGATGTGTCATTATGATGTATAATCTATATTATCTGTATAGTTTTGTCAAAGTTCGACCGTAGGTTTTTGTATGAAAGAGTAACAAGTGTACGATTATTATTATTTTATTATATACTAGCGAGCCCGGCGGACTTTGTCCTGGCCTGATAATAAGAAAAACCTTGACAAATTACATAACTAAACCTTCCTTATGAATCACTCTATCTACTGGTGAAACCCGTATGAAAATCCGTTGAGTACTTTTTGAGTTTATCGCGAACAGACAGACAGACAGACACGGCAGAGGACTTTGTTTTATACTATGTAATGATTATTCTATTGTGATTTATAAAATTATGACATCAGTTTTTATGTCCTCCCTGTTATAACATAGCTTAAAGTGTTAATAATTAAGGATAAAGACAAATTTAAACACTAATTAATATATCATATTCGGTTAAATAATAAACTCACCATATAACCATAAATATATCTTCCTTTAAATACAAACGCTTGCAATAAAAACCTTATCACAGCCAATAAAGGTACGAATAAAGTAAAAAACAATTGTAGGGCGAATAAACGCGATGATCTTACATCCACTATTTCTGTCGCATACCTGTAACAAACAATTTCAAAATTATAAACAAACAACGGTTCATAAGGTTTCACTAATTAATAATATTAACAGTTCAATTCAATTGTAGTTACTAATTTAACATATGTATCTTGTAAATTATTCGTACGCGATGCCCCGATTTTCGAAGCTAATTATGCCCTTTTATCAACCTTGACAGTTGTTATGTAATTAAAAACATCGTTAGAAGCTCAGTTCCGTGAATATACACATAAAATTTATAACATTTTTATAGATTTAAATTATGATATTATAACAATAAAATTCAATAAATATGCATCCCATAGAAATAGCACCTTTTAGATTTTACTATTTTAATAGATGCAGAACATCTGCATCTATTAATCTATTCTATCTGTATTTAATACAAACTCCTTATTAATTTAAAGTTATAACAGAAAAGATAAAACTACTCAAAGATTTTTTAAATTTAAGTCGCACATAAGTAGTCCCAGTTTATCCTACCTACCTTAAACCAAAGATATCATAACTAAAAAACTGTAGATAAGTTACAATGTTACTTTACGTATATGTTAGTTATCGTGCCATTTGTTTTGTCAAAATATCATGTAGGTAACGTATCTACAGCTTTTTACTTATAATATCATTGCACTAAATGGTAAAAATTGTTTGATATTAAGGTATATATGTGATATAGTAGCTGTCTATTTGCATAAAATATACAAATACAAGATATGATCTAGTAAACTTTACCATATATCTATGTAACCTTAGGAGGATAAGTTTATTCCTGTGTTATGAGATCCTATTATTACTAACAATAAAGTTGATCAAATGTCTAATTTATATGATTTATACTATACATATGATTTATCTATCGTTCTAACATGATTGATAATGATAATATATTTGATAATGTAATGCAAGTTTTAGAAGATAATGTTATTAAATTAAATTCTTAATAATTAATATACCTATATGTACTACTAGCGGTCCCGGCGGATGTAATCACGCCCTGATAATTATAGGTAATGATAGTGATATATTGGGTAATTCATTGGATACATTTTCATTACATAGTATAAAACAAAGTTCCCTACCGCGTCTGTCTGTCTGTCTGTTCGCGATAAACTCAAAAACTACTGAACGGATTTTCTTGCGGTTTTCACCAGTGGATAAAGTGATTCATGAGGAAGGTTTTGGTATATCATTTGTCAAGGATTTTTTTATAATCAGGGCGGGACAACGTCTGCCGGGCCAGCTAGTGTTAGATAACTTTAAAGATTACTCTCAGATTTTTTTTTCCAAACTTTTTGTTTTCGCAAAGAGATCATCTTTATATATCTTAATATATATATATTTCTTGTGTGCGTGTGTATGTGACTGAACTCCTCCTAAACGACTGGACCGATTTTGATGAAATTTTTTGTGCGTGTTCGAGTGGATCCGAGAATGGTTTAGATTCACAATTGGACCCGGTAGGTGGCGCTGCGGTTGACTTTTGGGATTTCTATTTTTTATTATCAAGGCAGGACAACGTCCGCCAGGTCCGCTAGTATATATATATATTTCTTCTGTGCGTGTGTATGTCACTGAACTCCTCCTAAACGGCTGGGCCGATTTTGATGAAATTTTGTGTGCGTGTTCCAGTGGACCCGAGAATGGTTTAGATTCAGAATTGGACCCGGTAGGTGGTATTGCGGTTGAATTTTAATTTTTTTTTTAATATCATGGCAGGACAACGTCCGCCCGGCCCGCTATCATATATAAATATATTGATTTTCACGGAACTTTCACCAACAGATAGCGGGCATCATAACAAATAATTTAGACTAGCTGTTAACCGTGGTTTCGCCCGCAGTACTATCTCCAAAACGGTTTGACCGATATTCACGTAACTTTCGCTGACAGATAGTTGACCTTATAAAAAGGAATTTAAGCAATTTTACTGTTAACCCTGGCTTCGCCCGCAATGTTATCTCCAAAACGGTTTGACTGGTCTTCACGAAACTTTCATTGATAGATATCTGATCTTATTAAAAGTAATTCATTAACCGTGGCTTCGCCTGTAGTGCTATCTCCAAAACGGTTTGACCGACCTTCACGAAACTTTTACTGGCAGATAGTTGACTTTATAAAAAGTAATTTAGGCAATTTTAGTTTATACTAGCTGTTAATCGTGGCTTCCCCCACAGTGCTTTCTCCAAAACGGTTAGACCGATTTTCACAGGACTTTCACTGGCAGATAGCGGACCTTATAAAAAGTAATTTAACCGTGGCTTCGCCCTCTGTGCTATCACCCAAACGGTTAGATCTATTTTCACGAGACTGTCAATAGTAGATAGCGAACCTTATAAAAAGTAATTGAGGTTATTCTATTTTAGACTAGCTGTTACCCGCGACTTTGTCTGCATGAAATTTAGCAAGATATCAAATCATTCTTTATTTTTAATAAGAGAAATAATTATCAGCTTATTGTTTACAATTCGATATTATAATTATTAATAACTTTAATGATATAGAGATCTTCTTAATAAGATCTTAGATTATATACGTATTACGAAAAGAGTTCCATAATACAATTTCTTGCGGAACAGACAAGCGTTTATTTTTTGTATAGTCACAAAATCTTAATTATAATAATGGCAATGTATATTAAATGTAATGTAAATGTAAATCTTTATAATAATATTTTAAGTTATTGTTTCATTAGTTCCTTATACAGTATAAGTGAGCACTGAGGTAGTTATATGGTGGGTTAAGGTTCCAAATAAATATGTCGCTGATGGCAAACCTAATTTGGCACGCTGTTAGTATTTATATATCTAATGTACACGTTACATGTTACTTTTAGTGGCGTGCACGTCGTATTTACAATTGTCTTTAAAGAGCATTTCTATAATTGTACATAGTCTCCCAATTTTATAATATTTTAATACAATTTAAAAAAACGCGTGTGGAGCCGCGGGTACAGATAGTTATATTATATATCATTATTACTCTCAGATATTAGACTCAAATTGTTATCTTTTCCCCTAGTGACTTTCTGTTTTTTTTTCTCGAACTGTTACGCTATTGACCTAGCAGGGTCTTAACAGCTTCACCGGACTACTAAGGCGAACGTTTAATTAAGGCACTCAGCCGATTTATTTGACAACTAGCTCAAGGGTGCACTCTCAACAACTCTTATATGTATTTTGTGTCTGACAATTTTTTCTAAACTATTTCAGTTTGATAAGGGAAAAAATGAAACCCTTCCACTTCCATGTGTAAGCATGTGTGCGTGCACATGTGTGGAGGTGGTATGTGTAATGTTGTTGCAGTGATGTAACATTTTGTCTCACTGTATCAAGCGGGCAGTGTACTCAAGGGAACAATCCTAGGCTTGAGCCGCCGCCGAGGGGGTCTAGTCTGGTTAGTACTTTAGTACGTTAGTACTTTCTGAGTACACATAAACAATACATTACTCATTTTTTTTCAGTAAGAGCATTATCCTAGTAATACCATAATGACTCATGTAAGATTATTATCATCAAGTAGCAACATTAAAATATATTCTAATTAGTGATAAGCATATTCTTATTAAATAATATAGATTATCAAGGAGCTGTGAAAGCGATATAAGGGATCGAAGGGATCGTAATTGTAAAGACTAAAAAAGAATAATTTTATCAGATGTTTTTAGAAGTTATTAATACTGTGTTTTAGTAAACACATGTTTTTTTACTTCCACATGCTTAGTGGAACAACTTAAATGACAAATAATTGTCTTTTTAACCTATTGACTTCCGAATTAGCCACAATAGGTGAAAATGGCATAGGCTAAATTTTTAATTCTTTTTTTAAATTTCGCGCCATTCGGCAATGACATTTATGTACCCGTATGCTTGCAATAATACATTTATTTATACGACAATGTGATACATTACATATGTATATCATTTTTTTCTATAGTAATATTATTGAAGGTAATAAATAATATCCTTCTTTATCCTCCACCTACACAGGTTAACCACACATCTAAATAATGTATATAGATACAATAAAGTTTTCTATGTGAAGATTTCATAACAGATGGCCATATAGATAATGTGCATGTATTACATTTACCCCGAAATTTTACGGCACTCTTAATACATGTCATTTTGTAAAGTTATTTATAATACAAGTTCCAAAAAAAAAAAATCTTTTTAAATCTTTTTTTTTTAATCTCGACCAATACATATTTTTCTTTATATATTAGTTCAAGTCAAACATTGAATATGTCAAAACTAATATAAATTAACAGTGACCTTCCAAGACAGGTTTGTACTGTAGTTTGAAACACAAGCAGAACATGCAAAGTGACCAATACTCTATTCATTTTATCCTTAAACAACCAAAACTTTGAGCTTTTTTGAAGTCTTATTATATTAATGTAGATTATCTTACTTTACTCAAGTTTTAACTTGTTTAGGCTAGGTAATATTAACTTAGAATGCAACATAGATATCCTTAACAGGGAAATAAATTAAGTTTAGGTAAAATTAGCTTTATTTTAACATACATTAACAAATTAGGATAACAAGTGACTACTTATATTATAATTTCAGTAATAATAAAAATAAATATATATATATTTTTTTTTTACGAAAACTATATTAATTTTTACAAAACTACAAAGACTTCACATATACAAATTGCAATAAAGTACAATGTAATATTATTATAAACTTTTTGACAACAAAAGCACTCATTAAACACATTATTAAAGTAATCAGAATTTTATGATTTATTATCAGATTCTAGAGTAGCATAATATGATACTACACCTTTACTGATATGAAATAATTAATTATGATAAACAAGAAGTGTATGGAATCATTTAAACTAAATAAAGAGCATTAAGTTCATTTATCAATCAATGATATTAAAAATGAACATGAAGCAACGGTTTTAATTAACTAAAACATTGACACTGTTATAAGAAATGTGATTAAAATCTTACCTTTTATACATAATAATTTGTATTAATCCAAATGTAAGCAGAAATCCTCCAATGAATATTGCAGATACTGTTTCCATAAAACACTGAGATATACCGTGGTCCACCCATATCTCATCAAGAGTAACATTTGGCGGGCAGTACTCCATCATATTAGCTGTAACAAAATAATACCTAAAACAGTTAGGTGATCAAATTATAGCTTTTTGTTTAAGTAGGCATATATTATATACAAAAATATTTAAGTATATTCTATTTCATGAAACAAGCATGAAGTAAAAAATATCAAACAATATTTACAAAATTAAAGTATGGAATATACATTTTATTTGGAATATAATGCTTAGGCATAATTGTGAGAATGCAAAATTAAACTCTTTTAAATATTTTCCTTTATTATCCTTTATTGTCACTTAGCGTAACCTTCACAAATAATATAACATCTACGATCACGCCGAAAGTTACTGTGATAATATAATGTATGTGTACAGTACTTAGACATATATAATAAATATTAGCTTGACGACGTAAAAATATTTTCCTTAAATTAATAATCTTGTAAATAATTAAAAAATAAAAATGTGTAACTCACATTTAATTGTTAGATAACTCAACTGGTCTAAAGCACTTTTTCATCGCCTACAACGGCTAGCTCATATTGTCTTATCAAAATCACTAATCACCGAATTCGTAAATTCGCAGTAGGTACCATATGACATTTAGAATTACAAACGTCATTTTTGACTACAGATAATGTTCCCTTTGGATTTCCACATTTTTTTCTCTGGTCATTGCAGAAATATTCGCCAGTGATAATTACCTGTTATTGAAGCTTAGTAACATACATAGAGTCCTTATTTTCTTCTTGCAAACAATAACATTGAAACATTAAATAGCTTTAGGATCTAGTAAAAAATACGAAGCAATCTTATTTTACAAAAAAAAAACCTCCATTCAGAACTGATATTGGAGTAAATAACATATAAAATATCTTTAAAAACCGATTTGTCTGTTATATCCCTTCAAACGTGAGAACAGTGCATAAGGGTAAGTTAATCGTTGATGTGCTTGGAGAAAATAACATTAGCATACTTAAACTAGTAGACACCAGCAATGCTGGATCCGCTGCCTTGATCTTTTATTTCTATACTTTCCCCGTGATGACGCTTTTCTTTTAAATCAGTTTATTATATCCGTAGGTTAAACTCTTGAAGTTTAAATTCTTAAGTAAATACTGCATATCCAGCATTCCATACATGACCATGCTTACAATTACCACTTTCAGTATTGTGCAAATATTTATGCTTACGTTAAATTTCAATTAACTTTATCAAGCCAATAAAACCAAACAAATACTTTTTAGTCATTTTTTTGACAATATATGTTATCTCTTGAATAGGAGTTTGACGGAGTTTTGGCGGGATCTTAGTCTGTCATGTAGTGGCGTTTTTTTTTAATTCATAATCTTGTGTTATTTCACTCTATATTTTGTAATATATTGGTATTTTACGTAATATAGTTCGGTTAATATGCACAAATGAAGTGGATAGAAAATAATATTACGGAGCTTGAATTTTAAGATGCGACAAAAACTTTAATGCAATAAAATCCAAAACAAATATGTCCAATAACAACAAAGCAACACATTAAAAATTATACAAGCAGCCACAAGTTTATGTTTGGAAAGCAATCATTATTATGTCATTAGCATAACTTCCTTAGTGTAAACAAAAGACACTTTTCATTATTTTTTTTTCAAAACTTATATGGAAAAATCACATTAATTATCCCTTGTGTATACAATTATTGCACCTATTTCATTATTACACTTTTAAGTACAAGACGCGTTGAAGGTACCAAAGAAACAATTATATCAAGAAAGAATTATCCAATTAATCATAGCACCTATATTGTTTAATAATAAAGACTCAATGCTAAAATAAAGAAGAACAATTTGGGTATATGTATGCCCATGAACGGAATTCATAAACTCAAAATGAACGGGAAGTTTAAGTAAGACCTAATATGTAATAATGTAGTGTAAGCACTTGGTCTTAGTATTATAATATAGTCAAATTAGCAAGTAATTAATAGATTTTATCAATGGGCTACGTTATACCCTATTTTAAATTATTATCGTTTTACTACAATAAATATAATTATTTTTGTTTATTCCCAGCGTAGTTGGGAAAAAATTTGGATGTACTACGCTTGTTCCTTCTTAATCCTAGAGGTTATAATAAAAACATTTAATTAATTACTCAGTAGCTGTTTATTTTGCAAACATATATATAAAATAATAATATTTGCTATACATTAATTTCGCATCACTAAGAGAACGTTGGATTCATTTTTGACGTTTGACGTTATAATAAATGAAATTGACAGTGTGTGCGTGAACTCGTCGATTGACGGGTGTTGGATTAGATTGTGGTTTCTTTCGTTTGTAATGTATAATTTTATGTGACAATTTCCAATTTGCTATTACCTTATAGCAACGTTTATACACATTTTTCATTAGATTATCAATACGACATGTAATTACGAGTTCCTATGTTCATAAAAACATTTTCAGCGATTGTGAATGTTCAGCATGTGTCACTACTCATCAACGAATTCTATGAAACGGTGAACAGTAGTCATGTGAGAAAGGTTATGACTATCAGCTGAAGTCATATAGATTTACACGTTGTTTGTGTTTTGTGCCAGTGTTATTATTTTGTCTGGTGAAGGTGATAAATCCAGTCTCAAAATGGCGGACCTCGAAGCTGTACTGGCAGACGTCAGCTACTTGATGGCTATGGAGAAGTCGAAATGCACTCCAGCTGCCAGAGCTAGCAAAAAGATCGTACTGCCAGATCCAAGGTAAAGTGCATTGATGATTACCGCAAACTCGTTGTAACGCTCATTTATGTTTACACGATCGTACAGGAAGTTGTTCGAATTGTTTACAAAAAATATTTTAACGTAGTGCTAGATATAAAATGTAGTTTATATAGAACGCTTTTCAATCAATATATGGAAAAAGTTACATAGGACACTCAACTGTAACATGTGAACTGCAAGTTCTTGTTTCAGAAATTGAGTATTCATCTCAAAATAAAATGAAAAACAATAGGTTATATACCATGTGCTATCTAAATACATACTAAAAAGTTCACATAATATTTTAGGTCATTAACACTAAGGTCATTGCACTTCTTGCAATGTAGATTAGTTTATTAGAAAAATAGTTTTCATCGAGGTAAATTTATATTTCATATAAATAAATTTAGTAAGAGACAATTTTTACTATATAAGTGTACTTTTCATTAAAATATTGACTTAAATTTGATAAAGCAAAAAGCAATAATTTAAAAACTGTTTTTTGGATTTTGTTGAACAGTTATATGCATGTTTGTTGGGGTCTTCAGGCTTACTACAATAGTATAGTTGTTATGTCAAAAATCTCACCAACTCTTAGGAACTATGTTTTAAATCTTTTAAGAGCTGGATCCCTGAGAGCTTAGCTTGATACATTTTCATTTAATATCATTTAGAATTATTATTTAAGTGATAGCCTGTAGTACCACATGATTTAAAAAAAAAATTTATTGAAAGAAATATTAATTTTTGAACATATGATATTTTTACTTACATGTAACACACATTGTCCTTAATTTTTTTTATTTATATAAAAATTTTAAATTCCATACACAGCTTGATTAAGATTGATTAAATAATCATGAATAATGAAAACATAAATTTTCGACAAACCTTTTGTAATCATGTGCTTGAGATGAATGACTTGTTTATTGTACTCTCAAGAAAGTATAAAGTGTGTTTACAAAGTTCAAGAAATGAACTTACTCCTTTCTCAAGGACTAAGTCTACTATAATTCCCCTTGTGTCACAGGTGTCTATGGGTGGCAGTGATGACTTACCGTCAGATGACCCACATGCCCATATGTGCCCAATCACATAAAAGAAGTGTATTTGTTTTTTTTTTAAATTATTACTGAAATTTCTAGGTAATATATTCTAATTGTTCATTGTCCTTTGGCATAGTTTATAGTATTGTTTCATATTTATTTCTTAAACTTCTATAATATTGGGCAAGAGAAATGTAAATTATTCCCTTAAAACTATAACTCAAGAGATAGATCTCTATATAATGGATTCAAGTTTGCTAATTAGGATTACAGTTTGTCATATTAAAAATTAAAGTATCTTCAAGAACACATAGTCATATATCATCATATATCTATAAGATGGAAAAGTTGAACAGTGGTTAGTCTGAACATTAATAGAAGATAACTACAAACTGTGCCTATGTAGTTGTGGTGGGGGACAGCTGCCGTGGTGGACACCACATTCCTACTACAAAATGGGAAGTTTGAGCAATTTATTATTATAAATTTTATAATATGCAATTAGCTATTAATGATACGGAAAATCTGTTAAGAACTTTTATATAAAGTGCTAAAAGAATACAAAATTGCCATTTAAGTTTTTATTCTATCTCTATAGTTTAACGGAAAAGAAAAAAAACGCAAAATTATTATAAATTCTAAATTTGAAAGATCCGTAGAAATGTAAATATTAAAGATAGAAATTTGACTCAATAAATTTTTTGTTGATAATTTATCGCTTAATACGACCTATCCATTCATTTTTACAAAATAAAGTTTCTTCACAGTTTCCAAGTGACAAAAATGTTAAAAAAAAATTTTCTCTACATTATTTATATGGGAAGATTTAAAGTACGTTGGAGGAACTCTTAAAATTGAAATTAAGAGCTGTCCTTTGGACATAAATTTTGTTTGAATATATACTATGATATTTTGGGGTGAGAGTGAGAAAAAAAAATGGCTTTTTTTGGCAAACCCTAATATATATACATACTAGCGGGCCCGGCAGACATTGTCCCGCCCTGATTATAAAACAGTCCTTGACAAATTATATACCAAAATGTTCCTCATGAATCACTTTATGCACTGGTGAAAACCGCTCGAAGATCCGTTCAGTAGTTTTTGAGTTTATTGCGAACAGACAGACAGACAGACGCGGTAGGGGACTATGTAATGATATATTGCTATTTAGTTTAGGATATTAGAATCATACATGCATGCCTCCCTAAAAATATGTTTTAGACTGCTAAAACTGCTGAGATAGTGTACTGACACTATCTCATAGTATCATAGTGGAGTTCAGATAAAAATAATTTATGTGAACATGTCACTTAGTAATATTATTTAGTAAAATTAATAAATTAATAATGCATAACATAAAATGTATAGTATTGACTGTAGTTGACTACATAATTACCTAATAGTACTTACTAATACAAAGTTGACGAGTTTCAAGAATTTTCAAGCTTGGCTTTTATGTAATAAATGTCAGTTATTGAAAAATAATGTATGTACTACGAATACCTTTACTACAATATAGCCATAAAGAAACTGGAAGCAGAAATAAGGCATTATGAGATATTTAAACATTTTGAAATTTTACCTTTATCAGTGGTGTAATAAATAAGTCTATTTTGTATTTGTTCATTATAGTAAAAGAAAAATTAACAGGAAGTTAGCTATTTGAAAGTCACATTAAAAAGCCATAGAAATTTTATATGAAAAGTTCATATAATAAAATTGTCTGGATATTTTATTACATATCAATAATGTCAAATTTAAAATACAAATTCTTATAACCAAAAAGTATTACAAATATGCATCTGAGCATATATAATCGAACTTTTTGGAATTCATGTTCATTTACTCATTTGAATTCAGTAATATCTATGGGCTAATGGAGATGAATAATTTTAAAGAGACCTGAATGATTAACAAATACACTCATTAGAAGTTTATGGGGAGCATGGGAGTAACGGGAAAATAACTAATTATTTAACAAAGTAGATTTTCTATATGCTCTTTTTTCCTTACCTATATAATATTGCTTTATCTTACATCTTCATATATTTCAATTCAAATTTTAAATTACCATTTTAATCCCTTTTAACATATTTAAAAAATATTAAGTCTCAATCTGTAATGTTTTATGTTGTATCATATATTATCAATTTCAATGAAGCAAGAGTGAGTTAATTGACTGAGAATGTATGTAATTTATATATAGATAAATCAAAGGAACATATTTAACAGATATTATAAGTATATAAATGACAAATAGTATGCACGAATAAGGCACATCAGTGTCCAAGCCTTAATTTTAATGTATATTATAATGGTTCATAATTAGATTTATTTTGAAACTAACTGTACTCCCAGTTCTGCATGCGTTTTTTTAAATTGTATTCAAGAAATATAAAATTGTGAGACCATGTACAATTATAGAAATGGTCTTTAAAACAATTGTAAGTACGACACGCACGCCATTTACAGTAACATGTAATGTATACATTAGATATATAAATACTAACAGTCTATTAAATGAGGTTTATCATCAGCAACATATTTGGAATCTTAACCCACCACATAACTACCTCGGTGCTCACTTACACTGTATAGAGAACTGATGAAAAATTGCTTAAAAATAGATAATGATATAATATGCCCATATTGTCAATGAATAATATGTTCATGGTCTAATATGTTATTAGAAAGACCCCTTTTATCTTCAAATTACTATTAATAATTATAAAGTTGAATTGTAAACTATGAATGAGTTGACGTCTTGAAATCTTGCATAAATATAAATCAAGTTATAAAAATTTATATATGTCTAATGCCCGGTTTTTGAGGTATTTTAACTGTAGTTTATCTGTTCAATAGCATTATGGGTTCGATAACTGGTCAAATTGTGTTTCTGAACACTTAATTATATGATAAATGCCAATAAAACTTAACGGGCCATTTGACAGCTTATCTTCCGGATAATTTTGTTGAGTCAATAATTATTGGTAGTTTAACCGAGTATCTCAGAAACCGAGCATAAGCAGTTTTTAATATTTCACAATTTAAATAGTGCTCATTGAAATCGATACAATATTCTTATATGTTACTATGGTTACTGAGTCATATCGACGAAAGCGCGGTAAATAAAACGAAATGGCCTCCAAAATGATCAAAAGGACAATATAATTCAAATTACATACATAGATAAAGATATATGAATTTCAATTATACTTATTCTTGGAGACCAATACAACGCACGTCTTACGCACATGTTTACTTTGAACAACATATTTTTGCCTAAATTTCATGTGGATGAAGTCGCGGGTAAAAGCTAGTCTAAAATAGAATAATCGAAATTACTTCCTATAAGGTCAGTTATCTGCCAGTGAAAGTTCCGTGAAAATCGATTCAAACGTTTTGGAAATAGCACTGCGGGCGAAGTCACGGTTAACAGCAAGTCTAAATTGAAATAAACTAAATTACTTTTTATAATGTCCGATATCTGTCGATGAAGGTCCCTTAGAAATCGGTCGAACTGTTTTGAAGACTATTTTGCAGGCGAAGCCACGGTTAACAGCTATTATAAATTAAAATAGACTGAATGATTTAAGAAATTGCTTGTTATGATGTTTGCTATCTGCCGGTGAAAGTTTTGTGAAAATAGGTCCAACTGTTTTGGAGATAGCATTGCGGACGAAGCCGCGGTTAACAGCTAGTCTAATTTAGAACAGCCTAAGTAACCCGCTGTAATTTCAGCTATCTGCCAGTGAAATTCCCGTCAAAATCGGTCTTGCCGTTTCGGAAATTACGCGGAACAAACAAACAGACAGACCTAAAAATTTTTTTAAATTGCATTTTTGTTATCAGTAGCATGTATACTTTCATACCCAATTAGTAAAAAAAATGTTATTTTGATATGACATAGACAGACACCTCATTTTTATTATATGTATAGATAAGAACAATGAGTTTCTTCTATTCTTCTCGAATATTGAATAGATAAGAAACACTGTTAAATTAAAACCAAATCAAGTTATTAATAATGTAGTATTAAAGTATGGCTTACCAAAGGCATGCGTATACACTAGGATGACACAAAAGTTGAAGTAATTTTTATTCCGAATCTTGAAAAGGTTGAAATTAATGAAAGTAAAATAATTAAGAATCCTGGAATTACTTTTAAGTAGGTATTCATAGTCTGAGCTAAAGTTTTGCGTGAAACTGCTTTATTTTTTGTACAAAAAAAACTAACAAGAGATAAATAAATGAAAAAGTAACTCGAAAACATAGTAGTCTAATTTGCCCTCCCCATAATATGTGCTCTATATTGATTTTTCGTTTATTAAAATCGACCCACGGTCACAAACATGATAAGTTGCCTCAAATCTCGGCTAGGAGCAATAATGTAACTAGTTACTTGTTAAAATCAGCAAAAACATCCTTACGTAATGCTTGCTAATAGAGACATTTATTCTAGACTTGTTTACCAAGACCCTTTAGCTAATACTAGATCCTTTCTTACATAAGTTATATCCTATAAATATATATCCTACTTTTTCAATTGCGTCTAATGTTCAGCACAAAAAGTCGAGTAAGTTACAATGTAGGATGGTGATTTCTTATTTAGTTAATACAAGAGAAACCCAACTTTTATTTGAATAAGTTTAGTCTGAAGATTGTTATCTTCGGAAATAATATAAACACCCGTTGGCAATGAATGACATCTATGCCTCTTCTTTGGACCTATTGGACACAAATTACGTGTCACAAACAGAAACATCGCAACGTAATTAACAGTAAATTTTACATCACACGATAAACAAATCAGAAATAAATTATGCATTTTATCTGTAACGAGCATGTAATTTACACTACCATGTGGTATTCTGACAGTAATGTTTATTGTTTATTACTTTATTACGCTCATAATAATCTGGTGTGTCCTTGTTAACATATATCTAATTGGAAATACTGTCATTATAATGTAAAACGTATGTACAGTGATCCCATTAATCGACATTTAAGTTATTACTTTTAAATGAAGATCAGCTGAATATACTAGCGTAATATGGAATAGCTCAGCATAAATAATGTCTTTATTGAAATAAATATCCTTATAATCAGGCCTATTTTTGTCAATTCCTTTTTTGGCGGCACGCTACTTATCGACAGTTGGAGTCTATAATTTTTTGTATCTCAAAAAGTGCAAAAACGTACACCTTGTTAATTTTGGTACTTGCGGCATATAATAGTAAGATACCGTTCTAAAATTTTCAGAACGAAAACCAACTTATAGCAATTTTTCGGTATTTTTGAATTTCCCTTTAAGGGCACTTCGTGCCCCCACGAAAAAATCCTGCTTGTAATGCTTATTATCTTTAAACACACATATTTTCACATCTATAATATTCTAGTATCATAGTGGATATTAAGTCATAAATATTATGGTACAAAACATATATCTCATAAAAAATAGTCTTTGTGATCGTCACGCAATGCACTACTAGATTTTTGATTTGGTATATCAGGGAGATGACTGAGATAGTCGGCCAAGTTCGGTTTCATATATCGTTGTCTTTATCTAACGTACTCATTGCGTTTTGCGATAAAGGAATGCTTTACAAAACCGAAGCAAACCGATTTTAACCAGACGTCTCACTCTTATTTCTCACGTGACTTCGACGTACCAACTCGAAAGGCGGATACTGTACACTCTTGGAATAAAATGTATTAAATTGCTAATGTAATAAATATGGGGGCGTAACAAATGATATGAGAATACAATTTCACATACGGCCATTCAGATTCAATGGAGGAATAACTTATATTATGATAACCTAGCAGTTGACGTACGTATCCAGATACTATCGCCCACGACTAGTCCCGCTTTAGATCACATATTATAAAACAGAGTCCTTTGCCACGTCTGTCTGTTCGCGATAAACTAAAAAACTGCCGAACGGATTTCATGCGGTTTTCACCAGTGGATAAAGTGATTCGTGAGGAAGGTTTAGGTATATAATTTTTCAAGGTTTTTTTTTATTATCAGGGCGGGATAACGTCCAACGGGCCCCCCTAGATACACTATAAAACTCAATAATACAATTCAACCTAGCACCACCTAGTATCGAATTATAGTAAAATAGCTAATATAAAAGCTTCCTCATAAAAACACGTAGTTCTGTCAATTTTCATGAAGATCGGTCTAAGGGGCTTGGAATTTATTTATCTCAAATATAAATAGCATTCATTTTGTATATCATGGGTGTAGAATTAAAACTGGATGTGTCTACCAGTGCCTGGGAATAATACTTGTCATATCCATCAGTTATTTACCTTTTTAGGTTATTTCTTTTACCTTACGCATGATTATTAGGTCCTCGTTGTAACGGGCAAAATATTTTCTGTTCATTTAAATACAGTGATTGGTAGTAAAGCGATAGTATTAAAATAATATAATAAGTTTTTTTTATTTATAATCTTATATTGTTTACCAAGGATATAACTAGTTCAGATTCCATACTCCTGATATATTTATAAATTTAATACCCAGACAAAACTGTCAATTATGATCGTCACACAAACTTAAGTCAGGTGCGTTTATCGAACACGAATTCAATTCATTGTAGCATTTACTACATTAATACCTCTGGTTTACTGGCATTTTAATTATAATAAATCTTTTAATCATTTTACGTAATTTCAAAATTACAAATCTATTTTTCTTTGTTACAGTGTAAGAAGTGTCATGCACAAGTATATGGAAAAGAAGAATGAAGTTAATTTTGATAAAATATTCAATCAAGTCTTAGGTAAGTACATCGGAGGATATTAATTTATTCAGATACTAGTACTTTAATGTATACTTTGTATAATATTTTAAACGTGACACTTTAATATCGCCCATATCTTTAATTGAGGTACTTATTTATAGCTGGGTAATGTCCTCAACTTCGTCTACTTCATCCAGATGAAAATACTTTGGTTGTTCCGCGGAACTACGTATTCTGTACTGGATGATAATACAGTAGAACCTCGACAAACTAAAAAAAACCTCTATGATTTCAAAAAATAATCTGCTCCCTTTCCTTCAGACCCTAAAACCCCTATTACTTAAAATACGCACCGTTTATAACTTAAACTAATAATTTCAGTATTAGCCCTCAGTTACGTAAAAAAATGTTTCGACGAGCTCTATAACATAAATTGTCTGTCAATGAGTCTTTTCAAATGAATGCACAAAACAAAAAGTTTCTCGACATTTATTGCTTGCACATGTTTACATGTTAACACAAACAATAAGTATACAATCACCTATTGTTTCTTTGAAATCCCTAAAAGCTTTATTTGCGGTGGTTTTGACAGCGGCTTACTTGGATCATTATGTTGATCACAGTCCAGGAAACTGCTTTTTGATAAAAGTTACCTAAGTAAAATGAGTTCAAACAAAGTAACAACACTAACATACGCTGATAAATTAAAAGCGATAGAAGCAGTAAAAAGTGGATTAAAAACGAAAGATGTTGCGGCTCAGCTTGGAATACACGAAAGTACATTATCACTCATTATTTAAAAAGAAGCTGAACTCTTGAAGAAACAAGAATCGGGAGAAAGTCAGTCTCTAACGTAAACCCTTGATAAATTAAAAAACTCTATATTTGTGTTTCCCTTGGTTTTTAACTTAACAAGGTTTTACGATAGTTTGAATTGCTTTTTACTTGTTTTTTTTTTTCTTATTGCTTATATCTTATACAAAAGCGTAATGGTATATAGTCAAGATCCTTTCTTAGGTTCAGTTACTATATTAATTAGAAAATAATGTTCAAATTATTTCAATTCTTTTCAAGTGATGACGTTTCTAACAGAATTGGTATACAAGTGATATTTTATGTGTAGTAGAAATAATCAAAAACTACTTCTTTAAATACCGCTTATAATTTTTATAAAACTTTGAATAGCTTCGTAATTTTCGTAGTAACAGTAAATAAACAGTGGATTATTTAATATAAGGAATACAAAAAAAAAAATAAAAACCTAAAACTTAAAAAAAAATCACTGTTGGTCTTAAACTTGAATTATTACATGCTAAACTGACCACGTCTGGTCGTTCTGATTAGGTGTGCGATGGTTCTTCCTTGTGCTTATATTTGGTGAATACTCGTCATCTCAATAAACACACAAAACATGCTTCTTCGTCTATTTATGTTAAAATTATAAAATATTTTCTCATATTGTTGATTTTCAGGTATAATTAATTATAACATATCAGCTTATAAATACCCATATGCAGGGCACGATACCGATAGGCACGTCTTATACATCGTATATCTTACCACGTCGGACCAAGATGTCTGGTGATTTCAAAATGTATTACTTCTGTGTTATACCATATATGGTGGTGCTACCAGTATATTTTTCATGGGATTATCAACTTCAATTATGTAGCGAATTTACGCGATTTCCGGAATATTCCTTCGTAAATACCGAATCTCAAACCTGCGGTTGCGTTTGCAGTTATTCAATACGGTGCCTTCGCATTTGCCTTTTGAGCCAATCCATTGGGAAACTCTTCGTCGAGTGTCGTTTTTATTAATATGATCGATCACCCATGTACTTTTTTATCATCAAGTAGCTTCTGCCCGCGACTTCGTCTGCGTGGAATAGTTAGTTTGGGCTGACGCTAACTTTACTTACTAACATTACGACTTTGTTTACGTAGAAGGTGTAAATATTTTTAAATAATACGTACGTTAACTCCGATTTTTAAACATTCTTCATTGGTGCTCTTATTGGTGATATATACCTTACACAAATACAATATCTTCATTTTCTGGAACCTTTTACATAATATAGCCTTAACTATGGCCCCAAAGTAGGCAATGCCTGCCTCATGGAAGCCTAATGCCCGATTACAAATTGCCTTTAATTCATGGTGGCGCGTGTTGTGTTTTGAATATTTAGAGGAAATTACATTTTAAGAATTAAAGTTAAAGCAAAGAAAAATCAAAAATCATATAATAACTTAATAAGTGTGTGTGTATGTTAATAAAAGTGGTAGAGAGGGTGTGTGTAGTTGTGATGAGTGTGAGTGTAAAAGTGAGTGAGTGTACGTGTATATGCTCGTATGATAGATATGTATAATTTTTGGAATGCTAATAGAGTACTTTGAGTAAATTTTCTGTCTGTTCATATGAAACACTATGAAGACATCGTTTGGTGGCAGTTTTCATATGGTACCGTGAGCAACGTATAAAGTTGTAGTCGTCCAGCTCTCAGCTCTCTTGTCTTCGGCTTTATAATATTGGTATAGATATTATTGCATAGAAAGTATAGATAATAATACATATCGTTTTAACTTACAAAATTGATATCAAGCCTTAAGATTTTGATATATCATGTAGCTCAAAGGGTCACAGAAATAGAAGTGGGGTGGTGATATTTACTAAATAGCCGATAACCGATGAGTATCATTCGTTGAGTAATAAACTACCTTTACGCAAATTTTACTAGAAACCCCTACCAGATCTTCAGTATACTCTTTGTTTAAGTAAATTTGGAAGCTGAAAAAAGAATTTGTTAGGTTTACATGCGTATTTTTCCCCTCTTTTAGACGTTAAGTACGTATTCTTGCACTTATATAAAAAGAATTATGCTTTTTAGGTTTAGTATCGGTTAGAGTTATTTATGTTTAACATTTTTTATATTTGTTACCTAATCATCATTGTTCTTCTTTCGTTAGAAATATTAGCAATAGATACAAAGAAAATCATAGTACACAAACAATTATCCTCTGATATTCCTATTAACTTGTTTATAAATCAATATCAGTTACTGTAGTTTCTTTCTCGAGACGCGAATAAGCTGGGCATTACTAGATTGGTTATGATTTATTATGTCGACTGTCTCATGACTGGAATTAATGTTACGTAGAGTGCTGCCAAGGCGGTTGTAATGAATGTCATGATACAATTCCATTTAATAATGTACTAACAGTGTATGCAGTAATAAATTCAGTGTTGTGATGTGTTGGTTTAATTTTTTTAAATATTTGTACAAGTATGTCACTGGTGTGACAGTTTGTCTTTAATTTTCGTCGTACAGTATATTTGTAAAGTTTGAGTTCGTAGAAATGATAAAGGTCAAAAAAAGTAGTTTGGAAGTATGGTGACGTGTATCATCTTGTAATGAATAACGTATATTCGGTCAGTCAGGGGAACCAATTAACATTAACACTATGCACTGTGGCTATTTATCCGAGCAGCGCTTCGCCTTACAATAACTTTGACATACGACTGCTTCCCTATCTTTTTTTTTTTTTTTTTTTTTTTTTCGAACTGACTACGCTATTGACCTAGCAAGGTCTTAACAGCTTCACCGGACTACTAAGGCGAGCGCTTAAGGCACTCAGCCGATTTTTATTTGGGCAACCAGCTCAAGGGTGCACGGCACACCTCGGCTTGGCTGTTGCCTGTTCGATGCAATACGCGACCTAACTGAGCTAACCTAAGTTAAGCTACACTATTAATACATATATGAGTTGTTGAAACATATATGTGTACCAAGCATACATATCTCGACAACTCTTACGTGTATTCTGTATCGGAAAATTTCTAAACTATTTCAGTTCGAAAAGGGAAAAAATAAGTAAACCCTTCCACTTTTTTGTGTAAGCGTGTATGCGTGCACGTGTGTGGAGGTGATATGTGTAGTGTTGTTGCAGTGATGTAAATTTGTGTCACTGTATCGCGCGAGCAGCGGACTCAAGGGCTCCCCGCCGAGGGAACGGACCTAGGCTTGAGCCGCTGCCGAGGGGGGCCTACTCTGGTGTGCGGGAGCGAAATTTACCCCCAGACCACGGCGGCGTGATCTGTGGTTACGCGGGCGTGGGCGTGAACACGCTCTGTTTTGAGAGACAGGCTGGTACTGATCGTTCGCTGACGTTATTTCCTTATCGGGAGGATCGGTAAAAATGTGACGCGGTCGTCTTTTATAACGCGGTACGTCCGGTACGGTTTCGTAGTTCGTGGCGGATACCACTAACGGGCTGGCTTCCCTATCGACGACGTCTTGCCTTTTATATGCAAAAACTCTAATAGTGTGGCGCTAGTGTTTAAATCAATTGAATATCATTTTAGTTAATAAAAATATTATAAAGGCCATATTAAATCATTAAAATTATTTACATAAATAGAAATCATGACAATCTATTCACAATGTTAATATACATCATCATTGCATAGTATAAAACAAAGTCCTCTGCCACGTCTGCCTGTCTGTTCGCGATAAACTCAAAAACTACTGCACGGATTTTCACTTCACCAGTAGAAAGTGATTCATGAGGTAGGTATATAATTTGTCTAGGTTTTTTATTATTAGGGCGGTACAACGTCCGCTGGGCCCACTAGTAAACAATATGGTAAAGGTCTGTCGTTGATCGCGCATCACTCAAAAAGTACTGGATAGATTTCGATCAATTTTTTTAGCGCTAGTTTTTAGACACTTGGTTAACTAAATATCACTATATCTTCATTAAATACAAAGTTATTACAGTTTTAAGAAACTACGATTATTATAAGAACCACTCGTTCAGCGAAGGGTTTTCTTATCGTGGAGTGGTGGGGCAAGCGGTGCGGTGGGCATGCGCCAGCGACAGGAAGTAACTAGATAACATTGATTACAAATAAATTTTGTAAGCAAAGTGTATTTTTGCTTTCACTTATCTATTTTTCTTCTTTACGCAACCTACATTGTTAAGGTGATAAACAACGCAAACGAAGTCGCCAGTATTAGCTAGTACTTAATACTTGGAGATAATAAATTTTAGATTAGATTATAAGAGAGGTGAAATCTTACATCGGCAAAATTATCTTGTTAATTTTACGCGTAATTATTGTTGTATTTACGTACTTAAAAAAAAGATGAAAGTCCGTTTGATTATCATTTTTAAAGCAGCCTTTCTATATAATGTCTTTTGAGATAACAAGTTTTTCTCAAGTATTTCTAATGATACTCGTAGCGAGCGTGATATTGAAGCAAAGCTCTCAGGAGCAAGTTAAAACGTAATTTGCAGCGCCCACACTCGCACTAAATAACTGTATCGGGTGCATTGGACAGTCTAGGGCATGACCGTTATCTGTTTTTTTTATTTAAATTGGAAAAATACAAAATAAATTGACAATGTAATTTCTTGAGCTGATACCGAATTCTGAGAATGTAGGAGAGTTGAAATTCTAGTCTGAAGCAAAGCAAGCTGATGGTAAAATTATTACACCGACTAAATTATAATAGTTCCGATTATTCTAATTGTAAAGAGGTTATGTAAATTCTGGTAATAGGTTCGTTATTATTTGCACTGTCGTTACTGATTGCACACTTATTTTAAGAAAGAAATGAATCATTGTTCTAGGTAATTAGATTTTTGTTGTTGTAGGAAAATGAACTGGTAAATATTTTCAACAGTCATAAACTATTGCCAGAATTATATATTTGTAGGAGTAAGCAGATATACTAGTGCCAGTTACAATATTGTATGTAACGTTGGAATTAAATTTAATTATCGTCGTTTTTCTTTTATATCATACGAGGCAAACGAACAAGCGAGTCACCTGATGTTAAGTGTTCACCGCCGTCCGTAGACACTAGCAACACCAGGGGGGAGTCGCAAGTGCTTTGCCAGCCTGTGTTTGGGGGGAGGAGAGGTGGGCCTCCGGCGCTCTCACTGACCGAACGAAAACTCGACAATGCAAGCACTGTTACTTCACGTCGGTTTCCTGTGAGAGGGTGGTACTGCCCCGGGTGAACCGACCCTTTCATACGGAAACCAGTAATAGCCTCAGTGTGGCTCTACCCCCTACAAAATAACGCTTTTATAAATAAGTAAAAAGAAATCTTAAATAAATTACTATGGATCGTCGATGGATTATATCTCGGGACATTTCGCTTAAAAATGCGGTGACTCTGTTATAAATCTTCATTAATCTGGTAAGGAAAGAGGCCGTTTGCGTTGTGATAAGACCTTATTTAAAGTGAATGATCCTGGATCAAAATATATAAATCATAAATACATTTTAAAGATTACTTCATTAAGGATAATCTGTAACATGGCCGTAGATTATGTATAATAGAAATGATGTAATATACTATATCGTAACTAATAGTATAAATGGGAATGTGAGTCAGTTTGTTTGTTTGTTATGCTTTCACACTTTAACTATTCAACCTTACATCATGTAAATTTGCATAAAAGTTATTAGGGATAAAAGGACATTTTGAGTTCACGGCGGCAAGGAAGAGAATTGGTGAGCCTCCAGCTCTCAGAGACGTTGAAGCAAAAAGGCGGTTGGAGAGGGATGGGGCTATGGAGCGGTGGGGGCAGGACCTGGCGGACGCGCGTTATGGGCGTTACACAATTGACGCCGCCCGCCCGGTCCTGCCGGAATGGTGAAACAGGAAGCAGGGCTCCCTGTCGTTTCGGCCATGCTCGGCAGCGAACAGTCATGGCAAGCGATGGCCTCCTTCTGCTAGGAGGTCATCTCGCAGAAGGAGGCGGCGGAGAGGGCTCGCGAAGATGGTCCCTTGAGCGACCTCCTCCGCCGACGAAGGACTGGCAGGAGGAGGCGGCATTTTGCTCGCCTCCTTTCGCCACAGTAATCGCACCTGAGGGTATGAGTCGGGGGGCCATCTCCTCATTACACAGGTCCGGCTGACGAGGGGTGGCAGCTGATGTGTACTCAGTCTGTCTCCCTGTGAGATAGGAGACCGGCGGCGACCTTCCGCTCGGTGGACCGTTGGGGCGGCTATCCAAGGTTGAGTAGCTAGTATGATCCCTTGCCGCCCCAACAGAATACGGTTTATCGGTACACCGTGGGGTTTTAGTTCGAGCGAGTCTGACATAACCCACTCGCTTCCCGCGGAAGTGTGGGTATCCATAAAGGATTTCCCCACGTTAATAAAGGGATAAATGCACATATAGTACATTTCATTTAGAAAAAAAAGAACTGTTCTACTGTGAAGAATTGATAGAAACACCTAAATTTCAAAAACCAATGCCTATCAACAAACTTTCATTCAAACCGCTGATCACCTAGGAATGTTATACGTAAAAAAGTGAAGAAGAAAATGCTCCGTCGATTGGACGTCACGTGCTGATTATAATATGTATAGGTGCATTGAAATGTATTAGATAGCAATGTGCTTTATTATTCATGAAGTATGAGTGCGAAGGAGTGCAGTTCATTACTCTCTGCTTTAGTTTCCCGATGTTGTATTAGACGAGTATCTTCACAGAGATAAGAATCAATACTTTTAAGACAGTCTAGTCACATCTACTCTACCGTATGCGACCCGTTGTGAGTGTATTTAAAAAAACAAATACTTGTATATAAGGACGTAGCTTACGACTATTGTATTAAGGGTACTGATAACATTAATAACTTTTTTATTTTTATCATAATCTGAAAAATAATGAATGTAATGTTTTTTTCGGGTTTATAAGAGACATTCGAATGTATTAAAGTTAAATAGATTGTTTTACTATTTCATATATTTAGTTTGATTTTTTTAGCCTATAAACAAGTTACTAGTATATATTTCAATAATAATAGCAATAGTATACGCACAATTCTGATTTTAAAACACTGACAATCTCATATAACTCTACCAACTACTTGCGAGTTCGTACGTGTTAATTACAATATAATACCTATAACAATAAAACAATCTATAATAATCAGGGTTAATATACGTAGTTTTTTATCAGTAAAAATATGTTATTATCGGAATCGTAGTTCCATAGATAATCTTCTATAAATATTCAAATTGTACGTGTCGAATTATAATAGTGTAGATAAAGATTTACCAATTTACGAAAAATGTTCAATTTAGAAACTTAACATTTTACTTCACTTTATATTTTCTGGATAATTTAAACCTTCATGTTTACCGGAAAATTGTCTTAACGTGACCAACAAACAACAACAATATGATTTGATATGGTTATTTTTCGTAATAAGATAATACTTCTGTGTGGCTATGTCGACTTGAATTAGAGAAAACGGAATATTTAATTATGTTACCATTTTCTTACGTTGCTATATACAGTCACACCTTGATAACCGGGAGTTTTAGAGACCGTTCTAGAGTTCTAGGAATTTCTTTTGACAGGTACACAAGTACAGGAGTGGTTTTTCTCACTTAAAGAGGTTTAAAAATACATCAAATATGTATTTATTGTATAGGTATTAAGATTGGACATGATACTTACAAAAAGCAACCAAAAAAATCTTAGACTATTATTTATTTTGAAAAATCTGTTAATTTTTTCTGCATTTAGTTGTTTTTCTAGTTCCTAAATTTTATCGAATATTCTTTTATCAACAACTCTTTCTAATAAAATACGATAAAAAACCGTGTTAGTTAGTTCTACGAAATTTAGGCATTATTGATAAATAGCAAGTTCCTTTTTTTCGAACTGACTACGTTATTGTCCTAGCAAGGTCTTAACAGCTTCACTGGACTACAGCAACTAAATAGTACTAAATACCAAGTGTTAAAAATACTATTGTCACTTATAGAGATACAGAGAAGTAGCAGTCTCAGTTATAGAAGTCCGCGAACGAAAAACGACTTTCTCTTATAGAGATTTCTGTTCCTCGTAGGTTTCAGAGGGTTAAAATTATGAGACCTGGCAATTATTCTCACTTATAGAGTTTTCTCGCTTATTCAGTTCCTACTCACAGGTTTGACTGTGGCGTAAAAATAGTAACTCAATAAAATATTATGTACATATGTTTAAACTTTTTTGTTGTTACAGGTTATCTATTATTTAAGGAATTTTGTGAACAAACGTCAGAAGAGCCAGTGCCACAGTTAAAATTTTATGAAGAGGTAAATGTTTCTATATTTTATATATACGATATTATATATATACGATATTATATTGAAACAAATATTTATTGTATTTTTATTTTTTATTTTACAGATTAAATTATATGAGAAACAGGAATGTATAGAGGAGAGGCGGCGGATCGCAAGAGACATTTACGATAATTTTATTATGAAAGAATTATTAGCACACTCACATGTAAGTTATTTACCAGATTTAATTATATAATACTTCGTATAATATAGTTCTAATTTTTAAGTCTGTTGAGAAATTCGTTTTTTAATCGTTTATGTTTTTGGAAGTGTGGGAAAAGTTTCAGAGGTCAGGATATTTATTTAGAAGCAATGATGACTTTCGAAGCAATTATGGTTTAATTAATATCGTGTTCGGACACAGCGTCGATGGACGTAGATTCGAATCCGTGCAACTGCAGTCGGAGCGTCCGGTGAAGGAAAACATCGTGATGGAACCGTAGCCTACACATATAGCATAGTTTTTTTAGGTCTGCATGGCTAGCTATCACACCCAATGAAAATCCGTCACAAAGCACCGGTTGGTGTTTTTCAGCAGCTGCACTTGAGAAACAGTCCCTTCTAGGTTTGCCGTGTTTACCATCTTGTATCACGTCGTCATTTAAGATCAGATAAGACTGTAGTCAAACGCTAAACCTATACCGTGTTATTACAAGAAAGTTAAATACGTATTGAATACTTGCTTTATAAAAGTTTGGGTACTTTCGTATAAAATGCACCGCGCTCGCCGAACGTTCGACATCTTGCTCTTTTATCTTTGTTTGGTTAGGTTAGGTTAGACTTGCGAAAAAGGATAACGCGAGCTTGCCGCGGCGACGGTTCGCGAGCGCGGTGCATTTAATACGAAAGTACACAAACCTTTTTAAAGCAAGTATTCAATACCTATTTAACTTTTTTGTAATAACACGAATAAAGTATACAAAAGAAGACTTTTTATTTATAAAAACTGAACCTGTTGTTAATCGTATACAAAAGCTAGACTAGCTAGGAAATCAATTTCAGATTTGAAGAGATGCTTAAGTAATAGACACAGTTTGATATAAAACATATGATGTGTAAAATAGAATATTTGCTCAACGTCACTACACCCTTTAAGTGTACTTGAATCTAGTGCTCATATCAGTTCAATTCAATTTGTTCATATTAAAGAAGATATACTGTATTAATAGATAATGCAAGCAGTAGTAGTAAATGTATAGTGCTTATCTATCTAGGAACTGTTTAGTTTAATATATTGTAGATTATGTTCGTTGTAAATGCTTTCCCGTCCTTTTGGACCTAAGTGTTTTATCTACGTTAAAAGTGGTCTGTTTTTGATAATGACCATATATTAACTTTTGTATTATTTTGATCGCGTTTCAATGATCTTACATCATAATTTTCGAACTTTTGTTATTTATGTTATATTATTATCAAACCTAAAAATTTAAAAGTAATAGTATTTAGTAATAAGAAATTTGTCTTGATTTGAGTTCTAATTACGTATTTATAGGCCTCCTAAACCTCTGTAAGTAAGGACATAGTTTATAGGATCTCGATTTAACATCTCAATAACGTTCTAACTTTCCGCGAACATGTTTTCTTAATTGTTTGGTATATTTAGTTTACGATCTTTCACTTGTAGTTTATCTCCCTATTTATTTAATTTCAAATACATTGTAGCCTCTATAGAGCGTTACTTCAGTGACTGCTTATTTTATGATTTCATCCAAAGTTGTTAAAGACAGAAGAATAATTAATATTATATTACTATTATAATTATTAGAAAGTATAAAATTTACAAACACCAAACATTAATATTGATGTAAACAACAACGTTTATTGCGTATAGTCTGTTATCTTACTTTGACGTTTTTTACTGTTCCAGTATAAGTTCACAGTTTGAAAGTTTGTGAGCGACTAAGAGACTACCGATAACGATAAGCGACTAACGATAGTCTAGCATCGGAGGTAAACACGTGTAAGATAATTACAGCAATCAATAGAACAATTTTTTTAGAATATTTCGTACGTATGATGCCTACAGTCGAAGTACAGTCTGTATCAAGCTTTTTGACCGGGTCGAACATTGTTGCATAAAACACAATCATTACATAGTATAAAACAAAGTCCCCTACCGCGTCTGTCTGTCTGTTCCCGAGAAACTCAAAAAATACTAAACGGATTTTCATACGGTTTTCACCAGTAGATAAAGTGGTTCGTGGGGAACGTTTTGGTATTTAATTTGTCAAGGATTTTTTTTTTATAATTAGGACGGGACAACGTCTGCCTGGACTGCTAGTTTAGGTATAAATACGTATTATATTATACTAGCGGGCCCGGCAGACGTTGTCCCGCCCTGATTATAAAAAGTCCTTGACAAATTATATACTAAAACGTTCCTCATTAATCACTCTATCCACGGGTGAAAACCGGTATTTAATTTGTCAAGGATTTTTTTTTATAATTAGGACGGGACAACGTCTGCCTGGACTGTTGTTTAAGTATAAATACGTATTATATTATACTAGCGGGCCCGGCAGACGTTGTCCCGCCCTGATTATAAAAAATCCTTGACAAATTATATACTAAAACGTTCCTCATTAATCACTCTATCCACCGGTAAAGACCGCATGACAATCCGTTCGGTAGTTTTTGAGTTTCTCGCGAACAGACAGACAGTTTTGTTTTATACCATGTAATGATAACATTTACGCAACTTAAGGATAAAATTAATGCGAATTTTAGATTCCTACATTAACATTTTAACTTGTTTTGTACTAAACTCTTGATTATATCACGCGCAAGCCCCCGAACTTACGACTATATTCAGAGCGGCCAATAAGATTTATGATGACTGTCCTAGACAATAAAGCAACAATATAACAAACAAAAGAACTTTTTTTTTTCGGGCTGACTACGCTATTGACTTATCAAGATCTTAACAGCTTCTCCGGACTACTGCAGAAGAACATACAAAACTGAAGTTCTTATTAATTTGGACAACTTAGTTGGTACTGTTTATTGCTTAATAATGACGTATTATTGCCGTTATTTAGAGTGGGTGTGATGCTACATAAAGTGATCATTGTATGTACAACAAAGTAGACCAACCAAATTCAAGTAATTTCGAGTTTTAGAGAGTTTGTCGTTAAATCAAGTGGGGTTAAATGGCGTTTACATTGTATATTGTATGTGGATTGTGTATATATATAGAAAGTTCTTTTTTATTATATGTATTTATATATAGATAGTTTCCTTTCTGTGTTATCATGACTTAATATTATAAATGTGATAGGGAGTTTGTTTGTTACGGTTGTACGTCTTAACACGTTCCGTGTCACGTTTACCACCGGTGGTAGACGTTACAATCGATTTTCAGACCAAGGGCCAACACGTGGCACGGAACGTGTTAACTATTGGACCGATCATCTTTGAAATTTCGCATACACGTTTGCAGGGGTGCCAAAAAGAACATGGGGTATTTTCCATCGAGACAAGCAATGCTTACTCCCAATGGATAGGTAAAATCTATTTTACGCGAACTAAGCCGCGAGCAAAAACTAGTTATATAGTATAATATTTATGTAAAAAAATAACAAATACTTAAGATAAAATCCAGACAAGATATAATGAAACATATCTGAAGCTTGTTTTTAATAGAGTTCTTCGTTAATTAATCTGGAAAGATTAATAATCGAGAATAGAGGGTCCTGAGCGTATTGTCGTATCTCTATGTCTGTTCGTATAATGAGGCTCGTTAATGGGCCGTTGGCACAGTGCCGGCTGGTTTTTGCTTAAACCTACGATAACAATAAATACATTAAGAACGGAACTTACTGTTCTTTTATAATCGCAACTTGTTTGAAACTTTTGTTTACTTGTGATAACTTTTGGTACCTTATGTAGGTAATTGAGTTCTGTGTTTACGAGCGTACTGGCGTCGCGTCGCAAGAAATAGGTTGCTTTGTGGTCGTAATTTTAGTTTATATACGCCTGAAAATATTGAAGTCGCGTTTCTTTTTTGTTATATCTAATAATGTAGCAACTACTGTTCACTGTACAAAGGATTTTGATGTTAGAGAAATTATGACCATGTTTTACTAGTAGATTTTAATTTTTTGTCGTTATGGGTTTTTTACTATGATTATTTTTAATTAAAATTTGTATTGATTATATCTAATACTATATGATATCCGCGACCTCGTCTAGTCTTTTATTATCTTAACAATATATTTTATGTACAAAATAAAAACAAAAAAAAAAATAATGCGAAAATAGTATACTTTGCTTATAAAAATTCTTTAGTTTTCGTAATGCTTACGAAAATCGTAGTTTCTTAAAATATTATATAGATTGAAGGTATCGTGATATTTTTTAAATAAAGACCAACAGTCTAAGACGTAAAACAAAAAAAAATTATCGAATTCTATTCCATACCTTTTGCATATTCCGCACAACGGCAGACTTCCGTCATTTTATACTATATACAGATAGATTATATTTTTCCAATGACGAATATCTACTATAATTCAATGGTAAAACTATTTTTGTTATACAATGCAACGATATTGGTTACATAACGTTTAAACTGTAAGAGTGTGCAGTACGCGCTTGATTATTTATTAAATATGTAAAAAAACTACTAGACTAAATAAACGTTGTGTATTTGTTTTATTATAAAAAAATATTACAGTCCAAGTCCGAATCTCTTTTCTAAATTGTGAGTCTGGAAACTTGTATCGATGTGACAAATTGTATTGAAAAAGTTTTAATTCCAATTAATTATGTTGTATTAACGTACTGTTCAGTCCACACCACAGAATCAAAAACCCAAGCGGTGTTATTACAAAAAAGTTAAATACTTGCTTTAAAAAGGTTTCAAATGAAATGCACCGCGCTCGCCCGAGGCAAATTCGCTTTATCCTTTTTCGCAAATACGAGTCTAACCTAACGTAACCAAAGCGAGACGAAAGAGCAAGATGGCGCACATTCAGCGACCGCGGTGCATTTAATTCGAAACCTTTTTAAAGCAAGTATACAATGGGTATTTAACATTTTTTTAATAACACCGAATATGTCTAATGTGTATTTTGGAAACCAAGTCTCTGTTCAATTTAGAAGCGCTTGGTTGTAATGCGTGTCGAGGCAGTCGCCGACGGATGTATATTTATTTATATGTGCTAGGTTTGTATCTTTTAAAAGTTGTATATTTATAAAACTATCTGTTAGAGATATATCAATGCCTTAACTCGATTGAATTAATATTTTTAGTGTTTTTATAAGTTAAATATAACTATAAAAGTAGTAAATTAAAACGGAAATCATAAGGGAATAAAAAAATATTCAATAATACATCAGCACATGCATGTTTATGGAATTAAAAGAAAAAAGCGTTTTCACCACAAACTATTTCGGTACTGCGTGACAATTTAAAAAAAGGGTTTTTTTTTTGAACTGACTACGCAATTGACCTAGCAAGGCCTTACCAGCTTCACCGGACTACATTAAAAAAAGGGGTTTGGTGACACCTGTTTAGTAACGATAAGCCAATATCTCCCGGCTACTTTGAATAAACTTATATAATTAAAATGTAACCCACATTGAGATTAAAGAATAATTTAAATGTTTCACATATCATTACATAGTATAAAACAAAGTCCCCTACCGCGTCTGTCTGTCTGTCTGTCTGTTCGCGATAAACTCAAAAACTACCGAACGGATTGTTATGCGGTTTTCACCGGTGGATAGAGTGATCGATGAGGAACGTTTTAGTATATAATTTGTCAAGGATTTTTTTCTAATCAGGGCGGGTCAACGTCTGCCGGGCCTGCTAGTTTTTCTATAATTAGTATTTTCCTAGATCGATATTATTGTATCCTCGTGTTTATCTTATCGATAATGTGTTGTCGATCGATATTATCAGTTTTTTGATATATCGTTCTAAGCCTAATCATAATGTATTTTTGAGACTGCACTACTCACACTAACTAAATTCTAAGAAACGGTGAGCGAGACGAATATATTCTGTAAAAATTACTTAATTAAAGGAACGTTTTATTTAATAAACCAAATGTGTTTTATACTATTCCATCCTCTGCCCGCGACTTCGTTCGCGTGGAATAGTTAATTTGAGCTAACACGCAGCGGAAGCATTCAAGAGGAAAAACCCCGATTTTGAAATATTCTTCATTGTTGCTCCGCTCCTATTGGTGTTAACGTGATGATACTATAGCCTATAACCTTCCTCCATAAATGAGCTATATAGTAGCACTGAAAGAATTTTTCAAATCGGACCAGTAGTTCCTGAGATTACCCCCTACAACGTCACAAACTTTACCTCTTTATACTATATATGCAAAAAAGTAGAACTTTTGCGATGGCTACGTTGTCATATCACAAAATATCTACCTGTTTCTTTACCTATTCAAAATTAAGGCAATGTTTTTTTTAAATAATACATTTTTAATAAGGAACTCGAAATGCGCCTCTTATAGAAAGCAGTATACGTGCCGTGACGTCATTATTATGTTCAATTTACCTTGAAACAATTCAAATTTAGTCACCTCAGTGTATTTATCGTGTTACACCAGTAGGTAACTTATATTATGAATGTGGAAATGTGTGTGTTTGGATATTTATTCTTCATTCAGGCTTGAACAACTGGATGGATACCAATGAAATTTTATAGGAGTGGCGGTTAAGTCACAAAAGAGTACATAGATGATCCTTGTTATAGAATTATAAAAAGTTGAAGTATATGTTAGATAGACGAACTATAACTTTAATTTCACACTTGATGCTTAATCTATGAGAGTGTAACCCCACACGCCATCTATGTTATTTTATTATGATCTGTGTACATACAATACAAAAGATAAGGATTAATATAAATTTAAAAATATATTGCTCAAGATAACGTCGTAAATAACCGATTACTTTTTAATAATAAGTGAAAGATAAAAGTGATTACTGTGGGTTACCTTTAGGAGATGGAATATATGACAATAGGCTTTTTTGCAGGCATTCTTAAGATTTACAAGTGTGTAATATACACTATTTGTATGTATTTCATAAGATTTACCCAGCGTTTTCAATGTAAGCGTCCGAAAATTCCTTGTTACGACTTCATTAGAATACATCCACTTTTCTCTACTATATATAAATATAATATATATATGTATCATATACATAAGCTTTCCGAAAGAAATTCCTTAAAGGTAGTGAAAACTGTATTAAAATCCATTACCTAGTTTAGAAGAACTAATGGAACACACAGACGCGAAAAGCGACATTGTTTATAATTATTTTTTTTGTATCACGACGAAGTGACTGCACTATGCCTGATGGTAAGCATAGTACAATCCGATATATTTGATACTAGCCTCTGCCCGCGATATCGTCCGCGTGGAATAGTAATTTTGGGTTAACACTAACACGCAGCGGAAGCTCTCAAGAGGAAAAAATACCCCGATTTTGAAATATTGTCCATTGGTGTTCCACTCTTATAGGTCTTAGCGTGATGATGTATAGCCTATAACCTTCCCCGATAAATGAGCTATATAACACTGAACGAATTTTTCAAATCGGACTAGTAGTCCTGAGATTACCCCCTACAATGTCACAAACTCACAAACTTTACCTCTTTATAATATTAGTATAGATAGATGAGTTATAAGTAATAACACTATTAAAAATATTTGTTATGTTCATTGTTATATTAAATGAAAAATACTTTCTACAGTAATGACGATATAAAATCTGTGCTGATAATCGTCCCGTGATAATGATGTTTACGTAAACCGATATATTTATTGAGAGCGTGCACCGCCTCCTGTATTCATTACTTTTGATAATATCTACAAATATTATCTGTACATAGAGGTGGACAATAATTACTTTTATAACTATATAGGTAAGTCATTAGCGCTTCGACAGCGCCTTGTTGAAACTTGGCTAGCTAGCCTATTTTTGACGACTGCGCCCCGTCAATCCGCCAGTATCTAAGCAACATATAACTATTTCTTTTTCACCACCGTTATCGAGAATATTCCATCTTACTTCCACATTTTATCTAAGACAGTGTGGCGTTACAATATTACTTTACGTATGAGTGCGTTATCGTGCCATTTGTTTTATCAAAATATCATGTGGGTAATGCATCTTTAGTTATAATATCGTTGATTATAGCACATTAATCTTCTATATGAACGGAATTATAAAGGTTTGCATTGTGCACACGTCACGCAACACTATTGGATAGATTTTGATCAAATCTGTTTAGTTTTACTTCATAGACACTTGGTCCCTATCTAAAAAATATATCACGATATAACATTTACGATTTAATATACAATTATTAAAGTTTTAATCGAGTAACTACGTTTCTTTTTTAAATACGTGTTCAGCGATGAGGAGATTGAATTTTGGGTAAGCGATGTGGTGCACATACGCAGAAAAGAGGAAGTAAACAGATAATCTTGTTTAGGAAGACTGCATATTAAATACTAGCTGTCCCCCGCGGCTCCGCACGCGTTTTTGTTAAATATATTAAAGAAATGTAAAATTGTAAGTAGGTGTGCACATGACAGAAATACTTTTTCAAAAACATTTGTTACTACCACACGCACGCCAACTGTAACATGTAACGTGTACATTAGATATGTGAATACGAATAGTATATCGAATGGGATGGTATTTATCATCAGCAACATACCTTTAACCTACTATATACCACCCTCAGTGCTCACTAACACTATATAAGAAAGCAATGAAAATTTTAAACTATACATTATCGAACAATATGTATTAAATTTTTTACTATATAGATATAGCATGCCCATATTGTCGATATAATTGTGTTATTCTTATACGTTGCTATAATCACTGAGTTATGTAGATGCAAATGCGGTAAATAAAACAAAATGGCCGCCAAATTGGCCAAAATGATAATATAATTCAAATTACATACATTTATTCTCGGTGTCCAGTACAGCGCACGTCTCACGCGCTTGTTTACAGTAAATAAATTATTTTTGATCAATTTCACACGAATGAATGCAAGGGTAACAGTTCGTCACTACATAATGTAAAACAAAGTCCTCTGATCTGTCTGTTTATCTGTTCGCGATAAAGTCAAAAACTACAGCACGGATTTTCATGCCGTTTTCACCAGTAGGTAGAACGGTTCATGGGGAAGGTTTATGTATAATTTGTCAAGGTTTTCTTTTTATTATCAGGGCGGGACAACGGCTGCCGAGCCCGCTAGCTTAAAATAAAATAGCTCATTATTTAGTTATCTGCCAGTGAAAGTCCCGTGAACATTAGTTTAAGCAATTCGAGTATTCCACTGCGGCCGAATGCGAATAAAAAACCTAAATTACTTTTTATGAGGTCTGCAATCTTGGTACAAAGAAGCAGACCAGTATATATACCATGAAAATAGGTCCAACCATTTTGGAAATAGCAATGCGGACAAAGCCGCGGACAGATAAAATAGAATATGTCCACCGCTATAATTTCGGCTATCTGCCAGTAAAATTCCCGTTAAAATAGGTCCAGCCGGTTTGGAGATTACCCGGAACAAACAAACAAATAGACAAAATATAAAAAAAAGGATTTTGTGGTTTTATGAAACCACGGTAAAAGTGAAACTTTTTTTCACACTATAGACATTTAACTAATAATAGTCTATACACTATACGGTCAGCTGTTGCGAACTATAGGCGCCGCCATATTGGGCCTGGCTGCTCTGACGAGCGCCTTTCACTTTATCCCTACTCCGCGGCCGACCATCACGCAACATGCAACACACAGACGAAAAAGTTTGAGACGATGTAATAAAAGTTTCACTTTAATAATATAAAAAATATCGACCGAATATAAAATCATTTTTTTTTGTTATTTTTAGCTCCATTTTTGTAGAGATGAACCTTTCACTCGGTGACATTTATAAAAAAATTGAGTTTTTTTTATGTATCCAATATTCCATTTCAATTGTAACTAAGTATAATTTTGTACCAACATTATTCGCTTATTATACAACCTTGGTTCTTAGAATTGTAATCATAAATGTGATTCGAAGACATTATTATACATATAGTCAAAGAATTAGGAATACATGGAATACAAATACAAAGAATAAACATCAGGGAAAATCCCCGTATACGTTACGCGTATTTCGGAGATGTTATTTTGTGCTTTACTTTACGATAGATTGACTGTAACATTATTATTCAGAGAAAAACTTATTGCGGTTAAAGGTTATACATATAAAATACAGTAATAATCAGTATTATGAATTTTTTATCATTGATCTCAAACAATTTCTAAGCATTACCAGATAGGAGGACAAGTCATTGTTTTTTAAAGGAGAAAGTGTAGTATTTGTTAAACTCTCAATATATTGTGTATTTATGACATTCGTGGATATTTTTCGACACCAAAATAATTAATTTCTCTTAGTGCTGTTATAATAAATGACCATATGCTCGGTTTTACAATATTCAAGTAAAACTTCTTTAGGCCCGACTAGGAGGTAACTGGACGACAATGCAACGGAAGTCCGTTACGGCAATATGGCGGCACGTTTCCGTACCATTCGGTTAGATAATAATTAAATTAGCTGAATTGAATGAGCCGAATTAGCTGATAGCTGGCACTACAGATAATGAAGCTTTGATTTAATTTGTTACTTACTTACATTGAAACCAGATGGCAGCACGGTCGCACGCCCATATAGTTATAGCTATTTAATTTTATTGTTTGATTTTTATTATTCAATTTAATATTTTTTGTTATTTAATTTTTTCTAAAATTTTTGATTGATTTGTTTATAAACTGTTTATTGACAAAATCAAAAATATTTAAAAGTTTTACTTTAATCGCGTGTGACGGTTACACGCACTGATTTTTAAAAATATAATATTGATTGTAACTATTGTTTCAGGATTATTCTAAAGAATGCGTAGCTCATGTTCAAAAATACTTAATGAAACACGAAGTACCACCGAATTTGTTTGAGGTATATAATTTCATTGACTATAATTAAATGGTAACATTTCAATTGCCGTTAACAGGATATTAAAATACATCTTCTGATTCCAGCCGTATATTGAGGAAATATTTCAGCATTTGAGAGGAGAACCATTCAAGAATTTTCTAGAAAGGTAACAATTTAAACCACGTTCATTCATCATCTTATTTCTTGAAGTCTTATATTAACGATGTCTTTGTTTACAGCGATAAATACACAAGATTCTGCCAGTGGAAGAATTTGGAACTAAACATTCAGCTCACAATGAACGATTTCAGCGTGCACCGCATCATCGGCCGAGGAGGGTTCGGTGAGGTTAGTGCTAGTGAAAGGAAGTTAGCATATGAGGCTACATAAATAACAAACTCGGTGACGCATGTCTTAATAGGATGTGTACTAAAGCAGCATTAGTATTCAGAATGTGCGCCGCGTGCGTATAAACTATATTCATATTCCTCGCAGGTAGTGAAAAGCCCCTGTATTGGCGTAGTAATAAAAGCCAGCCTACATTCCCAACGGAATAACGATGGAATTTTACGTTAAACATGACGCTGAAGCATTGGGTCGTTGATGCACCCCGCAATTAATTTAATCGAAATACTGTATTTTATTACTCGTAGCCATACATCTAGTTCAATTAATTTCAATTAAAATCCACTGTCGAGGGTCATTTGTCGTTGTTAGAACCATTTAGTGTTCTAGAAAAATCTTTTTCGTAATAAAGACAGACTCAGAGTGCATTGAGTTTACAGTGAATTTCATCGCGTTTGTATAAAAATAGACCGGATTGCATTTAATCGTCTAATGTAGTTTCTTAATGTTGTTAGACGAACTTGGAAAATGGCTGCATTTTCAGTCGAAGAACAACATGACTACATGACAACTTACATAGTAACCATGAAACGTATCTATAAATCATTACATAGTATAAAACAAAGTTCTCTACCGCGTCTGTCTGTCTGTTCGCGATAAACTCAAAAATTACCTACCGGATTTTCATGCGGTTTCCATCGGTGGATAGATGGATTGACGAGGAACGTTTTAGTATATAATTTGTCAAGGATTTTTTCATAATCAGGGCGGGACAACGTCTGCCGGGCCCGCTAGTTACTATATAAGATACTAGATAGCAGTTACCTGATTCCATGACAAGATGCGCCTCAGAATGCATATAGCAAATTTTTATATAGAGATGCTTAATGTGGATACGAGTGTCCTTCATTATTTTCATATTTGTTATTAAGCAAGTCAAAGCAATGGCAAATAAAGTTGAATTATGTTTTTGGGACGTCATTTATTACAAAGAAAACATATATATATATATATATATATATATATATATATATATATATTATGTACAGTAGCAAATGCTATGTATTCGTCAATTTAACGCAATACTCTTGTCTCTGTTAAAAACTGATTACGTAGCCGAAAGACTTCTTTTATATTTGCACTATCTATGCTATTTTTTATTCGTGATAACAAAACCGCTGGTTAGCTGGAAGAAAATGCCTAATGGCATTAAGCTCACCAGTGTACAAAACAAACTAAAAAGTGCAAAGTGCATATACTATGCAACATAAAAGTGCCAATACTTTGGTATTAATTCATTCAAAGACAAGCCTCGATAAAAAAAATCTTTCAAATAAGGTATTTATAATTTGATTAATAAATAGACAAAAGAATTATATTTTATTGTGTAACTATATTAATGTACTTATAATTTTATTAGAATTAAGTAATAGTAATAATGTGAATAAGGATAAAACAGGCAAATTACCGGTTACGTTAACAACGTCCATAGTTACGAACAGATAAAACAAATTATATGGAATTAACCCTGTGTCTGATGGGATTTCCCATTGCCCACGTCCCAGAAATCATTCCAGTTTTAACCCACTTTAATTCCTTTAGTGCCAAAGGAAAATGCAAAATTTAATGCTTTTAGATTCACCGGTCTAAAGCGTGCGTTATATTTCAAAGTCTTACTAACTTGATTAGTAGACGTCACTGAAATATTAGATTTAAAAAAAATTACAGGTTTATGGCTGTAGAAAGGCGGATACCGGAAAGATGTACGCGATGAAGTGCCTCGATAAGAAACGCATTAAGATGAAGCAAGGGGAGACACTCGCTCTCAATGAGAGAATTATGCTCTCACTAGTCAGTACCGGGGTAAGTGCTTAGAACATTATTTCATAGTTTATTTTGGTCCTAGCTGAAGAAAATGATACTAAAACTTCCCTTGTACTTCCTTGATCATGTACCGAAATAAAATGGAAACTGTACAAGTGAACTTCAATTCTGTCAATAACTTTTAAGATCATCCTACTGTTTCACTGATTCATTCACTATTTAGATACAGATTTTTTAACCCGTCTTTCGCTTTTACGTACTTTTGTTTATATATATTATTTCATACAATCCTTATCTTGATAATTACAAATTTAACAAAAAAAGAATTAGCCCAAGTCAGCATTTGTTTTTTATTTATAAAGATTGTTACTTGTGCTTCACTATGGGGATTATCGAGCGTTTTTCACATAGCGGAATAGAGCGGGTTATAATCGTAATGTAGAATATAATCTCCTTAATCCATAACGTAATCCTACTGCGTTACTGTGGATGATCTAGTTTTATCGAGCATGAAGGAGCTTAATTTCCCAGGTACCAATTATATTAAGTCTGGTTATAAAATGTAATCGAGCCTAACAAGAAGTTCTGCGAGCTCTATGGTTTTGATGTAACTACTTCTCAATATTTTTATATAATAGTGAGGAGATACAATCTTACATTTGTAATTTATATATTAATATATTTAAATTATTGAAATACAGAATTTATTAATAGAGTAATATGTTATATTGCGATATCTTATTTAATTCGATTTAGTAATCTATTATTATACACATTGATATATTCAGTTACTAGTTAATGAACTTGTTCTTATGATATGGTTTTCTGCTAATTTTGGGAATTATCTATATATTAATACGTGAAGCCAAATCTTTGTATCGCTTTTTGAAAGAAATGCGCGAACGGATGAACGTGAAATTTGGCATAGTTAAAGTTTATATGGAGGAGAAGTGCAGAAAGCTATTTATTTTATATAAAATGCATTAGAAGTACATTAAATTAATTAAAATATGCATTACTCACACTACTGCTTCAATTTTACACAACATATACACACATGTAAATAAAAAAGACATTTTGACATCCGTCAATAACGGACTTCACAAAAGGTTGCGAAGGAGGTTGCTATGCTCGACTTTATGTATTTTTTAACCGACTTCGAAAAAGGAGGAGGTTACTACGTTAGGTTGTATGTATTTTTTTTAATGTATGTTAATCGATATCTCCGCAAATTATGAACCGATTTTAATGATTCTTTTTTTTATTTGAATTAGTTATATTCAGCGGTGGTCCCATATAAATTTGAAAAAAATATTCAACCCCTAAGGGGGTGAAATATCGTTTATTTGATTTTCACCCACTTCGTCTCTACGTATTTTCGTGAAATTGGAACCAATTTATTATTCCCATTACAAACCAGATATATTTATGAACACTAAAAATGGGGAAATAATTTTCTTTACAAAGATATAAACCGCCTTCGATGTGAAAACTAATAAGGCATTAAAAAGCGAAAAATAACTTAATTATTAAGTTAACCGTATTAAATAAAAAATATTGATATTTGAACTACCTAATTATATATTTGAAGTCGATGCCATTGATAAAAGAACCCTAATAAAGTTCAAACTTTAAAAATTCTATGAACTATGGTCGAATGTCGACCACTGGGCGCCCACTAGTATTTATTAAACTATTATCAATTAAACATTTTTTACACTTCGTACGTACGTATTTATAGTAAACGTTTCTATTTAATAATGACATATGGTGGATTCGGGTACCTATTTAAGTTTTATATAACTGCTATCCTAACTTTAAAGCGTTCGAATATAACAAAAATATCCACACTGTAATTTGCATCTTTATTTTATATTAACAATCTGTATGTATAATTATCAAATTGTCACACGGTTTTGCGGCAACTTCATAATAATGAACTGTAAAGATCAAGAATATCAACGTATAACATAATAACAAAAAAGTCGAAGCAGTCATAAGGACTGCTGTTAGAAGTAAAAACTCAAAACAATGGAATAAATGTGTTTCTTTTTAATTTTTAAATTAATTATAGTATGAAATAAACTTCATAATATGTAAATTGAAACTTTCATCATTACTCTAGTTTTCACATTATTAACACTCCGAACGATAACGGTAATCCTTTTTATACAATTTATTAATTAATCAAACATATAATTGGCTGCACAATCTCAATACAAAATATAAATATTAGACGTACACTGTCTTCTATACTATCTATGTTATGATACGCGTCGTTAGTCTGGCGCAAACCACGCAAGCGTAATACAGTCGGTCACGCTTATTAGCATTTCATGACGTGAAAATGTAAACTTATCCCTGCCAAAATAAATAGCGCGCAACGCGTCTAAAGAAGTTTTCACTTCCAAAAATTAAGATTTTTTTACTAAACCTCGACTTCGGAGTAGTACCACCCTCTCACAGAAAACCGACGTGTAGTAACAGTGCTTGTATTGTTGCGTTTCGTTCGGTCAGAGAGAGCGTCCGAAGGCCCACTTCCCTTTCCCCCCTCCCTGTCCTCTCTCTCCCTTCCCTCCAAACACAGGCTGGCAACGCACTTGCGACATTCTTGGTGTTGCAAGTGATTATGGACGGTGGTGATCACTTAACATCAAGTGACCCGCCCGTTTGTTTGCCTCCTATGATATAAAAAAAACGTTTTGATAATTACAGTTCATCAAATTGAAACAAACGTAAGAATGTTCGCTCAAACAACTTTGGTTTTAGTGTCGATTGAAACGATATGTTATACGGGACTAATTTCGTTTACATTAAATGCCCAACATATGTAAAGTATTTAATTGAATAAGGATTAATATTGAAACCCAAAATATTGCATTGCCTATATCTATTTTTTTTATAATATGTAAAAAAAAAAACGATTGCTGTGAGGTTATCCTTAGAAGATAGTCTTATATCATCGAGGGCTTTTAATTGCATAGTACATTATCCTTACTAGTAGTAGTATAAATGCGAAAGTAACTCTGTTTGTCGCGCTTTCACGCCAAAACTACCGAACCGATCTAAATGATATTTGGTACACAGATAGTTTAGAGCCTGAGAAAGGATATAGGTTTAATATTAATAGTTTTAATGCGAAAAAGCGGTTGTATGGAGTTGAAAGGGATGATGAAAAGTTGTATGGAAGTATCGTGATTTTTAGAGCTAAAAGCTTGAAACTTATTTTATTTTATATATATAACATATATATACTGAAACTACAACAATACTGAAACCGCAAGATTTGTTTTCCTGGGGAACGAAAAATTTTACAAGCGTTGACTTTACTTTTATAGCTAATGACGATTATTTAATATAAAAAAATGTGTTAGACGTACGATATTCTCAATCGAAAACGGTGAAAGGTACACAGTCATTACACACTTTTGTGCCTTTAAAAGATGAAATTGGTTATGCTTTCATTAAAACTGTGTCCATATCTCAAAAAAGTTCAAAAATAAAAGTATTTTAATTATAATGAATTTGCGTTTAATTTAATTGTGACAAACAAAAAATATGCACATCGGCAAAACGCTATATTTTGTGTAAAAAACTCTCAGCTTTCAGAAAAAACATTCAAATTTGAAAAATTTTGGGCTGCACACCAAAAAAAATCAATTTTTCCACTTTAATTCGATTTTTAAGGGTCTTCTGATGAGTTTATGAAAAAATAAATATTTCATTCAAAAGCTGAGAATTTTTCCTACAAAATACAATGTTTGTCGATTTTGTTTAAAAATGTTTTTCATATCAGAAAAATTGACGAAAAAGTTGAAAAAATATTTTTTCCAAAATTTCAAAAAATCATAACTTCAAGACCGCTGCGTATTAGGAGCTAAAACTCTCAGGGAATTTTTGTCTTATGATAGAGAACACCTCTATAAATTTTAAACATAATCCGCGAGGGTCGCCCCGTAAAATGTTCTTATTTGGTGGAATGACCCATAGGTTATATATCATCAATGTTTCTAAATCGTTTTGAGAGCTTCCGCTGCGTGTTAGTTAACCCAAAGTCATTATTCCACGCGGACGAAGTCGCGAGCAGAGACTAGTTTCCTATAAATATGTATCTTTTTTTTTTTCGAAATTACTACGCTATTGCCCTGACGGGCCTTCGCAGTTTCATCGGACTAATTAAATATGTATCTTGTAAGGTTCAGTCAGCGTTACCATTGTAAGCGCCTGACCACTCCTCACGACTTCTTTAGACCCTATCGATTTTTCTTTAACTTAAATACTAGCTTTTATTGGCGATTTCGCTCCTATTTATGTAGATCTGAACTACTTCCTCATGAACAATATTTTTTTCTAGATGAATGGTACCCATTGTCCTGTTCCGTAACTCTCACAAAGTGTATGCAAAATGTCACGATAATCGGGGGAGTAGCTAAGACGCATAAGGAACAAACAAATTCACATTCGTATTTCTAATATTAATATGGATATGGGATGGGTAATATACATGGATTATACACATAAATATACGGGAAGAAATTATCTAAATGATAGTGAAAACCGTATATAAATTCATTGTGCAGTTTAGAAGAACTAAGGGGACTAATTAGATTTTCTGAAATTTAATTGTACGATCTATGGATTTTAAAAGTGATGTGAATATCAAATGAAAATTTTTGCTCTTTCAAACGTTGCAGTTCACAGAAATATATCATATGAGACATTTTTTTTATAGATAATGTTTGATACATATGGATTCGCTCAACCTTATAAGGTATATCTATTTATAATATATCCGGTATCCGGTATGAACATGTACCTACAGAAAAATATAAGGTCGGCTCTTTATTACGTCTAATCATAACAAACTGAATACCGTGAAATAGTCAATAAACTGGGTTGTATATAGGCTAAATGATGATGGCTTAGTGCTTAGCGTGTTCGGATACCGCGTCGATTGACGCAGGTTTGAAACCTTGCCAATGCGCCAAAGTTTCGGTGATGGAAAATATTGAGTTGAAACAATAGCAAGCGAGATTTAAAAAAAAATTCTAACCCCACCTGCCTAGAGTGAGAATTTGTCGCTTAGCACCTATGAGTGTATTCCGTCAGCTATATTTAAGAGCCAGTCCTTTTAAGCTTTACGTGTTTACCGTCTTGGACAATATCGTCATTTAACATTGGATGAGATTGGAGTGAAACGATAAAGCCTATAATATATTTAAAAAAAAAATCAGGGCACTATTACCACAGTATAAATATAAGAGGCAGTACGGAAACTACCTACAAAAGCTCGTACCGACACACTCACTGAAACGTGCGCGTCGACGAGAGCCCTAGCCATAGCGTACCTTTTAAAACTCCTCGCCAACGCGCATATTTGTGCGAGTGTGCCGTTTTCGAGCGTTTGTAGGTAGTTTCCGTACTGTCTCTTATATTTATACTGTGCTATTACTATTCCTACCATTATACTACTGCTTGAGCAAAATGAGTAGTGATAAGTCCAATTGGGCTGCATAATGACTATTTATTTGAAATTAATTTTCGATATATTTAATTTTCCTATTTTGTGGTTATATTTTATATATTTTCTACGTTTAATTTTTTTCTGCCATTTTATAATCGCTATTTCAAAACTATATAACCTAAACAATCCAGAGCAAACTGAAGGTCACTAATCATTACATAGTATAAAATGAAGTCCCCTACCGCGTCTGTCTGTCTGTCTGTTCGCGATAAACTCAAAAACTACTAAACGGATCTTTATGCGGTTTTCACCAATGGATAAAGTGATTCACGAGGAACGTTTTGGTATATCATTTGTCCAGGATTTTTTTTATAATCAGGGCGGGACAACGTCTGCAGAGCCCGCTAGTAAACTAATAAAAGGATACTAAATGTGATAAGTAATGAAGATTAATAAGTAATAATAGCGTAGCTCTATTTGGTTTATCACTATTCATATTGCCCGGGCAGTATAAATAATGTCATGATAATTGGTCCATGACAGATAGATTAAAAAAGAATGAAACCCTAGTTTTGTTTTTGTTGTAAATTAAAGCCGTTATATATTCTTTTTTACTAGTATAATAAATGTGAATATAAGTTTCTTTGTTTCTTTCGTTTCCCTTATTTACTCAATCGATGATTATGACATTTTGTGTACACGTGATCAGGGGCACAGATAAGGAAATAGGTTACCTTTCATTCATTTAAAATGTGCTGTTCTGTATGTATATACTAAATCTACACTAACATGTTAATGTTTAACCAATAATTTCATAACACAATTTCTCTAAAATATACTTTATTTTAGCCCTGAAACTACACGCCAATTAGATTTTTAGTAGCTTTGAAATAAAAAAATAGTTAGTCCATTGAGCTGTCAGATCTATAGGGCAGTCCCATTCTGACAGCTCATAAAATATGCCAACGGATTGGTGGTGCGACCTGTAACTATACATCAAATGGTTCTATGTTACTCTTGGCTTAAAACGTATGATGTCATAGCCCTAGATACTTGCAGGAATGACGACTTGCGATGAATTGTAGGTCTCTAGATGGTTGTCGTTGTTTTTGTAGAGTACTTACCATCAAGCCCAGTACCACCACGTTTTCTTGCCACAATAAGAAGAAAGTGTATGTCACGGATACGACCACTAATATATGATGCAGTTGATCTGTTCAAAGGCTTATTCGCGTGATGAGTTTAGAACTACTCAAGTAAATATTTATTCTAACACTGATCGCATCGTTAAATCGTCGATCGAGTTGATTCACTCTTCATTCATAAAACTTCCTAAGACGTATATTTGTTTGCACTTCGACGTTAATACACCAAAGTAAGAATTCACGGGAGATCAATGAAAACGATGACGCTTCGATTCTTTTATTCTTAAGATTGAGAAGTGAGTTTTTTTTTCAAATGCTGTTTATAATTTATCTCTAATTTATACTTTGACCGTGTAGATGCAAGGTAGGTGCCAGTATGTCTTCATCTAGACTAACCTCGTCAATTTGTCCGTACCACAATATTTGATTTACGGTTTGATTTCTTATTAAGTTTTATACGCCTACTATAAGCTGATACAATACCGTATAGTTACGACCCCATCGCAAAATCCATGCGTAACATTATTCGCATAACTTTTTTTATAGTTTGTGGGTAAGGTTCGGACTATAAGAGATTAAGGGCAAATGGATTTTATCTATTTATTGCGACTACTGCCAAATTATAGATATTTGGAATAAGTATTCTGTGTCACAAGACGTACTCTAGGTATATGAATAGATTTTGAGACGATATGCTAGAGTTAGTTAATTCAGATATTTCGTTTATTGATGTCGCTTCGAATACAAGAATGAAATTGATGATCCTTCGGTGAAGGAAAATATCGGAGTGAAGTTCTAGCATTCTCAGATCAATGATATTATAACTAAAATGCTGTAGATATGTCATAACAGCGCCTTGTTAAAACTTGGTCATCCAGCTTATTTTTGACGGCTGCCCCGTCAACTCGCTCGTATCTAAGCAACATATAACTATTTCTTTTTCACCACCGATATTGAGAATATGCCATCCTACTTCCACATTTTATCTAAGACTGTGTGGCGTTACGATATTACTTTATTTATGTGTGCGTTATCGTGCCATTTGTTTTGTGAAAAATATTATGTAGGTAACGTATCTACAGCTTTTTAGTTATAATATCATTGATCCAGATGCGATAATGTTAGCGGTTAGCGTACATTCGGACATCGCGTCGATCGACGTATGTTCGAATCTTTACGAATAAGTAGAAGTTTTCGCTAAAGGAAAACATTTTGATGGAACCATAGCAGAGTGGTAGGGCTTTTTCTAAGCTCACCTAATTAGCTACTATACTCAAGCTAAAAATCTATCGCCAAATACCTGTAGGTGTGTTCCGACAGCTGCACTCGAGAGCCTGTCGGTCTTTTAGGTTTAACGTGTTTAACAGCAATCTACAAATCTTTAAAGACCAAGTTCAAGGAATATGGTATCTTAACTCTGCCCTCCCAATACGTTCTTGGCAATTTAATGTATGTCCGTAAGAACCTTGAAAAGCTAGATTTCATAAACCGATTTCGAACCGGCACACTCCAAATACTAGAAAGTGTGACAAACTGGTTTTCCCATGTTTTAGACTTAGTAAAACCAGTAACAGTTTTTTGGGAAATAATGTTAGATTTTACAACAATGTCCCAAAGGATATTACCGATTTGCCGGTTTGCGAATTTAAGCGCCATGTCAAGCGGGTTTTGGTGGCAAAAGGCTATTATATAGAGTGGATCAATATGTGAACGAAGGTGATGTCTGGAATTGACTCATCTCTGTGCATTCATTAAAAACGTTTGTGACATGTACCTAATATATTCTAAATATTATATAGTACATAGTATAAAACAAAGTCCCCTACCGCGTCTGTCTGTCTGTCTGTTCGCGATAAACTCAAAAACTACCGAACGGTTTTTCATGCGGTTTTCACCTGTGGATAGAGTGATTGATGAGGAACGTTTTAGTATATAGTTTGTCAAGGATTTTTTCATAATCAGGGCGGGACAACGTCTGCCGGGCCCACTAGTATTTGTTAAAAAGATAAACCAGATCGAGTTTCTTGCCGGTTCTTCTCGATGAATGGGTTGTTTTCCGAATCGGTGGTAGTTTTGACATTGATAAGTGCCTTCTTAGGGCCTAAATTGAATAAAGTGTTTTTGATTTGATTTGATACCATCTTGGACCACATCATTATTTAACATCAGGTAATATCGTGATCAAACGCTAAAACCTATAGCGTATCACTATATATTATAAAACAAAGTCGTCCGCCATGTCTGTTTGTCTGTTCGTGATAAACTCAAAAACTACTAAAGGGATTTTTATACGTTTTTCACCAGTAGATAAAGTGATTCATGGGGAAGGTTTAGTTGTATAACTTATCAAGGTTTTTTTTTATTATCAGGGCGGGATAACGCCCGCCGGGCCCGCTAGTAACGTATAAAATAAAGTCTTCTTTCGACAAAAGTACCGAGCTGTGTAATAAATAAGTTTGACTGTATTATATTATACTAGCCGGCCCGACAGACGTTGTCCCGCCCTGATTATAAAAAAAATCCTTGACAAATTATACCAAATTATATATTATTTGATATACTAATTATACCAAAACCTTCCTCATGAATCCCTTTATCCACTGGTGAAACCCGCATGAAAATCCGTTCAGTAGTTTTTGAATTTATCGCGAACAGACAGACAGACAAACGCGGTAGGGGACTTTGTTTTATACTATGTAATGAATGTAATAATATCTATTCACCTATAAAATTTAAGCAGTTACTCATTAACATACGTATAATCTTTAAATAACTATAGATCGTATTCTTTAAAAATATCTTCGTCGTTTCATAATAATTACTAAGACGCGTGAGCAGGCATTAACGGAGTATATATACCAGCGAATACATGTGAAAAGTAGCTATGATAATGATGATATCATCTACAGAAAACAGTAGGTGATTCGTTTAAAAATACTTAGAACAGGTGAACCCGAGCATCTCGTTTAACTCGATAAATAGGAACCATCTGCCACTATTAAGTATCTAATCCATTCAATGTCGTCTTGATGGTTGTTTGTTAAATATATATAAAAAATGATTAAATTATACTAAGAATTTGTTTTTATATGAATATCTATCTGGATTGGTTGATCGACTTTATATGGTCAGCGTCGTAGGGTTATGGTAAAGATGTCGTTGAATTTTTTGTGTTAATAACGCAATATATGACATAATTAGAAATTATATATATAATATATGTCTTTATATATATACGATATCCAGAGTATGCTATTCTGTCTTTTAATTTGTGTATATATGGGTAGACAGCTTTCATTATTTTAAAGATTAGCTGTCGTCATATGGTAAAATCAAATTTGTTTTGTCGTATCTCATGATTTTAAATAATTCAATCCGCAGTGAGATCAAAACTCGAGGTTCATCGCGGCTTTGCAGTTTATTATTATGTAGGAATTGCATAATTTAATAGGAAAATTGGAAAATTTGCAAACACCCATAAAGTTTCAGTTTTAACATTATTTAGGAGTGGAGAGGTCTTCGCGTCACATCGATGTAAAAATCAAATTTCTCGTATAATTATTTGATATTTGCTGTTTGCGATGAATGTAAACCCCAAACATATATTATTTTAGTATAAACCTCATAACGGCATAAACACGTATGGTGTTCTTTCGTTATTAATTATTTCAAGAAATTACCAACAGTTATATAAACTCAATATAACCAGTGTCCTAAATGCTATTCCTAGAGCATATATTGAACAGTTAAGCATATGGATGAAGAAATAAGTATTGTGTTATTATTCTGTAAATTAATATAAAAAAGGTATGCTGACATATCCGAGGCAAGGAAACTCTAAAACGGTTTGACCGATCACTAATTATTAATAATTATAAATATTTTGAAGTGAAACTTCCTTATGAGGCAGCGGCTCAAGCCTAGGTCCGTTCCCTCGGCGTGGAGCCCTTGAGTGCGCTGCTCGCGAGATACAGTGACACAAAATCTTACATCACTGCGACAACATTACACATATCACCTCCACACACGTGCACGCATACACGCTTCCGCATGCAAGTGGAAGGGTTTTATTTTTTCCCTTATCAAACTGAAATAGTTTAGAAATATATACGATACGAAATATATATAAGAGTTGTTGAGGTACGTATGCCTGGTACACATATATGTTTCAACAACTCATATATGTATGATAGTTAGCTTAGCTTAGGTTAGCTCATATAGGTCACGAATTGCATATATCAGGCAAAAGCCCAAGCCGAGGCGTACCGTGCACCCTTGAGCTAGTTGTCAAATAAAATCGCGTGAGTGCCTTAAGCGCTCGCCTTAATAGTCCGGTGAAGCTGCTAAGACCTTGCTAGGTCAATAGCATAGTCAGTTCGAAAAAAAAAACTTCCTTATGGCATGGTGAGGAAAATTTGGGTTACGCGTTAAATGTAAGGTAGGTGCATATTTGTCTCTATTTGAAGTATGTATAAGTCAATGTCTATTGGGTCTAGTATACTACAATATGAGTAATTGTATAGTTAAGTATTTGTACTACGGGACTTTGTATAGAACGTATATGTACAGTTTATAAGCATTCTCAATTATATATATTTAATACATATACATTATAGAAGTTTCACTTCCTCCGCGTGTACACACTGATAGACGTACTGTTTTTTTTTATGGAAACGTCTATTCATCCTTACCGTTCGGACGATACCATAGAAATTAGTTCTTGCAGATGTTTTAACATATGGAACGTATGCACCACATATCTATTTTGCTATAACTCAACTATGTATGATAACATACTAGTTTATGCTCGCAGCTGCGCTCGCACTAATGTCTGATTTATCCCTCGACAAGAGAACTCTCTCTTCCTTCTGACTGAAAAGTATCCTATTTCTATTACAGTTACCCTGACAACGTGTATGTAAAATTTCACGATGATCGGTTAATGCCCGGTTACCGAGATACTCAGTTAAACTATCAATGGTTATTGACTCAACAAAGTTATCCATAAGATAGACTGTCAAATGGCGCGTTGAGTTTAATAACATTTACCGTATGATTGTGTGTTCAGAAACGCAATTTGGCAAGTTATTGAACCGATAACGCTATTTTGGACTGATAAACTACAGTTTAAAGTACCTCAGAAACCGGGCATTAGTACTTTTACATTTATAATATTAGTTAGAATAATGTCAAATGCGTGGTGGTTTTCTGGGCACAGATAATATTATATAAAAACATGTTTATATAAACTCTATGATGTTTGCGACAAGAAGCGTCCTTGACTTTCTGAATAAATCTGTAATAGTCGCATAACGCCGACAAAGTTGCGTAAATAAATTTTGAACAAAGAAGAATCATCATAAAGTGGCGAACTAACTGTCTAGAATGTACATTTTTGTCCTGAGTTAATAATATGAATTCTGTCCTGGATTTTCTTACGAAAAATAAAAAAATCTTTAATACATATGAAGTGCTTATAAGCAAACTCGATAGCAAATTTGGTTTATTTTTGTATCTTTATCCAACGTACCTATTACATACATTCTTTTTGTGATTCTTTATATAAAACTAGTTTCTGCTCGTGGCTTAGCCCGCGTTAGTATAGATTCGATCTATCTCTCGGAAACAGAACTTTTTCCTAGATGAAAGGTACCTTGTCTTTTTTTGTACTTTCGAGAATGTCTACGCAAAATTTTAAAAGGATCGGTTCAGATTTAGTTAAGGCGTGTAATCGTAACAAATATTAGTAAGAGTATGGATTTTCTTTTTACTCGCGGCTTCGCGATTGCGTTAACCCCTCGATTGACTTTTTAAGACTGAGATCTCAAAATGGCGGATCTCTCTCTCTTCTTTCCCTCTTGAGATCCTATGTCCCCAAACTGTCGGAGTAGAAGGCACGATGCTTCTCCATCTCGATCTGTCGATGGCTGAAAATGTCGGATCACATCTTTAACAATCCAGCCAATTTTTGAAAACTCTAATTTTACATTACATCATTTGTTATTGTTCAGGTTTTACAAATTTTGTAATAAATACGGTATTTTTTTAAACTTATATGGCCAGTATGTCATAATGTCTACCACAATCTATACTATAATAAAACTGTAGCAAGGTCAAATCTGTACATTAAATATTTTTTGAAAATTTTTATCGGGGTAGACTTTGTTATCGATATAGAAGCCAAAAATAATCTTTTTACAATTTTTGTCTGTCTGTCTGTCTGTCTGTCTGTCTGTCTGTCTGTCTTTCTGTCCCTGTGAACACGCATCACTCTGAAAGTACTGAACCGATTTTGACGAAACTTGGCACAGTGATAACTAATATTACGAGATTACATCTAGGATACTTTTTATCTCATAAAACGCAAGGGATTCTCCAGGATCTGCCTGTTTGTCTGTCCCTTTGAACACGTACCACTCTGAAAGTACTGAACCAATTTTGACGAAATTTGGCACAGTGACAACTAATATTACAAGGTTACATCTAGAATACTTTTTATCTCATAAAACGCAAGGGATTCTCCAGGATAACGGACGAAAGTCAAAAATTTGTAGTTAATGAAATTTTTGACGGATTTTGGTAAATTTTCATTGTGCTATATATAGCAGACAGATTAGCTAAAAAGATAAGCTATATTTCCCTAAGCTACTTTAAAAAAAATACCAAAAAAAAGATCGCCGGTATTCGAACCGTCGGCTCCGGCGGACCATATAATGTCCAGTACGTTATAACTGCGCTACGGCTATATGACATTTCTACGCGTAATTATTAACCTGATATGAAAAAGTATGTGTAAACGAAACTATCACTTATATGTTGTTACATTTATTTTATTGTATAAAAAATGTTTGCTAAACAAAGGTGACAAGATTTTTCCTAAAACATAAACCTAGATAATAGTTACATTGCATTGTAGAAGATGAATCTCAACTAGAGTTCTATCAGTACGTGTGTTGTTTCGATATTTGATAAAATTAGTTTTCTAAATGTTGTTGAGTCTTGAAGTAGTTGGGTTCAGGTTTGTGAATCTAAGATTAAAATAAATCAGTTGAGGTGTATGCAGTTATTTTTTTTTCTCGAACTGACCACGCTATTGACCTAGCAAGGTCTTAACAGCTTCACTGGACTACTGTTTGCAGTTACTATGTTGTATTTATACTAATATTATAATGAGTGGTAAAGTTTTGTTTTCGAGGAATGATTGGTACCTACTACTGGTCCGATTTCAAAAATTCTTTCACTGTTAGAAAGGTATATTATCCCAAGTTCAGTATCTCAGTAAAAAAGGTGGTTTGTATGTCAAAAGTAAAATAAATGTGACCAAATTAAAATTGAATGCAGATTTCACGTATACTTTACAAATTCTTATAAAACAAACAACTAAAACAAAATGGAAATTTAATGTAGATAAAGTTCAACTTTTACAGTATGTTACGTGATGAAGTTACAAGGGGTACTGGGAAGACATTTATCGGCAATATATGTAAGTTAGTTTTGATCTTCACTTTGATGACACTACTTTAGGTAATGCTGCGAACAGATTCTAGGCTTATTTTAAAAGATTTCTCACATACCAACTGGGTATATGTTTGAATAGGTTCCTGGATAGTTTGGATTCACGATTGGAAGTGCTGGATAACGCTGCAATAGGGTTTTAGGTTTTTTAAGATTATTTGCGATTAAAAATACAATTGAAACCGGTAATAACCGATTTGGTGCAGACGAAGTTGCACGGGTCAGCTAGTCGTTAATATTTGTTATAAACTCGTACCGTGTTATTACAAAAAAGTTAAATACGTATTAAATACTTGGTTTAAAAAAGTTTCCTAATAAATGCACCGCGCTCGCCCGAGGCAAGTTCGTGTTATCCTTTTTCACAAGTCTTAAACTAACGTAACCAAAGCGAAACAAAATAACAAGATGGCGACCACGGTGCATTTAATATGAGACCTTTTTAAAGCCATGGTTCAATACGAATTTAACTTTTTTGTAATAATACCGCCATGGTTTTAGGCAGTCCAGGGGTCAATGTAGACTTTGGAAATAAAATTCAGCCCGTGTTACTGATAACTTAACTGTCTATATATGAAATAATTTTTGAAATCAATGAAGTATATTTTTAGTTTTGTCCATAACACACAAAAAATTAATTCTTTCCTCTTCATAATATTAGTATAGATTATAACGTCGTCTTCTAATTCACGCGGCACGTCTACGTCGTTTATGTTTATGTTTCAAAGTAATGCTTTAGAAATAGTACTTTATTTTAAGATATTGATTAATATTCCAAACATACAGAACAGTATGCGTGTTATCTAGGAAAAATTAAATATGATTTTAATTCGGTAGTCGCATATCAAAAAGTAACTCCCATGGCAACAGTCATTTCAATATTGATTTGAACGCTTATACACTTTATAGGTTAAGCGTTTGACCACAATCTTACCTAATGACAAATAACAATGTGGTCCAAGAATAATACACTAAACCTTGAGGGACTGGCTGTCAAGTGCAAGTCAACCAAAACACATAGGAGCTTGGCGACAAATTTTAGACTTGAGATTGGTTTTTTTTCCTCGAACTGACTATGCTATTGTCCTGGTAAGGTCTTTACAGCTTCACCGGACTACTAAGGCGAGCACTTAAGGCACTCAGCCGATTATATATTTAGGTAACACGCTCAAGGGTGCTCGGCACACCTCGGCTTGGGCTATTTACCTGAGAAAACCCGATCTGACCTAGATAAACTATTCTAAGCTATTCATACATATATTCGTTTGTGAATCATACAATCGAAATTGCAGATTGGTAAAAAGCCCTACACCAATGTAGTATGGTTTAATCACGATAAAATAATAAAAAAAAAATGTTCTTCATTTAATTTAGGCCCTGAGAATGCACTTATGAGCGTGAAAACTACCACCGGTTCGTACAAACAACCCAGTCATCGAGAAAAACCGGCAAGAAACTCGAAATCGTTTACCTTTCATTATACATAACACAACATATTTTTATAGACATATACAGTTACTTTTGTTTTTGGTGGATGCTCAGAGAGGCGTCATTTCCATCGATGCTTTCCTTCACCAAAAGCTGCAGCTCATGAATCGAACCTACATTTAACGACGCTTTCTCCGAACACGCTAACTACTGAGCCATTATCTTTTACTACGCATACCCTTCAATGTAATTTTATTTTACTGTTTCCTCTTTTTTCCCAGTCTGTAGGTAGTTTCTAGATGTCAACGAGGAATTTGATAATTATTATTTAAATACTCTAAGCAATTATTTTATTTGTTTCTGTTTTGCGTTTGTGATTTAAAATATCTGGAAATGACGCCCCTCTCTGTGCATCCACTATAAATTAATGTAACTATTTATCTTTTGGAAAAATATATAACATGAAGATATACACCAGATCAAGTTTCTTGCCGATTCTTCTCGATTACTGGTTTGTTTTGCGAACCGATGGTAGCTTTGACGTTCATAAACGCCTTCTCAAGGCCTAAATTAAATGAAGTATATTTTGATATTTGAATTAAAAAAAAATTAATCAAATGGTACATTGTCGGTGATAAATTTATGACAAACATAATTGTCGTAAAATACCTATAATACACTCCAAGAGATTTGAATTTAAAACTGATAATGTAGTAAGATATAGAAATATTATTAGATAGCGTTATCTTAACGCAACGTGTAATGTTCGTTTTGGAGTTGTTTAATGGCGTTCACTCGGCTTTAAGTGTATAAATACACATTACAATCATAACAATATGAAACCGCTTATCGATTACCATCTGCTTTGATTCAGTACAAAGCAGCAATGATACATATATATATATATGTTTACTTACATGTGATATGGTATCTGGGACATAAACGATATCCAGCCAATTGGACTGAAACGAATTGGATCGCCCTCGATTTGTCGTTTGTAGTATAAACGGCTTCCGCTGCATTTTATTTTGCCATTTGAAACTTTTGATTGATATTTTCTTGTTTACTGTTGTCATATTGATGTAGTAAATACATTACGTCATGCAATCTGTACATACGACTATATGAGTCTATATACTTTATTAGAATTAAAAGGGTTACTTTATGCCAATTTGTATTTAAGTACAAATAATTTATTACATAATTTATTTTATTTATTAATTTTTTGGAAGACTTAACAGCTATAAAATACAATAATGAATGATTAGAATAGATACATCAAGCCATTTACTAGTCCTCTTGAACGTTAGCAGCCACCTGTAGGTTCGTCAGCATACGTATCTTTATAAAGTACTAGCTGTCCTCCGCGGCTCCGCACGCATTTTTTTAACTATATTAAAGAAATGTAAAATTGTAATTAGGTGTGTACATTACAGAAATGCTTTTTCAAAAATATTTGTAACTACGACACGCACGCCATCTACTGTATTATGTTACGTGTACATTAGATATGTGAATACGAATAGTATATCGAATGGGATGGGATTTATCATCAGCAGCATACCTGGAACTTTAATCTACTATATACCACCCTCGATGCTCACTAACACTATATAAGAAAGTAGGTAATGAAAATTTTAAACTATACATTATCGAACAATTTGTGTTAAATTGTTTATTATATAGATATAACATAATTATATTATATAGATATTGTCAATATAATTGTGTTATTCTTATACGTTGCTATAATCACTAAGTTATGTATAGTATGAAGCCGTAAATGCCGCAAAGCTAATAGCATAGTCAGTTCGAGAAAAAAAAATGGCCGCCAAATTGACCAAAATGATAATATAATTCAAAGTACATACATTTATTCTTGGAGTCCAGTACAGCGCACGTCTCACGCGCTTGTTTACAGTAAACAAATTATTTTTGATCAATTTCACACGAACGAATGCATAGGTAACAGTTCATCACTACATAGTGTAAAACAAAGTCCTCTGATCTGTCTGTTTATCTGTTCGCGATAAAGTCAAAAACTACAGAACGGATTTTCATGCCGTTTTCACCAGTAGGTAGAACGGTTCATGGGGAAGGTTTAGGTATAATTTGTCAAGGTTTTCTTTTTATTATTAGGGCGGGACAACGTCTGCCGAGCCCACTACCTTAAAATAAATTGCTCATTAGTTAGTTGCCTGCCAGTGAAAGTCCCGTGAAAATTAATTCAAGCATTTCGGATATTCCACTGCGGCTGAAAAAAACCTAAATTACTTTTTGTGAGGTCTGCAATCTACCAGTGAATATCCCGTGAAAATCGGTCCAACCATTTTGGAAATAGCAATGCGGACGAAGCCGCGGACAAATAAAATAGAATATGTCAACCGCTATAATTTCGGCTTTCTGGCAGTAAAAAGTAAAATTCCCGTTAAAATAGGTCCAGCCGTTTTGGAGATTACCCGGAACAAACAAACAAACAGAGAAAATATAATAATCTAAAAATATAGACAAAGTATAAAAAAATTTTTTTTTGGTCATTTGTAGCCATATCCATTCATCAAAAAGTTGTTATTTTAATTGTACATACACAAACTTTATTTTTATAATACGTAATAGAGAAGAAATAAAAAATTGGAAATAAAAGTAGTATAAACTTTTTGCATAGGAAAACAAAATAAACTTTGATAATGTTTGCGATAGAAACTTACCACGTTACCATGGCAACGTATATAACACTAACGCTAACTAAATCTCTCGAAAGGAAAAAAGTGCCCGATTTTGAAACATTTTTCATTGGTGCTATGTTTCTATTAGTCTTAGCGTGATGATATATAGCCTAAAGCCTTCCTCGATAAATGAGCTATCTAAAACAGAAGGGTTTTCTCAAATCGGACTGGTAGTTCCTGAGATCATAGCGTTCAACCAAACAAACAAACTCTTCAGCTTTATAATATTAGTATAGATTATATTTGCATCGAACCCTAATTATTTTCTAAAACGAAAGTAGCCTACATTACTCCTAATAACATCATCTATCTGACAGTGAAAGTTCTGTCAACATTGATCTAACCGTACCGAAGATTAGGGGTAACAAACAAACGGACAGACAAAAAATTTAAGAAGTAGTTTTTTGTTATAAGTATCGTACATGTTATATCCATTTACAAAAAGTTGTTCTTTTGAAGTTCAAACAGATACTTCAATTGTATTTATTCGTGTAGATTGTACCGTGACTGTAATAATGTTAATAAAATAGGGGACTATTTATAAGTTACATAATTTTGTGTGCGGCCCGCGTGATTATCGCAATAGACATGAGCAAACCCATCACAATAAATGTATTTTATTCTGCTTGACCACGTAAATATGTCAAAGTCTACGACATTATTCAAATAAGGTTTAATAGAAAAGAAGAAACTTTCTATTATAAACATATATTTTTGTAAAAGATTCAAGATATATTTGGAGTAAAGTTTCGGCATGGATTTACTTTTATTGTGACCTTATTATAAAAACTTTATGCTATGTAGTAATAAAACGTTTTTATTTTATGTTTATAGGAGTAAGCAAACTCCGGTTTATATGGAGGGTGCGACGTTCGATGACAAACTTTATTGATATTCGATTACACAGAGGATTTTGGTGCCGCGTGTCGATTTAATATCTTATAATTAATATAAAGAACGAGGATATTTAGCAATGTTTGTCATATCTCAAATGAAATGGTTTTGGAGTGAAAACGTATTTAGGCGCGTTGTGTAGTATTTTTGGCAGGACATACATTTATAACTTCGCGTCATGACATGCTACATAAGCATGACCGGCCGTATTGCGTTAGCACGGTTTTTTGTCAGACTAGCGACGAGTAGTATAGGAGCCTGAGTACATGTAATATTGATATTTCGCAGCTCATCATGCGTTTGATTGATTAATAGACTTTATAAAAATATATAAGTAATTATTGCTCCGAGTGCCAATATATATGAAAACATTCAATAAACTAATTTTGAAATTTAAAGTTTGTCATTCATACTATAATCAATATGAATATTAAAAAGAGAACACATTTATTTAATTGTTTTGAGTTTTCACTTCTGTCTGTAGTCCTTATAACTGCCTCGACATTTTTATCTTCTTTTTCTTACCCTTATCCCACCTAAGTAAGGCCGGCACAACGGGACAATATGTTTTCCTCTTCTATGTTCCCCTGTCAGATGTAATCTCAGTATTCACAACTATTATACACATATCGTTGTTCACACAAACCATGCGTACATTTTCCGGTCTTCATCTACTCTTATATCCGTCCACCTTCATACTTCAAACTCTTCTAGTTACAAAGCTTTCATCTCTTCTCATAATATACCTGTACCCAAGCTATTACTCCCCAACTTCTCTGTCTCTGGTGCTATTTTCAAATTTCCTCTGAGATACTCATTCTTAATCTTATCGATTCTAGTTACACGAAAGATCCATCATAACGTTCGCATCTCTGCCACATGTAATCTTTTCTGATGTATTTCTTTCATAGTCCAACACTCGGATCCATATAACACGACTGGTCTTATTATAGTTTTAATGGAAAATTCTTTATAAATAAAAATCAATTGCCGTATATACGTAAACATATAACTTCACAACGGCTGCATCTATTTGGCTATTTCTCTTCTTAGTGTCTCGTAATTGTTTAGGTTTGTTGTAAGGTTTGTATGAAACAAAATGTTTGAAAATGAAAAATTTGGGATAAAAAAAAACTCCATATGAAAAGTGAGTGGGACATCTAGAAAGAAGACAGTAAGGAGATCTTCAGAAATTTTGACGGATTGACGTTTAGTTATTCAGTTATCATTGTATCTCATTATATGGTAGGTAGTATTGTTAAAGGCAGATTTGGTCTCGATTTCGTTACTATACACGTGCGAAGCCGGAGTGTGCAGCTAGTAGTTTATAATTTTATTGAAGTTATACTTCTTTTGGCGCGTTAGGGAAAAATGATGAGAGTAAATAAACTGTAACCGTTGGTAAGGAAAGTATTATCATGTTTTCTGTAGTCGTAGTTTAAATGATCTAGTCTAGACGATGCAAGTTTCCTTATATTGTTTCGTTTTTACATCTCAGAACTATATGGAGTAAAATAAGATTGTGAAATGTTATTCGATACCTCGTCCAAGCACACAATTTAGAAAAATAATTTGTTCGCATGATATTCTTTGAAATAACATAATTGTGCTAGGGTTTATATATTTTTTTACCACTTGGTAAAATCCATTTTAAGTAATATTTTAAGGTCTTTATACTGCTAAGATACTTCAGTACAATATATCTTATTAAATGTATAAATTCTGTGAACGAAACGAGATAAAATTCTCGGTGTTCCTTTGTGATGCAACATTATTATTAAGAACATCTTAATAAATTGGCCGAAGTCCAAAAGTGCAACGTATTGGACTCCTTGCTGTACATTTATACCTATGATTACTGAAAGTTTCAATGAAAAAGTTTCGTTTTAATGCAGTTTATTTCTTCTCGTCTAATGAGTCAGCTTATCTTTTATGAGTGGTCGTTCAGTTATCGAGCGGCGCCGAATCGTCTGTGTCTTACAAATAAAACTATAGAGGATAATATTTCTCGTGAATCGCGAGGACACATCTTTATCCTCGGTATTCCGTAGATTTATTTTTTAATACATATTTTTATTAGTGCAGTACAACACTGTACTGAAAGGATGTAAACGGTTTTGAAGTACACCGCGTAGCGATTTTAAATTATCCTCGCGACTAATTATACTTTATTTCGAAAGAGTAAAGCGATAACAGAAATGGCTAAATATCGGCTTAAAATGGTGATTAAAATTAAATAGGCTTACACTACACATTTGTGTCGTCACATTTCAAAATGAGTTAAGTCCAGTTTTAGTCGTTCATAAATTTTTAAGATTCTTTTTTAAGATTTACTAATTTTATAAATGAAATATTTGAAGATGATATGAAGGACTAAAAATCTTTTGAACGGCATAACTTGGACTTCGTTTAAGATGATTAAAATTGAAAATCTTAAAGAAACTTAAAGACCTTATATGAGACGATTAAAATAGGGCTTGGATCATTTTCGAAGGTAGCGATTCATTTATGCTCTTCTATGTACATTGACTCGTAGGTATACTCCGACTTTTTGCTATTGTTTATTCCTGCTATATATATTTGAAAGACTAGTTATACTATGCGGAACTAGACATTTTTTTTCTCTTAAGTTTGTATGCAGAAATGACGATGACGTCAACTCATGTACTTATACCTGTTTCTTATTAATATTTTGATAAAAGAACAATAAATTCTGCTGAGTAATTTAAATTAAGAGGTATTTTAAATCTAAAGTCAGCAGTTTCAAACGAAATATCTAGTTCGACTTTATAATACGAATAAACGGGTGAAAAGCTTACATAACAGACTGCAGTTAATTATTTCTCTTTGGTAAACAAACGTGATCGTGAGTTTATTACCGCAGTGCTATTTACAATTCTCTGTAGCTGCACTTAAGCTATATTTGACCCTCCCCAATAAACTGATCCTGTTTACCTTAGACCGAAGTATTTATGTACAAGTTTAGAATACATTGACCCACCGTTATAGCTTTTAGTTCTAAGTTATGGACTATTCCGTTCAATACATTATTAACCGTTTTGTCGTATAAGTGACATTGCGGTTTGATGGTGTTGAGACAGAAACGAATTCATTAGTGAACAGATTTAAACCGGGAAGTAGAAGGTAATAATGCATACAGCGTATCAACATAAATGTAAAAAGCTATGTTGACAATATTTAATACTAGCTAACCGCAGAAAATGATATCAAATCATCTCTTCACAGTACGACCATGTAGTGAAAGAAAATGAGAACTTTATAACTGAACATTAATTCTGTCAATATTCTTGACGATCTCTGTACTATGTATATGTATCACTGACTTTTTTATATGGAGATTCTTGTAACCAAAATTTATCACTTTTCTGTACGGTTTTTGAAACATTTTTTATACAAGCTTTGTCCTGACAATTATATACAGAACAAAAACAATTAACCATTTAAGTAGGCGCAGGAAAGTTATACGGTTATATACATCCGGCATCTGATTTTTATTTAAACATACATATTATGAAAACTCTTTTTTCTGAAGGTTATTAATGTCATTGTCGAGTAGGTAATGATATTACTCTCTTGCGATCATTTCAATGAACTAACAAGGTGATGGTCGTCTTGTTAGAACTTTTCAGGGAGTTTTGTGGCGAGTCAGAATCCCATACTTTGTAGTATAATTTTCCATCCTAATTACATATTACATGTGTACAATAACCACAGCATATTATGTAATAAAACACCATCAATATTACAAAATATAGAGCCAAAAAACACAAGATTATGAATAAAATATAAAATTTACTACATGGCATATCAAGATCCCACCAAAAACTCCTAAATTCATTTTATTTTAGGCAACAAATGAATACAAAAATCTTTTACTGGATTTGTCCGTTTTCGCATCTCACTTGAGCAATAAATTACACGCATGCAAATCTATTCTACAAATGTTAATTTTTCATTTTTTTTATATCACAGGAGGCAAACGAACAGACGGGTCACCTGATTGATGTTAAGCGATGACCGCCGTCCACAGACACTAGCAACACTAGGGGAGTAGTAAGTGCGTTGTCAGCCTGTGTTTGGAGGTAGGAGGGGGAGGTTGAGACGAGAGGACAGGGTTGAGGACGTGGGCCTCCGGCGCTCTCACTGACCGAACGAAACGCAACAATTCAAGCACTGTTACTTCACTTCGGTTTTCTGTAAGTCGGGTGGTACTATCCCGGGTGAGCCGACCCATTCATGCTGAAACCAGTAATAGCTTGGGCGTGGCTCTAGCCCCTATAAAATATCGCTTTTATAAATAAGTAAAAAGAAATCTTAAATAAATTACTATGGACCGTCGATGGATTATATCTCGGGACATTTCGCTTAATAATGCGGTGACTCTGTTATAAATCTTCATTAATCTGGTAAGGCAAGAGGCCGTTTGCGTTGTGATAAGAACTTATTTAAAGTGAATGATCCTGCATCAAAATTTCTTGTAATGTGAATTTTATTTGTGGAATTGTTTTAGATCGACTGTCCATTCATCGTGTGCATGACATACGCGTTCCACACTCCCGACAAGCTGTGTTTTATTCTTGATTTGATGAATGGCGGAGATTTACATTACCACCTCTCACAACACGGTGTCTTCAACGAAGCCGAGATGAAGTTCTACGCTGCTGAAGTGATATTAGGTTAGTATTTGACATTTATTCAGCGATTTTATTAATTGTATACTGTACTGAGATTAAAGTTCGCTATTTGAATTCAGTTTACGTCTTATTTAACCCGAGAATTGTATTATATTATTAGAGAAGACATTTTCATACATACTATGATGAATGGTGATATGATAAAGATGTATACTAACATATCAAAGTTTTGTCATTTGAATGCAAACTTTTTCTATAATAAAACTGTAATTTATATCTATATATAAATAGCCAGAGGGAAATAGTTAAGAATATCTTCCTCCTCTGTTTCAAACCGATCTTCATTTTTTTTGTTTAGTAAATGTTGACGAGGTTTAGTGTTACGAGAAAAAAAATTGAAATAGTTCATTGTTTCCTTAATATTGAAACTTGAAAAAATAATGAAATGCTACACACACATAATACATTTTTATTTGTATAGTTTTGCGTTTATATTAGGTACTAGCGGGCCCGGCAGACGTTGTCCCGTCCTGATTATAAAAAAAAATCCTCGACAAATGATATACCAAAACGTTCCTCATGAATCACTTTATCCTCGAATGAAAACCGCTTGAAAATCCGTTCGGTAGTTTATCGCGAACAGACAGACAGACAGACGCGGTAGGGGGCATTGTTTTATATGATGTAATGATAATGATATGTATGTTTTCATTTGTAATTAATGTACGTGTGTGTTACGAATGTATGTGTTTTCTTTCTAATTGTGGTTGAATTTCAATCATTCCACGACCACTAGTTATTCTAAGTAAATGATATTATTCATAAAATATATATTCATAATATAATCTAAAAGTATATTAATTCAATTAATTGACTAATTAAACGTATATAAGCCTCTCTGCGGTCTACCGATTGGGGTGTAGTTATAAAACTGCGGAAGCATTTCTACTGACTACATTTTTGGGTAGATTATACAGTCGAATTTAAAAATGTTAACTATGTTAATTGATCGGCATTAACTTTTAGGTAAATTGATTATACATGAAATATAAATTGTAGGGCAACTAAATCTCAGGTAAATTGATACTATAGTTAAAATTAACAAAAATTCTATTCACAGGATTGGAACATATGCACAAACGTCATATAGTTTACAGAGATTTGAAGCCGGCTAATATACTCCTCGACGAACACGGACACGTCAGAATATCAGATTTGGGGCTCGCTTGCGATTTCTCTAAAAAGAAACCACATGCCAGTGTGTAAGTAATTTCTTTGGCACCTAATTTGAATGAATTTTGATATATCAGTGTTGAATTATCAAAATCCAGTTACATCTCAGTTGCAACTTAAGGCACTCAGCCGAATATCATTGCATTACACAATGTATGTATGTGGTATTTTAGCTATTCTTTAATTGTAAACTCATTTTTATTATATTATATTTTTTATTTTATTAATATAATATTTTATTTTTATATTTGCACTACCTACCACTGGTTAGCTGGTAAATGTCAGAACCAATTACAGTTTGCAAAACTAAATATGCAATAAGTAAATGAAATGTTTATTATTTTGTATGGTGAATCTGAATCGGCTGAATCAAATTTCGTCGAGACTTTTGCTTGAAGATATAAGACTGTTCCTAGTGTTATCTAAGTCACAGATTATTACGCTTATACGTTATACGCGATTTAAATAACTGTGAAAAAAACTAAATAAAAAAAACATAAGTCCAAAGTTTATTATCCTACCTGGGCACGAAGTAATAAGTTCGCAATGTCATCTTTGCCTGTTGAATGTCTTATCTGTGGAACAATCTCCAGGCCAGTGTGTTCCCTCCTTCCTATAACATAGGGTCCTTCAAGCGTAACGTGGAAAGACACTTACGCAGGCCGGCATGTCAACGGCGACCGGCGATGGATAGGGTGTCTCTCGTTGGTCGCCATTGTTTTTGGATTGTACTGTGCTTACCATGAGGTATAGTGCAGTCATTTTGCCGTGCTACAATATAAAAAAAACGTAGTAGATACCTAAATAAATTTGTGAATGTAATTATTTTTTATAATAATTCCAGAGACGATCGGTATTATTACAAAAGAGTTAAATACGTATTGAATACTTGCTTTAAAAAGGTTTCGTATTAAATGCATCGCGCTCGCCCGAGGCAAGTTCGCGTTATCCTTTTTCCCAAGTCTACACTAACGTAACCAAAGCGAGACAAAAGAACAAGATGGCAAACATTCAGCGACCGCGGTGCATTTAATACGAGACCTTTTTAAAGCAAGTATTCAATACGTATTTAACTTTTTTGTAATAACCCCGGATGAGTCTAACTTTGTATGTGGAAATGATTATAAGGTATTTATGTTATATAACAAAGTAACTAAGTATTTTAGCTTAAATATAATATTGGAAATTAAAGTTAGTACTATTTGAATTAAACTCACGTCATCAAACTAACGTAATGTGGTACTTAAATCGACTGCTATGAAATAATTAAGGAAAAATGTAACTTTTATGCTGTCGTTTCCTGAGAAGTGTTGACGCTGTTATATTATGTTTTATATATACGTATAATATGCAGATATCTCACCTATAAATATATATTTAACATTGTTTATAAAGTTGATGCAGAAATTGCATGTGTAACGGAAGCGTGTTTAGTGTACAGGTGGTCTGTATATTTTGCATTTAACTAAATATAACTTTACATGGACATTCAATTTGATATAGGTCCCATTATTGGCGTTATTAAGGATTTAATAAAATAATGTTATATACGAAAACTTACCTATAAGAAATGCAAAGAAAATTATGTATCCAAGGATAAGTGAACAGAAAACAGAGACTTCTTGTCTTCGATATAATAATAGCATAAAGTGTAAAAAGTTCTAGTCTTTTACCGTATTTTTGTCATTGAATATAGTATGTTTTTATTATCATTCTCAAGAGGATGATATAATATATCATATGAAAAAACTAGCAACCCGCTCCGACTTCGCATGCATGTATTTAACTGATTATTGTGGCGTCATAAGTGTCCCAGCGAGTTAGACACACGTACTGTTCGATTAATTGTTCTGCACTTTTATATTTACAGTTCATCAAACTCAAAGTAGCTTCGTTACACAATAAACTTTTTTTGTTACGCGTGATATTTAATCTGCCATATCTACTAAGATATTGATTGAAATTATATACTGTAAAAGGCTATTTTAATCTACATTAAACTATCAAGGTAACTGTCATGTTTATTTGGATAACAATTATTAATATATGTTGGTCAAAAGGGATTAAAAGATAATAAAGACCGTTTTAAGATATAATATTACATTATTTTAATGTATATCGTAACGTTTAACAATCTAAGTGCCCGAAAAGGACTCGTATGTTCGAAGTGATTATGACTTAGTTTTTAGCGCGTTCGGGCTCGGCGTCGATAAATTTATGTTCGAATATTTGCGAAGGAGCCGGAGGTTTTGAAGGAAAACATGGCGATCGAACCATAGCATGGAGGTAGGGCCTATCATATTGCCTGCCTGGGTAACTGCAACCATTTTAAAATCTGTCGCTAAACATCAATAGGTGTGTTCCGAAAACTGTACTTAACAGTCCCCCTTCCCCATTCAGGCACTATGTATCCGAGAATCGGCAACAGAAGAGGCGAAATGTAATAGAAACTTCGTTTGCATATAATCGTACCAAGGTCACGGGTGTTCTCTTGTGAATTGTAATATTTTGGACTTATCACTTTTAATGGTTCCTTCATTGCACTATTTTTGCTGATTTTTATTTGTTTTTTCCGTTCTACAGTGGTACCCACGGCTACATGGCACCGGAGGTACTGTCCAAAGGTACTGGGTACGACTCGTCAGCGGATTGGTTCAGCTTCGGCTGCATGCTGTATAAACTCTTGAAAGGGCACTCTCCCTTCCGCCAGCACAAGACTAAGGATAAACACGAGATTGATAGAATGACCTTGACTATGGTAACTATTCTCAAGTTATAAAGAATTTTATAATATCATTAGATTTTAATTCATACTTTACCCAAGTAGGTGAGCTCTTTTGATAAATCACATCAAAACTCGTAAGTATTACTCATGATCAATATAATATTTGCCCTATATGTTTATTTATATATTTATTGTTAAATATTTACCTTAACTCGTTTAATTAAAAACATTAAAATTTATAAGAGTTTTTTATAATTTTGAACGTATTAATGTTAACTTTGGAATAGGTACTAAATATTATGATGATCGAATCAAAAATGATTTAGCCGGATACGCTTAGCGACAGATTTTCACGTGACAACGTCTTATAAGTCGCTGAACGGCAGTTGCACACACGAAAAAGCATGACTCATTGTAACGTTCCGCCTGAGCGCTCGGTACAAGCGAGAGCGCGGAACAAGCGATAACGAGACGCATTCGACTTGTATATCATCTATCTCTCTTCCACTCCATCGGCCGGTGCGACCGAGTCGTTATCACTATATATTTATTTTAATTTAGGCGAAGTAATTTAACTGGTCGAGTATTATATTGTTCTATGACTCACGGTTTTTATCATATTATTTTCTTTACTAATAACTGAATGTCATTGTAGACTTTAAATCCATCCCAATCGATGCAAGGTCTACGTATGTTAGAAATAAGTCATCAACGCGAAAATGTTGCATCACATCATTATCGAATCATCACACGACTGTTGTAACAATTTCACAGTTAATCCCGTCTATAATTTATAAGAGTGTTTTCGTTAGAACCGACAATTGACATGAATATTCACCTCACGAATGTGTATCAATCAATTTATGTTTATTATATGTTTGTATGAATCATATGAATACGCGTCATTCTATTTATTTTGCTATACGTTGATTTAATATATCATTCATGTCGTTTAATTCCTCCCTTTTTTGTTTATGTATCTGGTTTATATTATCTAATTATAAATTTATTCTTTGTTTTTTAATTAAAACCCAATTATTTTTATCTTTATTAAGCACTAGCCGTGCTCGCTACTTCGTCTGCGTGGAAGCTTATGTAACAAACAGTGATTAAGAAAGTCATCTGAATATATTAAGTTCATTAAGTCTTATTACTGTCTACCTTTCTCCCGTACTTATGCCGCGACATCATTAAAATTACAATAACTTTTGATAGAGTGGATCGATTTTAATGAAACCAAGACTAAGTTATTCTAGAAGATATTTTTTATGATTTTCTTGGTGTGGTTTTATTGTGTATCCAGTACTTCAGTAGTAATGCGTGTTCATACAAACAGACCAGACAGATAGACAGACAGACATTTCTAAAAATGATTGAAATCTATTCTATTACTGATTCCTAGACACCTGCAACAATTTTTTTCTCGAAAATCGAAAAAGCACAGATACGTTAAATTTACATTCTTATTATATGTATAAAATATATTGATAAATTAATAACAAACAATTAAATGTTATTGAAATTAAGATAATTAATAGATAATTTATAACAAGAATAGTTTTACCTATATGCAAGGAGTGGTATGTACCTACTAATATTTTTCAAATAGTTGGTGCCTACCATGATTTATGCAGAACAACGAATGCTGTGAGTTGGTTTAATATTATAAAATGAAAGAAATGATGTAATCACATATTCAACTAGCTTTTATTCGCGACTTCGTTGGCAATTATATATATAAGACCTATCCCTTGGGAACAGTATACTTTATTCGATGAAAGGTATCCTATGTTCTTTTTTCAATTTCTCATTTTCGTTTGTCGAGTAGTTGTCTAGTTAAAGCGTAATAAATAAACTCACTTTGGCATTTATAATATTAGGTAAGAATAGGATTAATAATGTAATCTTAAACATTGTGAACGTACAAATAGTGTGTTATATATTAATATATTGCAATATTGTGTGTTAATCTATACTTCTATACTAATAATATAATGATATTATAAAGAGGTAAAGTTTGTGACGTTGTAGGGGGTAATCTCAGGAACTACTGGTCTGATTTGAAAAAATCTTTGAATGTTATATAGCTCATTTATCGAAGAAGGTTATATGCTTATATTTATATATAGGCTTATATATATATATATAATATATATATAGGCTATATATCATTACGCTTAAGACCAATTGGGGGTGCGGAGCACCAGTGGAGAATGTTTCAAAATCGGGGTTTTTTCCTCTTGAGAGCTCCGTTGCGTGTTAGCGTTAGTCCAAAGTAACTATTCCACGCGAACGAAGTCGCGGACAGATGCTAGTATATTATAACTGTAAAAATACGTGATAAGCGCTTCCACAGCGCCTTGTTAAAACTTGGCTAGCTAGCTTATTTTTAACGGCTGCCCTGTCAATTTTCCCGTATGTAAGCAACATATAACTATTTCTTCTTCACCACCGATATTGAGAATATGCCATCTTACTTCCACATTTTATCTAATACAGTGTGACGCTAGAATATTACTTTACGTTACGTGTGTGTTATCGTGCCATTTGTTTTGTGAAAATAGCATGTAACGTATTTTTAGTTACAATATCATTGGTAATACAGTCATCACTCTTCCTAATAAATGTATTAGATGTTATTCAGTGACTTATTAGATAATAAAGTAATTAGTTTAAGACACGCTTAATAAATACAATGTTATTGTTAATATAACTTCCTGAATAACCTCTTGATTTTATCGTAATTTAAAAAACCTACTTATGACTTGGTATTTTTGTTCATTATAATAACACCATATAAGAAAAAACGAAATAAAAAAGTAACTATAGATGAATCTACATTGTAAAACGTTCTAAAATATATATATATATATATATATAAATATATAAATTTCTTCTGTGCGTGTGTGTATGTCACTGAACTCCTAAACGACCGGACCGATTTTGATGAAATTTTGTGTGCGTGTTGGAGTGGATCCGAGAATGGTTAAATTCATAATTGGAGCCGGTAGGTGGCGCTGCGGTTGACTTTTAGGATTTTTTATTATTATCAAAGCAGGACAACGTCCGCCGGACCCGCTGGTATATATATATATATATAAGTACGTTTTGATAGAGTTTTCAATGAATAATATTGTGAAGTAAATACATTAATCCAATGGTTTGGTATAAAACTTAATTATATGCTTTTGTTTTCCTAATTCAACCTATTTTAAAATTTTCATCTTAATACGGTATTTGAGTAATTTATACGTACTTATTGTATTTCCCGAAATATGTAATCTAAATATTGACTTTGTCTTATTTAAACTCAATACAAAAAAATTGTATAGGTAATTTTTTTAATTTACGACCGTGTGTTCATATATCATTAATTATTTATAAATTTCCCGAAAACGTCGAAACTCGAATGCTGATATCATTGAATGGAAATCATATCTGTTATAGATTTATAATGTGTTCCAGAACGTAGAGCTGCCCGAGTCGTTCAGTCCTAGTTTGAAGAGTCTGCTCGAAGGTCTGCTGCAACGGGACATCAACAAACGTTTAGGGTGCAAGGGACGAGGGTGAGTACTGTGAATTATTTTTATTAATATCGGGTCCGCAGTGATAGCACTTTTCGGTGTGTCTAGTTCCGGAATCAACCTGTATTCGTCCAACTGCCAATAACTTTCTGGTTCACATGTCAGCGACAATTGTCGATGGAATCTAGATCTTTCTGCAGTCGCAATTGTTCTTGGGTTATAACTGAGTTTACTGTCAGGCACAGAACGATCACTTTGTCGTGTTCGGATAAAAGATATTGTTTGTGCTTTAATTAACAGCGCCGAAGAAGTAAAAGAGCACGTGTTTTTCGCGGGCATAGACTGGCAGCAAGTCTACCATCAGAAGTACACACCGCCGCTAATACCACCGCGTGGCGAAGTCAACGCTGCTGACGCTTTCGATATTGGCAGTTTCGATGAAGAGGATACCAAAGGAATTAAGGTAAAATTTAATGAAGTGAGAACTTCTCTAACTTTGTTGTGATTTGAAACTCGATGAAAAGGAAGTGAACAATGAAAGGAAATAGCAACATTAAAAAGAGACAAACATATACATCTGTTGGATTTAACATACGTGAGAATGAGATAGAATACATTATTCAGTGTTTGTTATTACACATGTACTGCGTATTACGAAGTCTTGTCACAGAGTATGTGACCTCACCTAATGTCAAATGCCGATGTGATCTATGATGGTAAAGAACGCTAAAGCTAGAGGGGTACTTGATCTCAAGTGCAAATGCCGGAACACAACTATAGGCCTTCGTACATAAAACCTATCCATCTACAAAATTCATATCACTACTTTAAAATGTATTAATTATTTTACAGTTAGGTATATAAATCTTTATTAAATAAAATTATTTATTAAAAAAATCCAGTATCATGATGCTTGTCCACGATGAACCCCGAAACTACTCAACCGATCTTTATTAAAGTTGGCATTTATATATAATTTCGTCCAACGAGAAATAGGATAATTTATGTTTCGATTAATGGTTTCAATATTTTGTTATTATAAATTAAATTATTGTCAATATTAATTATTGTTATTAATTTTAAGTTTCGTCAGTCTCGGACAGATGGCGCTTTAAAATAATTTGTTGGCAGAAAACTGTTGAACAGACTGTTATAGATATCTCATAGATGGCGCCACGTTTTAATTTTGAATTCAGTTTTCAACTACTGTTTATTTTATGGTGCACGAGTTCTATTAATCTATTTACTACGTAACCTAGGTTCTTCTGTATCCAGTTTTTCGGCAGACTTATTACCCCACAGTACCAAATTCTTTATCATAATTTTAATTTAACATGTAACAACTGAGGTACAGCAATGCGTGGCCAGGAAAGCTAGTATTTGATAATATTGGTTGAAATCGTGACGTTTTCTTCCATATTATTAAAATAGGCTTTGTCAGTGCATTCAATAAATAAATAACACTCTATATATACGAATTAAAGGCGGTTCCTTCTTTTCTAAATTTTTTATAAACGTGCGTATAAAATATTAACATCTCCATCTTGTGTGAAGACCTACAATGATCTTCTTTCTTCACGCTCTCTCACTTTACGTTTCCTACAGAGGTAGGAAGGAAAGATTAGTAGAGACTAATCTACATTCAATGTACAATCTCTAGCAATAAAAAAAAACATTCTATAATATTGAAACTTACGAAATAGTTAATTATGATAGATTATCGACCACTGGTCTTAATTAATCTGTGTAACTGTTTATACCTTATCGTATGTTGCTTAATAAATTTAAAAGTTATTGTATAAATGGAGATTGTAATATTTATGTCTATTTGATATCAGTTGACAGAAGCAGACCAGATGCAATATAAAGACTTCCCGTTGGTGATATCGGAACGTTGGCAGTCTGAAGTGGCGGAGACTGTCTTCGATACTGTTAATCAGGAAGCGGATAGACTCGAGCAGAAGAAAAAAGCAAAGCAGAAGCAGAAGTTCGATGCCGACGAGAAAGGTACAATACCTCTATTAAAAAAGTTGTTTGTACCTGCAACCCTATTCGTATGAAAATGCTATCAACATTTCATTAGAAATACCTTCGTATCTCATACTAGCTGGCTAGTATACTAGCTCTATATTAGCTGGCTTTTATTGCAATTTTATCATTAATACTTACCCTCTATGGAAAAGCATAATGATATGTAACTGAAATCTTTCCTTGGGTTCAGTTTTATATTAATCAGAAAAGTACATTCATATTAGCACAGTACTTTACAAGAGATGTAGGTTATACTAAAACAGGATATTGTCTAACACCATTTGACAAATCGCTTTAAAAATTGGTTTCTGTTTATATTTCAACAGGGATAGTACAATAACAATTACAAACACGGGAGATTTAGATTTTATTTTAATTAATATTATAGATTCGAATTTGAGTTTCCTTGTTGCGTTTTAACGCCTTAATTACTGAACTGAAACTTTGCAATCACTTTGTCAGGGGCACAGATAAGAACATAGGGTACCTTTCTTTAAGTAAAAATGTACTTATCCTGAGGGATAGACCAAATCTACATTAAGTGAGTGAAGCGCGAGCAAAAGCTAGTAGTAAATAAAAAAAATATGTGTGCATCACACGCGGTGGCAGTAAAATGATAAAATTTTCACATAAACGAAACGTGTAAACAATACGCACACTGGTTCATAACCACAGCTTCATAGTACCCTGTGTTGTGTACATCTACTAACCTTGAGAAGACTGTGAATATAAGCAACACTGTATAATGTATTCTATCTCATTTTTTCGCATATTAAATCCTATACTTATATATGTTTGTCTCTTTTTAATGCCGCTTTGTCGTTACGTCGAATTTCAAATGCATTGGGGTCAAATAAGTTTTCACTATGATACAATATTTACAGTTACATATTGTTCGCAGAATCAGACTGTATACTTCACGGTTACATAAAGAAGCTTGGTGGTCCGTTCGCAAGCGCGTGGCAGACTCGTTACGCAAAACTGTATCCGAATCGACTGGAGCTTCATCTCGAGAACAATACTAAGCCGGAGATGATCCTACTTGACAGCGTTGAGGAAGTTTCTTCAGACCTTGTTTCCATCAAGGGCGAACAGTGCATTGTTCTGCGGACCCGGAACGATACTAAAATCGTCCTTACCAATACGGTTAGATTATTTTAAATAAATGCAGTAATGTACATATTAAAAAGTAATATTATCATTGTTGACTGATTATTACCTCAAGTAATCTTGAAGTGAGGATGGCTTTTCTTGAAGGAAAATATCGAAGTGGAGACGTAGTATGATGCTAGGAGTTCTCCTATCGCCTATCTAAATATTTACTATGTTTAATTTGAAAATTTGCCACCAAGTAATTACAGATGCCTTCTAACAACTGCAATTAAAATCCAGTTGCTGTAGATTTAGCTTAGTTACTTTTATGTCATATAATTATTTAATTTCAAATAAGATTGTCACCGTTTGATCATTATAACCAATGATTTTATAACTAAAAAGCTGTAGTGTAGATATGTTAATTACATGATATTTTAATAACACAAATGGCATGATAATGCACTGATACGTAAAGCAATATAGTAACGCAACACTGTCTTAGATAAAATGTGATGATAAGATGGCATATTCTCATTATCGGTGGTTAAAAAGAAATAGCTTATATATTGCTTAGATATGAACGGATTGATGGGGCTAGTTAGCTAGGCAAGTCTTAACAAGGCGCTGTCGAAGCGCTTATGACGTATCATCTACAGCTTTCTAGTTATAATATCATTGATAATAACCTATTCATTATAACATATCTAACTTTATACTTACCCCGGTCATTAATTCAAGGTATATCGATTACAGTTATATAACGTTACTTCTAGGATGAGATAGGTCTGAAGGAGTGGGCGATATCGCTTCGATCAGCGCACAAGTGCTCGCAGGAGTTACTCGCGTCGATGGCGAAGAAGGCTGGCAAGATATACGGGACGGATGGCGCTAAGGAGGGGTCGGGCGCGTGCCGGCTGCCTCCCCCGCAGCCCGCGCCGGTGCCCAATGGGACCAACTAGCACGAGCTGCCCGCGCCCCCCAACCGGGGCGCGAAGATGTTCCGCCGCTCCAAGAGCGCAGCGCAACTCATCAAATGAACCTCACATGATACGCAGAGCGTTCGTGCAGCACGCGTCCGAACCTCTCGAGTCGACGTCGCCGCGTGACACTGCTCAGCTATTGGTCGGTGTGAAGCGCACGCGCTCGCACACCGTCTACACTATCCTACTATTGGTCGGTATGAAGCGAGCACGTACGCTCGTAATGTGACGCCGCTCAGTTATTGGTCCGTGTGGAGCGTATGCGATCGCACACCGCGTGACACTGTCCGGCTATTGGTCGGTGTGAAGCGAGCGTGCACGCACGTTACGTACTGCCGCTCAGCTATTGGTCGGTGTGGAGCGTACTCGCTCGCACGCCGCGTAATACTGTCCTGCTATTGGTCGGTGTGGACCGAGCGCGCGCACACGTTACGTGATGCCGTTCAGCTATTGGTCCCTGTGGAACGAACGTACTGTCTTGCTATTGGTCGGTTTGGATCGAGCGTGTACGCACACGCTCACGTACGCCATAGAGTTGTGGCGGCGACTTCGCGCTGTCCCGCTGTCGCTACATTCGCTAAGGACTATAGTGACTCTTAGGACTGCCAATTATTAATAAATGAATGCCGTTCGCATTTTATTGTTGTACGAGTTAGTGTGATAGTATCGATCAAATTCATGGATATAGTGTATAAATATGTATGTTCATTAATCAGCAGTGGAATATTTCGATCGTGTATAAATAATGACTCTTTTGTAATCGTTTGCACCGATTGAATTTTGTAATTATCAAAGTGACATTCTGGATGTTGTATTTAACTATGTAGCAGGTAATGTAAAAATTTAATAAATCTTAATTCAAGTAGATAAGCATAGAGAATATCTATATACGTGTTTGTGCAATAGATCTATACTATTTTAAATAAAATAAATAACTTGAACAAGTTGTCTATGGACGTCGACTTTACAATGAGCGTTTCAACACATATGACGCCATGTACTACGCAGTGCGTATAAATTAATTATAGATGCTTGTAATTAACAGATTTATGACGTAATTAGATACTCTAGCACTTTGGTTAAATCTCCTACTATATTGCACAAAAATAAATACGATCAATTGAGTTTTACGTTAAGTCCCGTTGCTCTCTTAAAGTAAAAAATAAAATTATAAATAGTTACTTATATTACAAGATATGCCGTTAATTTATTGAACAGTACTTAATACGTTAGTATATTATTTATATACTTGAACTGCCTATTTACATATTATGTTTACGTAATCATTATAGATAATAGATCTTATTATATAAAAAAAATCTCTTATAATATCTAGAGGCATCCGTTTTTAACAACATTTTAGGTGTGCTGATTGAAAACAATAGTTGTAAATGGCAATGTTTAGAGAAATTTTCAAATATTATTGTCGATGAATTTAACTTAATATTTATTCCATAGACAATTCTAATAGGGCCTGGCCAGAATGACATTTGTATGTTGTGAATGTTTTGTGATTGTATAGCGATGCAATTTTCAACTGAGATTTTTTTTATGTCTGATGCAGATTTTGTTGTTTTATTTTCCAGATACCCGATACTTTTTACAATGCCATATTTTTTTACTACTCTTCCTGTAATGATTAGTTATTATTTAATATTTTAGTAACAATTATTATGTAAACACGTTTGTCTGTGTGCGTGCATGTGTATTGTGAGTGAGTGAGTGAGTGAGTGAGTGAGTGAGTGAGTGAGTGAGTGAGTGAGTGAGTGAGTGAGTGAGTGAGTGAGTGAGTGAGTGAGTGAGTGAGTGAGTGAGTGAGTGAGTGAGTGAGTGTGTGTGTGTGTGTGTGTGTGATTGTGAATATAAGCAATATTAGTGACATGATGAGATGTTAGAAACTTAAACTTATGATGAACTTGAGCACAAAAGGGTTTCGTATGAATTTTTATCTCTTTCAAATACTATCAAACCAAAACTAATTACAATATCTGCAAGACAAACTAATATAAAACAAAAATTTTAAATCAGTGTTTGTCAAACTGTGGTCTGAATCCATTTTTTGTGCTACCCTTTAGTTCTACTGAAAAGGTGGAATAGGCAGACTACTTTTATCCAAAGACAATATTTCAAACATACATTTGATTTACATAGAACAGTATAATAGTGGAAAATCTTTAATAAGCCATCTTTTCGAAGCCAGAGGTCTATTGACATGTCCACATAACCAAAATGTAATTGGATATTGTTAATATTAATCCAATCGTCAAAAGCGTTTGACAATCACTGGCTTAGAACATATTTGAAAACTATCAAAACTCATACTAAACCCTAGTTTATATTAAATATAGCAGATTTTAACACCATATAGAAATAAACCACTTTGGAATAGAATATAGATAATGAAGTCATTAGAAAAGCAATAAATAACTCCTTATAAAACTGACCGTTGTTGTATGTTGTAGGATTTAAATACAATGCTCCATCGTAGTAGTTAAGTCCCAGTGAGAATAAATATAATATATAGTTAAACAGAGAAGGATTCGATATTAATCCCGACAGATACTTCCGAAACTGCTTTATACGTTTATAATCTTTATACATCGAGACTTTTTCTATTTTTCACTGAATAGTTAAATTAGGATTAGTAGTTATTATATAGTTCAGAATTATTCGAGCACGTAACTTAATATAAATAATATATAGGAGTTTGAGATTCAAAACTCTGAAGATTATTATTTAAATGTATATAGAATTAGAAATCTATTACTTTAGCTTATTTAAAATAATCGGGTGACCTAAAAAAAATGTTATAAAATAGTAACCTAATAAATAACAAAATTACAAAAACCGTATTTACGGTTTTATTAACCGGAACTCCGGTTTTTGTTACCGTGATTTCGGTTTTTCGTAACCGTATTTACGGTTTTTTGTGTTACAATTTCCCGAAGCACTATCGTTTTCAAGGGTTTAAAATCAATTGTGTGTTCGAATTATCGATGCAAGTTCCGTTTTAATTAACCGAAGATAGTTCTGATTAGTAGCATAGACTACAATTTATGATTAGATGCTAGTCAATTGAGTTAATTAATGCAGATGAATTTTCTATTAATGAAATTAAATAATGAATAAATATATAACGTAATGATAAACAATTTGAACAGTATTATAGGTTAATTGTTTGTTTCTCGATAAAAATGATCTAATATATTTGAATAGTTACGTCCAAAGCATTATTACTTCATGATGATTTTCTAAAGCAATCGGTAGGCAATTATAAATTTTGCTATCATAATTCTTATCAATTTTAACGAATTGCTTGATTTAATAATCGAGTGCTCAGTATATTAAGTTTTCTACCAAAGTTATGATACAGAATGATATAAAATGATTCCTTAATAAATCATATATGATGATCGAGAGATGTTGACAATAATAATTGCGATTATTAAATAAATGAAGTAAACATTTACAACTATAAAATTGCTCTCAAAGCTACATTTTTGGTCATAAATTACGAAATTATTCTTAAAAGAAAGCTTTAACTAAACTATTTCCAGTCATTTAATTTTGGTGCTGATCAGCTTTTCTTACTCATTGCTGTCTCGGTTCTAATATAACCAGTTTTATGTGTTAACAATTGAGAAATTAAATGTGCTTGACAACAGAGGCGCCATTCTAAAAAATGTATGGCTTATTTTATAGATTTAGTATTATCTCGGTATCAACGCCTCTATTCGAGAACATAATAGGATTTATTTTTGTAATTAATTCGTGTTAATTCAAGACATTCATATTTGCAAACTCACAATTTTTATTAAAATGGCTGTGCGATTTACATAATGCCATTTAGAAAAGCATTAAAGTTACATTTCTTATTAAATCGCTTAAAGCTTATTTCATTTATTTCGATGAGGTCAAATTTCACTATAATTTATTTGTTATAGTTTCATAAAGGACTTTATAAAACGAATTCATTTGTTGAGTACTTCGTAACTCTAAAGAAACCAGAGATTTAGTGGATGCAATTGAAGAGACATGTACTTTGAAGGCAAATTACATTCATTTATTTTGTTAGATTTTATTCCTACAAAACATGATTACAGCATGACTTATAGAGAAGTTGTTTGAAATGCGTTTAATTCTTCGAACTAATTAATTTGTAGACTCCGTTAAAGTTTGATGGCAGCTGTGGGCAAAATCACCGCAAAATAATAAAAAACTCGCTGTCTTCCTTCTGCTACCGCCATTACGTAATATATTTACTATACTTAGCTGTTATTTCGTATAATAAATAATATTCTTCCTAACTTATCCTAATCGTTTGGGATACTCCAAAATAGGTTACTAGTAACTTTCAGTATATCACGAAACAATAAATTTAGTTATTACCACAGAGTAATTTGAACGAGTTGCATTTGGAAAAGATAAACAGAAGTAGCCCAAAGTAGTTCAATACATTCTACATTCCGGTATGCCAAATTAAATATAATAACAGTAATTTTATGCATTTAATTTATGTATTTGTTTAAAATTTACTGATATAATAATATAGCCTTAAACATTCTTATGAGTTGTAATAAACTTTTTAAAGTGATGACTGCAGAATCGCCGCTTAAACAACTGCATCTGCATCAGACATTCTGTTACATACCTCTGTTAGATAATATTTTTATTGTGAACCTACATTATGTGTAGTAAATTGTTTATTTAATCAAATGTTTTTGTTTTATTTCTACATAATTATGTATTTTATACCTTCACCCTTTAGCTTATTTGTGGTATTTATCAATAATCAATATATAGAATCCGCTATCCTTAGTTCGTCTAAACTACGTAAGGAACTCGGATACGGTTATCACTATAATTTAAATAATTTATTTCGGAAGGTTTTAATATGCAGTACATGCCTATTATATTAACAGAAAATCGAGAAAGCTCTTTTAATGCAATTAAGTCATAAATATGTTTCGGACGCTAGGATTGCAAGCTCTCGATAAAATGTATGCTATATTTCACCTTTTTTTTATATCATAGGAGGCAAACGAACAGGTGGGTAACCTGATTTTTAGTGATCACCACCTTCCATAGGCACTAGCAACACCAGAGGAGTCGCAAGTGTGTTGCCAGCCTGTGTTTGGGGGGGGGGGGGGGCATTTGCGAAGGGGTGTGAAAAGAGGTGGGCCTCCGGCACTCTCACTGGCCGAAAGAAACAATTATATAAGCACAGTTACTTCACGTCGGTTTTCTGTGAGAGTGTGGTACCCCGGACGAGCCGACCCATTCATGCTGAAACCAGTAATAGCTTCAGCGTGGCTCTACCACCATCATACATCATCTATCAAAATAATGCATCATGTAATTGTTTATATTAAATAGATCCATATGAAAGGTTCCGATGTGTATACCACATATAAATTTATTTGACCGTACATACCTTAATTAATAAAATCTACTAGCGATCCCGGCGAACGTTATCCCGCACCGATAATTAAAAAAAACTTGACAAACCATATACCTAAACCTTTTTCATGAATCACTTTATCTACTGGTGAAAACCGTGTGAAAATTCGTTCAGTAGTTTTAGAGCTTACCGCGAACGTAATGACATGGCAGAGGACTTTATGTTATAATATGTGGTGACATAACAAGAATATAAAATTTATAATCATAACATATAATGTAAACAATTACTCGTTATATCAAAGAATATAGGTATAACCACAGAATACATATAAAGTACTTTGTGGAGTATAATACATATATACACCACTGACAGACGTCGGCGTATTATATTACTAATCATAATAATCAATTCTATATAAAATGAATATTTGAAAATGATTGATCACATTATATATTTTTCATCACTAGCAGCATGTATTTCCCTCGGAAGTTATTATAAAAAGATTGAAGACCTTGATACAAAACGTAACTATGGGGCGGGTTTAGGAATATTGATTGCTTGTCTCATTTGTGGGCATTATGTTTACCATTCTGTTCTTATGGTTTGGGGAAACATAATAATAATGAAATGTTGTGATAAACGGTAAGTATCGTATGAACTTTTGACTTAGAAAAATTTTAGAGGCGGCATTTAAAAAATGCGTTTTTCTATCTAGAACTATGGAATAGATAAAAATGGATTATCCCACATATATCAGATCCTAAAAATAGCTATTGTGATAGGTATATATACCTTCGCACACTTTCCTATGGATCTTTTTCATATCCATATTGTGGTGATTAAGTATCTTGACCGGTGTAATGTGCATTAAATACCCGCAGGTTCGAACCCCGTCATATACCAACACTTTTTTCGGAATTCACATACTTTTATTAATCTAAATTAGTAACATTATCGGTTGAAGGTGAAGGAAAACAACGTATGAAAACTTGACTCTGCGAAATCTTCTTGTAGTACCACCGTATTTAGGAAAATATAGAACTGGATTTATCGGGGTTTCAAGTTGCCAATACCTCGTGGGCTAGTGTGGTGATTATGTCCATACCTTCCTTCCCGAAGAGGCCTATGGCCCTGCAGTGGGTAGAGACCTATGTAGAGATGTAAGAGTACAGGCTGATATTATTAAATATATCTGAATTTTATTAGTAATTTCCGATCGCTGTTGTGTCTGTCATTTTACCAGAAGGATCTTCGACTCTATGCTTACTATCGCTACTATTAGTTATATCTAAATCATTTTTCCCTCCAGTTAAAAATTTTACTAATATTAAGCGACCACACACTATATCCACCATCACCAAGAATAAAATAAACTACCACTGTTTTCTATTTTCAGTTATATTCATCAGATGAGCCTTGCGTACACATGGGTCTATCTCCTACATTTACATTACAATTTACATACTACAATCTACGTTATTTGGATACATCAGTGCTTAGCTTTGCGACTCGTCGGACTCTCTTTTGATATGTACGAGAATGAGAAAAGTAAATCGGACCCGAAATTATCATTAGTAAAAATACAAACGGATGACACGGATATTTTGTATTCGAATCCAACTGCGGTCAACATTATTACGTATTCTTACTTCTTTATTGGTTTACATAAAGGTTGGTTTTTTATATATGAACTAGTTGATACCCGCAACTTTGTCTTCGTTATTTATTATTATACTAACAATATATTTTATATACATAGTAATAAACATAAAAAAATTGAAAGCAAAAATATACTTTCCTTACAAAAGTTCTTTGTAAACAATGTTATCCATTTACTATACCCCTCCCCTGCTCGTTCGTACCACACTACTAGCCCCACTTGTACTTGTAAAAGTAAAAAATCGAGATATCGTCTTAAACAAAAGCTTTCTTTAAATAAATTTCATTTTTCGATATATTTTTGCCAAGCGAAAGACACTTTCGTAGTTACTTTGTAGCAGATAAAAAAACATTGAATTACCGTTTGAAGTCAGTAGCATCTTCTAAAACAATACAATGTTTATTATAATGTTGTAGGCCCTTACTATAGATGGAAAATATATAACGATCATTTTACGACACCGTTTGGAACTGCAGATAACTGGCGTTTGATAACTGAAGAGAAATTGAAAAAAGTAGGCGTTTGTGCATTGATTTACAGTCTACTGAGGATGAAATTTTCGCCAAAGGTATAGTTGTTGTGAATAATACTTGATCTATATAGCAGAAGTTGTTATCTATCCTCCTATTATACAATGGGCATATATGTGGTGTAGTTAATAAGAAAAAAGCTAACTTTAAATTTTACAAATTTACGTTTCGAGTTACGATCAAATGTAACACCATGAAAAGATGTGATTTATATATATATATTAAAATAGAAATATGATTACGATTAGCGTAGATAAAAAACGGTAGATCTTACATAAAGTTGTGCTACGAAAACTCAAGCGTCACGTGTATTTCTAGTAAAGCAGCAGTGCCTTTATTACCTTGGGTATTGACCTTTTGGGTCCAAAAGGTGTGATTACTAATATATGTTTACCCACGAGCCATTCCAACTGAGTTCTCAGATGAAACAACTTATTAATTACATTAGCCTCACAACTGCGGTCGTTTTAGAATTTTGAAATGCCGCATGATTCGTAGTGTATGGTTTATCGTACCGTAATTTAACAAGATTATATAAGACTAGCTTTTGTTTGCATTAATATAGATTTGACCTATCCTTTGGGAACAGTACATTTTCTCTGAATTAAAGGTATTCTATGTTCTTTTCTGTACCTGACAAAATGTGTGAAAAATTTCATAACGATCCGTTAAGTACTCAAAGTGTGAAAGCGTAACAAACCAACTTGTTTTCCTATCTATAACATTAGTTAGGATAATAGGCTTATCCAGCTTAAGCTAATTAAATTAGTACCACCTCTCGAGTTCAGAAGTGGGACATTTACAAGCTGGTGTATTATATATATAAAAAAAAATACTTTTAATTTTTACAGTTTCTCTACGAAAATGATTTCTACAAATACTACGACGCAGATTTCCGATACTTGTACAACATACCTCTTCTAATAATGTACCTCATGCAGAGGCAGATTATTATGACACTTTGTACGTGTGTTGCGACCGAATCTGGTTTTGGGGTATACCCAGACATTTGTCAACCTATACCAGGTTATGGACCATCGACACATTTCAGTATAATAAAATTAGCGTAAGTTGATTTTTTGTACTTACCTTTTATAAAGAAACTAAGTATACTTTACCCAGGAGAAAGGAAATGAAAATGATCAACATTCTTACTAATATTATAAATGCGGAAGTAAGTTTGTCTGTTACGCTTTCATGCCTTAACTTTTGAACCGATAGTCATTAAATTCTGCATATCTGTAGTCAGTAGTACAAGAAAGAACATATGAAACCCTTTACCTCCGGAAAAATTTACTATTTCCGAAGGTCAAATCAATAAAATCAAGGTCAAATCAACATTAAGGCGAAGGAAACCGAGGGCAAAAACTTTGGCTACATTAGGCCATTGGTATACAAAAATCTAAGATGCACACTTGACGTCTCACAGCCGGCACACAAAAATGAGTGCATAATTTTGGTTATACTGTCATTTCAAATAGTTTCGTGACGCTTGCGTCCTTGTAAAAACAACTTTAAATCATTCAGGCAAAGTTGAATTTGCAAAATCATAAGTTTATCGCGTAACTATAAACACGTATATGTATATTGGGGAGTTATTGGAGTCTATTTTGAGGGCTAATTTACTCTGGACTGTGCGTCTTGGATTTTTATATGTCAATGCATTAGTCATATGAAAGCACACGGCTGTGGCCGAAAATGGCCAAGGGCACACATACATAATAATTTAAAAAAAATTGTAATGTAGTTTTTCTTTACGCGCATTTAGTTTTAATGAGAGACAATAAATAATCTCGCTCGTTATGCTATCGGCAAGAATTTAATAAGTTTGATACAACTATTGACATTTATCATATAGTTACACATATAGATGCCTTTATACGAAAAAGCGTAAACGTAAATTCACAGGTGATTGTTTTTGTTTGTTTTTACACTCGCAATCATTCCCGTGCGAAAACGGATTCACACGAGAAACAACGTGTGTCTTGCAAAGGCGGATATTAGGCGCAGTGTTGCATAGTTTGTAAACAACGTACATATATTAATTTTATTGGAAATTTAGAATTCGTTCATACAACTTCAATCTAGAGATTCGTTATAAGATACCTGTGTGTAATATACTTCGAGCGGTTGACAAAAGAAGTATACCACCTATGTATAATCTTTTTAAGACTTTTAAAAGTAATCATTAATTTACACGTGTGCATTTACACAGATAATACACAAAGCTACATCTTTCGCATATAGTCTGTATATTCTATTTCTGTAATTGTGCTATAATGTGAATAAAAGAAAATATCTCGAGTTTTTGGCGGGATCTTGGAATGCCATGTAGTGGTCTTTATATTTTATCCATAATATTGTGTTATTTGGCTCTATATTGTGTAATGTTGGTGGTGCTTTACGTAATATAGTTTAGTTATTGTGCACAAGTGAAGTGGATCGGATATAATACCACGGAGCATGGATTCTGACTTGCCACAAAAACTCCCAGGAAAGTTGTAACAAGATGGTTCATTGAAATTATATCAAGAAACTTGTAATATCGATACTCACTTGACAATGCCAGTAATAGTCTACTAGAAGACTAGTTGCCAAAAATAAAATAGAAGAAGAAGAATATATCTCGAAAGAGAAATTATCTATTAAAGCATTACATTCCAGTGTATCGACTCCAGATGTTGCAGCACAACAAGAATACAATTTCTCTGTATTAAAGTGTTTTGATAAAGAAAAAATACTCTTAGGGCCTAAAATGAAGGACACTTTAAGAAATTGGGAGATGCCAACTCGTTACTGGTTTTGGTCTAATATTTATAAAAATTTAATAAAATCGAACAAGGAAATAAGGTAAGTATCCTGTCCGTTTACTATTATAAAAATATATATTTGAGACACATTGAAACGTGAATTACTCTATACGTGGATAGAAAGTTGAAGTAATTACTGTGTTTTCTACGCCTCTTGTATCAATTTTGATTCATTTCAATAATCGAATCACTTTCTATTGGTCTAGAGGTTCAAAGACTTTTTTTCTCATAGACCACTTTCAAAATTTAGCTGGTTCCTGTGAACCCCCCAGAGCTACATTTCTACCATATTTCCAAAACTCGACTATGTAATATGCAAGTTTTTACAAGTAACAGTCGCTGAGCATGTTAAAATATTATCTAACTGCATTGATAGATGAAGTCAAGCCAACATTTTAGATCTTCACTATGGAAAAAAATAAATTTTCTTGGACCTCCGCTTACGAATCGTGAACCCCTTTTTTTGTCACGCCAACGTAGACCCCCGTCGAGTTTCCCCGTGGATACCTGAGCGTCCACCTCGACCACTTTGGGAACTAAGGGTCTAGACTATGGAACCACCACGACCGAGTATATGGATAAAAAACTAAAATTTGATTATATTTTTGTTTCAAATAATTTCATATTAATAGAATAAAGAAAAATGCCTAACCGCTAATGAAACCCCGTATTCAACCTGGATAATTCGAATAGTATTATTGTTTTATAAGCATTTCTAAAAGTAAAAGTGGACGTCGCTTATTCCTCTGCTCTATTCTTGCATAATGGAACCAGACAACATATTTTTATAACATAAACAGTCAAACCTGAGTGAGAGGAACTTTCAGAGGAAACTGAAAGTGAGAGTAATTGCCAGAGCCCGTCATTTTAACCCTACAAAACCTCTGTAAGCAGCAAAACAGAAACATCTATAAGAGAATGTCATTATTTCCTCGCGGACTGTCCTTTATCCAGCGCCTTTATCTCTCGCTTATCCAGGTTTAACTGTAATCTGTATTTATCGGTCTTGTTCCTATGTTTCTTATTTTCTCATAAATTAATCGTTATCAAAACTAGGACCGTCCTAAAAGTTAAAATTGGCCAATTATATCGCCGTTTCCAGACATCTGATAAACAAACTAAACGAATATAACCAAAAAAGCCAACCCTTGTTAATTTGATTTAGAAGAAAAAGATTAAAATCGGTTCAGTTTAGGAGGTATCGAGAAATATAAAAGCGCGATTTCGTCTGTTTTATGTGGTTAACATTACTTCAAACTGCAGTTGCCTCTCTCGTGTTTTATTTGATAATTCAGGAAAAGTGAGAGAGCTAAAAACTCTTGTTAATACATACTCTATATATTTTTCTTCTTGAGATGTGTGATTTTAGTGTAATTCACATGGTACCTATAAACACTTGAACCTCATATGTAGTTATAATAATTACCAAAAATATATTAAAATGTTGTTTAGATGTTACTGATAGATTTTGCTCTATTAGTATTACTCATACTTTCACAGCACCAACATCTTCAGAAATCATAACAACAAAGACAATTAGTCGTTTAATTATAGTATAGTTAATTATAGATTTCGTAGATGAGTGACACGTTACTGTTCCTTATTCCGAATTTGACCGTTTGCCAAAATTAAACAGAAACATTTTTATGCTCTTACATCATTTCATTATCATTACATAGTATAAAACAAAGTCCCCTACCGCGTCTGTCTGTCTGTCTGTTCGCTATAAACTCAAAAACTACCAAACGGATTTTCATGCGGTTTTCACCGGTGGATAGAGTGATTGATGTGGAACGTTTTAGTATATAATAATTAATTTTTTCATAATCAGGGCGGGACAACGTCTACCGGGCCCGCTAGTGATAATATAAACCACTAAATCACGAGGCTGGTACGGCTTCTAGAAACCAAAACATATTTCCATTAGCAATCGTTGTTTCTTTTAATTCTTTTCTCATTTTAGAAGTGCATTATCCTTCGCAGCATGGACTTTATGGGTCGGTCCATCACTTCAGCAATTTATCATTTCTACGACTTTATGGGTACATCTTCATCTCGAAGCAGAATACACAGACTTATATGACACAGGCACGGTTAGTAGGTGTAGGGATACCAGTAATTATTAATGACTAGCATTTTCTCGCAGCTTAGCTCACATTACCCCCTAGACTGATATTTTAAGACCCGGATTTGTAAATGGCAGATCATGTTTTTAAATATCTAGTCAATTAAAGAAATATATTTTATATTACATTTTTGTATCCAAAATTTCATGATGATCGATTCAGTAATTAAAAAAGTAACAAACTCACTTTCGCATTTATAATATTAGTAAGGTAGTAGTAAATGATATGAGTCATCCGAAACAATGTATTCAGTAGATCTTTATTCTGATTGAAAACAGCGATGACTTTCCAAATCGGTGATAGTTGTTAGCCTTCTTGGGCCTAAATTGAATAAAGTATATTTTTTTATTTCATAGGAGGCAAACGAATAGGTCACCTGACGTTAAGTGATAACCGCCGTCCATAAACACTAGCAACACCAGAGGAGTCGCAAGTGCGTTGCCAGCCTGTGTTTGGGGGGAAGAGGGGAAGGGGTAGGGGAATGGGGAGGAGATAGGAGAGAGGGAAGGGGAGGTGGGCCTCCGGCGCTCTCATTGACCCAACGAAACGCAACAATACAAGCACTGTTACTTCACGTCGGTTTTCTTTGAGAACCTCTCACGGTACTACCCCGGGCGAGTCAACCCATACATGCTGAACCAGTAATTTTTTGATTTTGATTAGATATGAAACAAATCTGTTTTCAGAATTACTGGAATTTGACAACTTTGCACGTTAATTAATTTATGCTTTCCATCGTGAATACGATCAGTTCAATAAATGATAACCCCGCATACATAGCTTTAGTGTTATTGTTTTTATATATGTATATAATAAAATTATCTGTTCACGGTTTTCAGATGAAGTTACCTTGGAACATTGGGTTCTCGATAATGCGTATATTTTGCCTTATCTATCTAACCCCGTGTATATTGCTCGACGATTCGATTGTGTTACTAAAATACTACAATTCAATATTTTGGATCTACCATATGATTCTATTGGTCTTAATTATAGGAGCTGTCGTGATTTACAAGAGCAGATTTAGATAAAATTGTTGCTTTTTGTATGTTGATTCATTAACAAAAATTTTGTGTGTAACCACCTGTTTCATTAAAATATATGTGAATATTATGCTAATACTTATAATAATTAAAATGTATAATATATTCAACAATTAACAACTGAGTATGTGTAAAACGTTATAATGTTTACATTAACAAACTGTTACTTCCATTAGTGATGGGATTTCTATAGGATTCCTTTGAAAACAATTTAACAATCCATATCTTTTATGCCAAAACAATAAATAGGCAGTTGAGGATTTTTATCACACAAAAGAAAAAATAAAAACACATTTGAAGCTTAACATTTATTAGATAGAAATGATTAAAATATAACAATTATTTGTCACATGGTAACAAAACTTAAATAATCACACACCTTATAGGAGTTTTGCATTGGCATTTTTTTTTAAATAAATTCATATGTATGTTATAATAATTAAAAAAAACCTATCACAGACAATTCTTATAAATGGAAGACGTCTTATCATTGGTCAAATACTTAATTCAGGGATAGTCAAATAAACATATAAATATTTAAAATATTATGTTTGGGGCCATTAAAGTATTACTTAGGCAGAATTTTTGTAATTTCTAGCCACCCGCTCCCCCCTGGTCAGCAAAAGTAAGCAATGTTCTTAACCCTCCCCCATTATTACGTAACCATTTATATAAGACAGAATTATATTCAAATCTCTTCTACTTCAGTAAATAAATATCGCTGAGGTAATCGTCACCCAGAGCCCCAACCCCAATTTCGTCAAAAATAAGCAAATCAAGAACCCTCCTCCCCCATCAGTGCTCACGTAATACTTGAATGACCCCTTTTGTAAGACCATTCCTTTATTTAAAACTTACAGTGTGAGTATACGATCTAATTCCAAGCACAGAGCTATTGATCTATATTTTAGATAACTATATAAATACCCATTAAATGAAGACATTATACATGAATATTTGATGTCACATTTTGAAATAACTGTATTTTTTCATAAACAAGGTTACTGTGATTTTATTGTCTACACAAGCACCATCGGTTTAACCAATATCCTTGATCTAAATAAATGATTTCAAAATTAAACACTTAAATATACCTACAAAATAGTTCACCGCAATTATTATTTTAAATACATAGTTCAATAAATCATGTATGTAATTCAGATATACATAAAGTAAAATTTAACTACATTATCTAATAAAAGAAAAAAAAATACATTTTCTCTATAATTCAGTTACTTATCTAGACTTAATTGTTACATTGATTTAAATGGAAATAACGATTGTTCAATAGTCCGGTGAAGCTGTTAAGGCCTTGCTAGGCCAATAGCGTAGTCAGATCGAGGAAAAAAAAAGGATTGTTCTTAATTCAATACACCGACATTTTCATATAAAATTCTTTCAAAAACCTCAAATTTTTTCTGCTACGATCTCTATCGTTGGGTCTTCAATTATACCTTTATTCTGTATGAGCCGCAGTTCTATTAGTTTCGGTGGTACCTTACCAGTAGGGTGTATAACTAAAACAAAAAGTGACACGTGAGCAGACGAACATTACTACTAGGTACTGTTATATGAATGGGAAATAAGAGAATTGTAAACATGATAAAACATTTCAAGCCGTGGAATTTCACGTGAAGCGGACAACGGAAGATAATGAGGTTTTAGAATTCATATTCAGCCTAATTGGATTTGTATTAGGTATGAATGTAAACACGCAATTTTTATATGGAGTTTATAGGTCAAGTCATATTTGAAATTCGAATTTTTCGGAAGCAGTTTTTCGAATTGATCAAATTAACAACAAAACATTAAACGTAGTGATTTATATAGAAAAATAATTGCTATGTTTGAAAATAATGTGAAACTTGACAACACTTTTTTTATGTACAAAACTGGAACTAAATATTTCAAATCGTAATTTTAGTAACTTTGACGAGCGTTTTTAACGTGATAACTTCTTATAAAAAGTTGAACAACGGCTGCACGCACGAAAAAGCATGACTAATTATCACGTTCCGTCTGAGCCGAGCGTGCAAGCGAGAGCGTGGAACAAGTGATAGAGAGGCTCCATGGGCCTAAGCGTTCGGCTTGTGACGCATCTACCTATACATAGAATAATTCAATACAATTCATAAAAGTATGCAATTTTTCATCAATGTTTTCTTATGACATCACGTTAAATTATCGTCCGTAAACCGACTTTATACAGAACCATTTTTTTTTAATTATCTCTTATGTCATAATATAGCGTAAAGGGCACATATGACGCCCTAAAAAGATGCCTGCAACAATTAAGGAAATAGGTTGAATTCATGTTTCCCTTATTCCCTTATTCATTTAAGCCTATATGAGGTGTAAAAATGATTAATGGTATAAATAAAGTAACTCACCCCTAGCTTTTTGATATGTGTCTCTTACAATATATCGGATCGTGGCAATGGTTTTCTCCAGTGTCAGTTTAACGTCATTGTTAGTTTTATGAAACCAAGCCAGAAAGAGTGCTGCGAAGAAGTCCCCGGTGCCGGTGAAAGTGGCATCAAGTTTCGGTATTTGAATCTTATAGCATGTTCCTAAAAATTAAAAATAATTTAAATTTACGTTGTTTTACGTTCGTACCCGTGTAGGTTGGACTTTTTGATAATAGCCTCCTTCTTCTACACAAGCTTAGTATACTTAATTATATATTAGCATTTGCTCGAGGCCTCGCTCGGGAAACAGTACATATTTTCTAAATGAAAGGTACCCCATGTCCTTTTCTGTACCCCTGACAAAGTTAAATCAAATTCTATGTTGATCGGTTGAGTGGAAAGCATGACAAACAAACTCACGTGTTTACAATATCAATTAGGATTAAGATTCTAATTTAAATGGGTGGTAATCAATGATAATTCTAAGCACTATACACAAGGTACAATAACACTTTTTCTAATACTTTATTACTGACCATGTAGTGGACGATATCAACAATAATTTATTGATTTTTCATGTTACAAGGTCAAAAATAAAAAAAGACGATCATCATATCTCACATATATATATACTCTCAATAGAGTTCATCAACGTAATAATAATTTTATTTACCAAATAAAATATTCGGCGATATTATTATAATTTGGCTTTAATAAAATCGAAGTATCCTTCATTGTCCACGTTGTTCTATGTAGATTACCTTGACAAGATAAACGCTGTAGGTTATGTACATATTTACAATTATATTATCAGATAAAAACGTTCATTACAGTCGTCTCCAATAATAACCATTGTTTTCTGTCTAACAATGATATCTATCTGTTTGTATAGACAAAGCTACTGACAATGTTTTTCACATATTTTTTAAAATATGACTTCTAGGTGTACGTATAATGATACCAATGTTACTTAAAGACATTGATTCTATGCAACTGAAACGTTTTCGAGCTATGTTATTCCCATACATGAGTAACGAAGCTTCGGCTTGTTGCGTTAAAAACTAATCCCAAAAATTAATTCCGATAAAGACGCAGAAAAACATTCACACGTATTTCATTAATAACTCGAAATTAGCGTTTCCTAGTTCCTTTAATGCTTGTATAAACCGCGGACCAAGTTATAATGCTGCGTCTATCGTCACGCAAACAGATAATTTGTAACGAATAAGGATAACGTGTTACTCACTTATATTTATTGCGACTGTAGACAAAACATCGTGGCGATACACGCAGGCATGGGAGTAGCGTTACACTATTAATTTATGGTGAATACATATATATTGACAATTTTATTTAGACCAATGACTATGCACTTCTTCCAATATTAGATGATTGATTTCTAGGTCACACCTTTTAACATTATAGGATAACATTGTAGGCATGTTTTCGGGAGGTAACAGTTTACCTTCGGGTATATCACATCAAAATTTGAACTGTATTGCACATGTCTACGCGTCTCGCGTTATCTATTGCGTTTTAAAACTAATAAATATTATGTATTAACCGTACCTCCAGTACTAGCAATTCCAATCATATTCTTCTCATCTCCCAAATCGGTACTAGATAGTACAACTGTTTTCACGCCTTTATCGTGAAGCGCTTGAATTACTTTTAATGCGCCGTCAAGGTCCTTCATTGGAATGCCTGTTATTAATTCCGCTTCAAATTGATTCGGCGTGAGAATATCTGCTAATGGAACCACAATGTCACGGTAAACCGGCAGGATGTCCTCTGGCACATACATTTTACCATTGTCGCCCATTACTGGATCACAAACTGATGACAAATACGCAATGGTAAATACTCTTAGCTTAGTACTATATAGGGAAATTTATCGTTTCGTACGTTAATATTTAACCAAAAAGTTACAACTAGGTGCTGATAAGGTAGGTCGTAAATTGTAACAAATGAAGCTTTATATGTAACTCTGCTTTCAAGGTTCAATTTATAGCGATAGGTACACAAATTCAGTTTTAAATTCAACTCTAAGGCGTAGTGAAACGACAATAATATTACCTATAATTATATGCACTAATCAATGTTGTTCACTTAAAGAAATTGTGCGGAAACCACATAAGAAATAATGAATGAGGAACAATTAGCAGGCGTTTATCTCTTCCTGAGAAACACTTCTCTGAAGTCCCGAGACGCCGAAAACGATAAAAAAAAACGTGCTTATACTACGCAATGGAGGTAATAAATCTGATCTAATAATAAAAGCATATAGTAGGACGTAATCCGACGATGAGTTACAGCCTGTTCTTGATCATGATTGAAGCTGTTTCCCCGTCAGTGCTAAACGGAACTGGGTCTAAGGTCTGCGTACATAAGAATCTTCAAACTCATCTACTTTAAAGACAAACCCGCATCATTACAGAACTCATAACTAAAGGGGCCGTTCAAGTATCATGTAAGAACCACATGAGAGTGGGGGGTTATGCTTTGCTTATTTTTGATGGCAAGGGGGGCAGGATGGTCTAATTGTCGATTGCGTCACAATCTTTTATTGTTTGTTTTTATTTTTGTTAATGGGAACATTGTAATGTCAGTGAAAGAGGTTTTGTAAAAATTACTCTAATACTTACGTAAGCAGTAGGTGGTAAAGGCACGCTGAAGCTATTACTCATTTCGGCATGAACGGGTCGACCCGCCCGGTGTAGAACCACCCTCTCACAGAAAACCAACGTGAAGTAATAGTGCTTGCATTGTTGCGTTTCGTTCGGTCAGTGAGAGCGTCTGAGGCCTACCTCCCCTCCCCTTCCCCCCAAACACAGGATGGCAACGCGCTGCGGCTCCCCTGATATTTTTAGTGTCTATGGACGGTGGTGATCACTTAAGAGGTGACCCACCTGTTCGTTTGCGTCCTATGACGTAAAAAAGCATAGGAGGGAGGGGTAAAATTTTGCTTACCTTTACCGACGGGAGAAGGGAGTTAAAACTAGAATTCTGCTAACGTAATACGTTTGTATGGTGGCTTTTTCTAAGTCCGCCTGGGAAGCTATAATCCTCAAGTTGTAGATCTATCACCTGTTGATGTGCTCCGGCACCAGCCCTTGTGAGCGCGTCTCCCTATAGCTTTAGCGGATTAATCATCTTGGAGCACATCGTCACTTAACATCAGATGAGATCGTTGTCAAACCCTAAAATCTAAAATATATTAAAAAAATGTTTACGGCGCCAAAACAGCACTTCGTTCATCGAAAATTTTACTACAAAAAAATTGGAAAGTCAGCTAATCATATAGGTACTGAAATAATACGTAGAAATTACGTAGTCCACACTCATTCCAAGATAAGTAACTTTGTAACAATGATGACCTTCGTTCGCTCTTAGGTTGTTTGAGGCCACACAAAAAACAACAATCGGCATTCAGTGTAGATTGTGACTTTAATAAAAACAAACAAACAGTCTGTTGTAGAATTCTTAATATGAAGATAGAAAAAATAGAAAAGACTAGAAAAAATTCAAACAATACCCAGCAACAGTAACCTACATTTCTGATTGTTACGAAATGATACAAAAACGATAAAATATTAGGTCTTTACCTATGAAATTGCCGTTTTGTCTGAAAAAATTTAAACGAATTTTTTTCATGTATTTTTTATTTGTATTAATCGAAGTAATCACCCATGCAATCAATGCATCTTTGCCAACGCAGTGGCAGTTTATTGATGCCCTTCTTAAAGAAATCAGCTGGACGGGAGGCAACAAATTCTTCAAAGGCATTTTGTACTGCCTCTCGGGTATTGAATTTTTTTCCCGCCAAGGAGTTATCCAAATTCTGGAAAAAGTAGTAGTCTGTAGGCGCAAGGTCTGGTGAGTAGGGCGGATGACGGAGAACTTCCAACCGCAGTTCTTGCAACTTGGAGACCGTCTGCTGTGCAGTATGAGGTCACGCGTTGTCGTGCAGGAGCAGCGGAGACGAGCGATTGACCAATGCTGGTTGGAGATGTGTTAGCTTCTCCATCATTGTGTTCAGTTCTTCACAGTACACATCTGCAGTAATGCTCACCCCGTTTGGTAGGAAGCTGTGATGAATCACACCGGCGCTAGACCACCATACAGTAACCATCACTTTTCTAGGGGTAAGTTTTCGTTTGGGGCATTGTTTAGGTGCTGAATCAGGATCCAACTAACTTGCTGAGCGCTTACGGTTATCAAACAGAATCCATTTTTCATCGCAGGTAACAATGCGGTTCAAAATTCCTTCATTTGTGTGTCTGTTGAGCAGTGCAAGGCACGTCTCGACGCGTACTTCGCGCTGGCGATCATTGAGTTCGTGGGGCACCCATTTGTCAAGCTTTTTTACCTTGCCAATTTGACACAAATGGAGCAATATTGTTTTGACGCTAACGTTGAAAGCTGCTGCTAATTCAGCCGTAGACTGTGTATCATCAGCTTCCACAAATACCTTTAATTCGTCATTGTCGACCAAAGTCTTCAGGTCGAAATTCCCAGAACGGAAGCGAGCAAACCAATAACAGGTGGTGCGTTGGTTTGTAGTGTTAGCTCCGTAAACGTCGTAGATGTTGCGTGCAGCTTATGCCGCGTTGCTGCCACGACGGTACTCATATTCCATAATTACTCGAATTTTTAACGTATCCATGATGACAAAAAAGATTGAAATGCGATGAAAATGTAACACTAATCAATAAACAAATGACTACTTTTGGAAAAAGAATTCCATGTTTTTAAAATAAAATTAATTTGAAATTAGAATTCTTAGCCAAACAAAAATTATTTTGATTTGAAATGGCCAGTACTGCAGAACGGCAATTTCATAGGTAAATACCTATTATAAACAAGTTAAAACAGAAGGTTAGATGTTAATTCCGAACAGAATAGCGCGAAGTAAGGAGGATCATTCAAGAAATTTCCTACACAAGATATAACTTTATCTTCTCCATTATTAAATGATTGTATATGAATAACTATTGTGATTAAACACAGTTTCGAAAGTGAGTAAGCGATAGGTATCAATATATTTAGGACAACCAACCAACTATATATCTAACCATATTAGATGCCACAATAATTTTAAATAAAACCAGTTTGTTGTTGTTAAGTAGATAATAACTAGGGTTAGTTATCTTTTAATAGAGCAAATAAAGTATTTTGCTTGTAAGAGGGGAAAAAATATATTGTACCAAAATGAAGCATGCTGTAACATACCAAATGGAAACAACAGAATATGTACGTTCCTTCAAATTACTTACAGCATTTTTAGATTTTTACCGTTTTCCGTATACTAAACAAGGTAAAATAACAAAGTTTGAAATATAGTACAATGTTATATATGTTATATATATAGTTGTATGTTGTATGTTATATACATATCATAGGAGTCAAACGGACAGGTGGGTCACCTGATGTTAAGTGATCACCACCATCCATAGACACTTGTAACACAAGGGGAGACGCAAGTGCGTTGCCAACCTGTCTTGGGGGAGTAAAGGAAGGGGGAAAGGGAGAGAAGATGGGCCTCCGGCGCTCTCATTGACCGAACGAAACGCAACAATGCAAACACTGTTACCTCTACTGTACTGTGTTAACTGTAAGAGGGTGGTACTACCCCGGTCGAGCCGACCCCTTCATGCTGAAACCATTAATAGCTTCAGCGTAGCTCTACCACCTACAAAATATATTATAAAGTACGGGTGCCAAACGTAATATTATTTCATTGTTATTATTGTTATCTTAATACTTTCGAACATTTTATCGATACAAAGATTGATTAATCCAATTCAACCGATATATGAACAAGGATGAAATGAATAGCGGCTAATTTTCATTATAAATACTGATAAACGTAAACCTTCACGCTAATTTAAAATCATTACATGGTGTTACTATGCTAAAACACATCGTTTATCTTTAAGGAAAACAACCCACATACAATATTATTCATGTTTAGATACAGGTAATTACTATACCTATTTCGAATAAAATTTTATAAAACCGGTAAAGTTAACGTCATTATTCTTTTTATAGCTATATGTTTAGTTTTCAACGACTATAGTATACATATATGTTATAATTAATTGTTAATACAATATTAAGGTAATATAAAACAGTAAAGTTGTAAATGTTTGTTAATATAATTAGTCTTCAATTAGGTATACAATAAACTAAATGATTCCCGCTCGTTACGCTGGGAATTAAAAAATAGCAGGGGGTCAATCTTATACAAAAAATACGTACAATCATATCTAAAAGCAATGAACCATCAACGAACAATTCCGCATCGAACGGTGATAATCCTATGCAGATACGTTCACTAGTTTTTAAGAGATTGAGACTCAAAGTAACTATTTTTGCTATATATTTGTAGAAGTAGGAAATACATTAGGCGCCACATCTACAGTTGAACATATATACTTAAACATGCGTTGGTTGCCACATTTGATTTGTCAAAGTTGGCTCATTTCTTTTAACACTATACAAAACCTTAGAGCCTCCTTAATATATACGATTGGCACCTTGTTAGTTAGCACACCGGTTAGTATGATACAGAAATTGTTCCTATTTATTTTACCTGACATATTTATTACTACAGTAAAGCAGCACCGCTCATTCTATTCTGTTACTGTTTATAAAATTTAGAACACACGCTAGCAAGTGAGATGTTACAATCGAGCCTTCAGGAGTAGCAATATATTAATGACTGACCTCAGGTATTTTTGTCTATCTATGGTTGCATGCCTGGTACATACAGTTCTAATAAAAAAAATATCCAATACATATCACAAATACATTGTGCATTTATTTATCAAACGCAATTATTTCTTACTAGCCACTGCCCGCGACTTCATCCGCGTAGTAATAGTTACTACTCTGGGCTAACGCTGACACGCAGCAGAAGCTCTCAAAAAGAAAAAAACATCTCGATTTTGAAACATTTTTCATCTGTGCTCCGCTCCTATTGGCCTTAGCGTGATGATATAACCATTAACCATAGCCTAACCTAAAACTAAAATATAACCATAGCCTATAACCATTCTCGATGAATGAGCTATATAACACTGAAAGAATTATTGAAATCGGATCAGTAGTTTCTGAGATTACCCCCTACCACCCCACAACGTCACAAACGCACAAACTTTACCTCTTTATAATATTAGTATAGATTACATATGAAACATGTTAAACTCTATTAAGGAAAAATAAAATTAGAACTCAAAGAACCTACATTACATGTATAGCCGGATAGCCTGTTTTATGTGTAGGCATAAATATAGATATATAATATGTATTATCTTTATACATATCACTAGCGGGCCCATCAGACGTTTACCTGCCCTGAAAGTAATCCTGGAATCAGAAAGCAGCGCCACTTACTGGGCCCAAATTTGAATCTCAACTATTCTTTAATCCACCTGAACACATCGAAAAAACAGCACCAAAATCGGTCCAGCCTTTTAGGACAAGTTTAATCACATATACACACGTACAGAAGAATTGTTATATATACCATGTCCGGCCATAAGTTCTGTTACACATGAAAATGCACTTTTTTAAATAAAGTAATGTAATATTATTAAAATTTATACGTACATATTTATTAGTCGCAGCAAAAAATAAAAAAAAATTCTATTCGAAATGGCCACCTTTGGTTTTTATACAGGCCTTTAATTTGTTTGGCCACGAATCTATGGATTTACGCAATGTTTCCAAGAGAAATTTCGCCACTGCTTGGTTCAAAGATTTTTTAAGAGACACAATGTCGCCGTGTCGTTTAGAGCAGGCCTAAAACTCACCATAATTTGAAGTCTAAAGGGTTGAGGTCTGGGCTAGATGAGGGCTAGTCTTCAGCTCTTATAACGTCCGGAACGTTGGTTTCAAGCCAGGCTTGGGTAGTTCGTGCCTTGTGACCAGGTGCAGAGTCCTGCTAGAAAGTCCATGGTATATTTTTTAAAAATGTATTGCTGAGAGGTTTCACAACATGATCCAAGACAGTATCTTGATACACTTTGGCTGAAGTTTTCTCTCCTTTTTCACAAAAATGTAGTTTTGTGACTCCTTGATAAAACACGCCCCACCAAACCATCACTGACGCAGAGTGATGACCACGTTGTACCTCTCTGACCACTGGAGCAGCTTCTTTAGAACTGTGAGCGTACACTTTATCATTTTGCTCATTGTAGTATTCTTCAATCGTGAAAATGTTTTCATCGGTAAAGAGGATATTTCTGTGTCTTTCACCTGCGTATCGTGACAGAAGGCGTTTTGATCGATCCACTCTTGTTAATTGTAAAGTTTCATTTACATCGACGATAAACACCGAGCTTCAGGTCTTGTTTTATAATACGCGACAGAGTTCTAGCGGGAATCTTCATTTCTCGCGATAAGATTTTTTTGCTTCCTAATGGGGTTTCGACGAATTTTGGCTTTAACAGTACTAACAGCCTTTGTAGTACTAACAGCACGCGGCCGCCCCGATCTTTTCTGGTCTTCGACAGAGGGAGTGTTGTTGTATCTGTTGTTAATACGATATCCGAACATACGGCTGATACCAAGCTTTTGAACTGTCTGGAATATTACCGACGGCTCCATACCCACTATGTGCAAGGCGATCACTGCAATCCTATTTTCTTTAACAACCCATTCCATATTGTAATTTGATAATGAACACGAAAAAATATGTGAAATGGCGCAAAATCGAAAGAAGTTTTTAAAATAATATACGTGTTCCGAATTCAAAATAATTAAAAAGTTCAAAAAAAGAAATATTTTTATGTAACAGTATTTATGGCCAGACTAGTTATACAGGACTCTATTTGTCACTTCTTTTTTGGGGGCACGCTAATTTTTGAAAATTGTAAGCTCATCATTTTTTGTATCTTAAAAAGTATAAAAATGTACAACCTTGTTATTTTGAATACTTGTGGCATATAATGGTAGCATATTGTTGCAAAATTTTCAGGACCAAAACCAATGAGAATCACGTGATATTCATAGTTTTAGGCAGCTTGCCATACATTGAAAACAGTTTTATTCGATTTACTCTTAAAAGATGAGTCCAATCTAAATGGTGTATTTATGTATTTCTATTGCTTTTCATTAGAGAAATTGAATAAAGTTTAATTTTTTTGTAAAATTACGACATTAATATTATTAGTGCCCTACGTAACGCGGTAACTTCAGGAAAGACAGATTACATTATGTATTTGGATAACTTTGACCTATAAAAAAATACAATTTTTTTTTGATATTGTCAAAATTCCCTTTAAGGGCACTGCGTACCCCCTCATGCCCCCGCAAAAACAGCTCAGTATATATATGTATATAGTTATAATTTGTTAGTACTTGTGTACGTGTGCAACTGAACCCCTCATATACGGGTGGATCAATTTTGATGAATTTTTTGTATATATTTCAGTGGGTCGCTGGATGGTTTAGATTCACAACTGGAACGGATAGGTGGCGCTGTGATCTGATTCGAGGTTTTTTTTTCAGAGCAGGACAACATCTTCCGGACCCGCTAGTATAAAAATCGAATAAAATATAAAAATAATATTGTTAAGGTAATAAAAGAAGCAGACGAAGTCGCCATTGTCAGCTAGTATAGAACAAAGCACATTACCTACCATAAGTTAATTTAGGATTTTTTTGTCGCAACTTTATTATAATTTCGGCGATCTGTTTTAATGATTCCGGTGACCTCGAATAACCAGTCAAAAAGTGTGTGTAATAGTCAATATCATTCAAAATCAATCCTTCTATCAACTCTTCCATTTCATCATTTTTCAGCACATTCCCTCTTATGTGTTTATATGCTGTGTGACAAGAAAACTGGACTGTGTTTATTGAATCCACTTCAAACCCCAAAACCTAAAAATAAAAATAGTATTTTAAACACTAGACTTATAAATAAGTATTATACAAGTTCAGTTAATCATTGGAAATGCAGAGTGTATGACATTACTGAACTTACATTAGAATTATTATGTTATCTTCGTTTCAAGTGGTGTGTGTTTTGATACTACAATGGAAATGACATATGGGTATATAATACAATATATTCATAATTATAATTCTTTATTAAATCACCATTCAACATTAAGTTTCCTGGTACTCGAACTTAGGCCTTAGCAAGAGGCGAGAGAAAAATGCATACAAAATATTTAAAAATAATCACATAAAACACTTTATTTATACTTCAACATTAATACAATGTGTAGCAATATACACATAATATTCACTTAAATACTACATGCAATTCTTCTGTACAGAATTATCTTAATACTACATATAAACCCTAGCAATGATAAATACAAGCAGAGATCATTATATACTAACTAAACTATACTAAGCAACCTGTCCGTAATGCAAATGACTTCAAATTAAAATCATGCTCTCATGAAGTGTGATTAACTTCTTCTTTCAATGAACTCATTATTATTTAAATAATCGAATAAACCATGTTTATATGCTGATCTGGCTCATCTTTTATATGAGTGGAGGGTTGTCTTGAGTAGAGGTAGGAGAGGATCACTAAACTTATATAATGGCACATACCTATCTCTTTTTTCAGTATATACCTGTCCTTCTGTCACAATTTAATATATGTACATATATTTGTCTCATTATAACTATACCTCTTTTCGGTATTGTATTTAATACAATTTAATTTCTTAACTCTAATTTGAATATTATTAGTATAATTTTGTCAATATATCTGAGATTAATTTTTTAATACAAATTTGAACCTTATAGTTGTAATAAATACAAAGTTACACCAATTTAAGTTTCCTTGAGGAAATTATATATAAATACCTTATTCTAATTACCTATAAATTATTTTTAACATAAAGTTGCCTACAGTGATAAGGAGATATTGCACATTTAAATTGTATTGATGCTATACAAATGAATCTAAATTTTATTCATAGATAATTATTGTAATAGGTAAGGACTAGCTCATATCGCTTTTAATTAACAACAAGGTCAAATAAAGGCTGAGAGATAATTCTGTAGTTAAACTCATGGTAATCTACAACATTGTTTGAATCTTTTTAAATTTGAATAAAACTAGGCCTCAAAGAATTATATATATGGTGATCATACTCTGTTTTGTGTTATTAAAAGTTTGTTATTAATTTCTTTTTTAAGAAGACATCACAACCCCTGCTTCTGTCATATATAATCTTACCATGCTTCAATGTCAATATTAGACAGTTAAACCATATTGCTTTATGCCTTTTTTATAGTTTCATTACTTACTTCATATATCATTACATAGTATAAAACAAAGTCCCCCACCGTGTCTGTCTGTCTGTTCGCGATAAACTCAAAAACTACTGAACGGATTTTCATACGGTTTTTACCAGTGGATACAGTGATTCATGAGGAAGGTTTTAGTATATAATTTGTCAAGGTTTTTTATAGTCAGGGCGGGACAGCGTCTGCCGGGCCCGCTAGTAGTACATAAATACTCTTTTTAGCGAGTACAGAGAATAAAATCGTTTTTTATCTGTATCCCAAAAAATATAATTTCTCCATATTTTATAATATATGCCTATTTTTAAATTTCATTACAAGTTATTGTACTCATCATTTTTTAATAGTCTGTAATTCTGTCATCCAAACCACCAATACTTAGTTGATGGACTCTAAGAGATTTGTTAAAGCGAGATAGTTTTCTTTTAGTAACTTAAACATTAACTTTATACAATTTAAACAAGGTAATTATTTTATTTTATAATCATTTCTGTATTCTTAGATGTTTAAACAGGTAAAGTATTTACCTCTACTAACAATTTAAAGTATGTGGCAAAATTTTCCACACATATGATTTATTAAGTCATTCCCTAATTAAAATTAAATATTTATGCAGTAATTATGTATTATTTTCATATTATAATCATAAGTTTGGTATTCACTTAATTTTGAATTAATTTATATTTTGAAGAAAACAAAAGGAAACATTGATTTATTTTACCAAGATGTCAGACAGCAATAATTCAAAAAAATTAACTCATTCTCTCGTGATTGCTTTTTTTTGCATTAACATTTTACTTTAATGATATTTGAGGGGCACTTATTGAGTAGTTGCAATGCATTTCTGTACTACATATTATAAATAAAAAATTGTTATTTATTTCTATTTTGTTATTTGAAAGATTCATCAGAAGTAATAATAAATACAGTAATAACACATTTATGAAATATATAGATAATTTAAAAGATTATAAATAACAATAATATGATATATAATTCTACTTTTATGTTTGCAAAATCTGTAAATTGTTATACAATAAAAATAATTTAATATATTGAGTATGTAAAGGAACTTCTGATATTTATCATTAAGTACATAGTACCTAATAGTATTTTACTTGTTACTTAAATTTTAATTAATTATTCTAATACTCACTTGAAGTGGAAACACGGCACTTTTATTACCAACGTACCCATGGACAACATGACTCTGAATTGATAATACTCTTGGAGTTATTTCTAGAGTCATGTTCAGTCAAAGTTTTAGGATTGTAATTAACAGGATTTGTTTCTTAATAAATCAGGCACTTGTAACTTTTTTACAATTTTACTTCGATATTTCTTCGATAAAGAAAATCTAACTACTTTTATTTACCGTTCTGATCAGCTGGTCGATCAAAACTATAATTTATACAAACTTTTGACAGCTAGTCGACTTTAGTGTTACTAGAACAATTTTTTTTATTCCACGACTACACGGCTGAAGTTGTATAAAATCTGTCCAATAGAAAAAAAAATAGCATGACAACCCTCAAATGAGTGTGATATATCATGATATATTTGTTAAAAATCGAATTTGATAGATTGTAATCCGGTAAAAGTGTAAAGGCCTTGCCAGGCTAACAGGGTAGTCAGTTCGAAAAAAAAAAGAATTTGGTAAATAAGTATTAACACTTCCACTTACGAAAACCATAAAGGTTTAAGCTCCATACAAATGAATATACCTTATGCTGCACAGGTCAAGAAACAGTTTGGCAGTATAAGTTTTAAAAAGATCCTAGATTTATTACATTTGAATAATGATAAATCATATAATGTATAATTACGATTTTTATATAAAATTTATTATTAAATTATTTTATCATTGCTAAGAACATTTTTGTAATAAATTTACAATTTATTTATTCTTTTATGTAGGTTAGAAAAAATATAATGCATTATACTATTCAATATTTAATAATTTAGACAAAAGAATATGATAGTGGTAGTTTTCTGGCAATAACTTTTTATTATCTTCCCTATTAATTTCATATAAAACTTATTGTAAGAAAATATACTAAAACCTAGCTAAAGGGTATGTATAACTAAGATTGAATGTGTATTATTTTTCTGACACAATTTTCTTTACACCTTACTTTATAACAGATATACGGATGTAAAAATGTGAATAAACTTGCAGTCCGGTGAAGCTGTTAAGGCCTTCTAGGCTAATAGCGTAGTCAGTTTGAGAAAAAAAAGTGAATAAACTTAGGTCATATTTTGTATGACATACTGTAGTTTAATGATAACTGCCTCTTTCCTATGAACACCTTATAAAGCAAAATGCAGATGCTTATTATACGTATTAAGAGTATAATTTGTTCGGGATCACTCACTGTGTGAATGTGGTTTGAATGAAGGAAATCTTGACATATTTTCTTTAGTTGTCCTAATTGGCGCGTTTCGCTATATGATATACTCCCCCAGGAGATATTCCGTCCCACCCGTATGCAATGTCTCCTCTCCCTCTTGTGTAAATATATTAATATGAATAAAATTAAGCTCTAATCAATTGTTGCATTATACTTACCTGTAATATATATATATGTATACATATATATATATGTATATATTTACTAACTTAGTTGTTTAGAAACTTACTAATCCCAATGGTGTATTGTTCTTTAGTTCTATGATAGTCATATGGAGGGGGTTGAAATCAACTTCAAATCTTTAGTTAATCTATTAGCATCATTAATTATACATGACACTGGCAGAATTGTGGAATTTCCCACAGAGGCCAAAGATTAATAATAAAAAAAGGATGAATTGCATGAAGAGAAAATAACAATTCAATTAAATAAGTTCATTAACTAAATTCTGAATACATGAATGACCACGGAAGAAAGATCTGTTCGTCATTCCATAGAAAAACACATGCAAAACTCGCTGATCTAGTAGTGAAATTTACATTATTAGAATATTAGTATCGAACAACAATAATACACTTCATGTACAGAAGAATTACATAAAAAGATTAAAAGCATAAATATTATTTGTTTACAAAACAATCTCATCCTAGGCATACACAACACACCTATATACAAAAAGGTCTTCTAATTTCAAATATAATAGTCTTTATAATAAAGGTTTTTACATATTGATTGAGCTCTGTCAATTTTACCCTATTCTTTTTATACAGAGATAAAATAAACTTAAGGTAAGGTATACTTCACGAAGAGTGAAAAAAAATCCTAAATATAAATAAGTTAAATAAAACAATATGTCTTAATAATAATGTGTTAATAATAGTTCTATCATGACATCCCTATAGTAATGTTAACATAGATAAAAAAGGTTTATATGATAAAATTTTCACAATTATTATCAGTATGGATTTATAACTATAACCCATTATCAAAAGAATACATTTACATATCTTAGTAATTTTCTCACCAATTACTGTTGTTATGTTTAATTAGAACTAAAAAATAATAGAACTGTAAGAGTAGTATTGAGCCTAATGAAAAGAAAATATCATTAGCTCATGAATAAAAATATTCTTATTTATTATTCTAGGTAATTAGTTAACAATCTAATAATTGTAGTACAATAAATTTTTTTAATACACAAATTTGAAAATTACCACAGAATATTAGAATAGCAATGGTCCAAGGATTGAAGGAGTGACTTTGCTTCTCAGTATATATATGATTAGAATCGATCATTTGGAATGTAAATTGTAGAATATTTGTAAGTATATATATACCTAATTATTTAATTCTATTCTTGGCCAAGGCATGATTTATGCATTTACTATTTAATGTGCCAATATACATAACATAATAAGTATAAATATGTTGTAAATTGTAGTTCATAATAATAAGTAATTATCTAATTCGTCATCATAAATATTTTTTGCAGGTATACTTTTCAAAAGAGCAAAAGCTGTTTACTTGGTTACTTTTATTAATACAGTCAAAACCGTTTATGGTGACATTGTTTGAACAACATACCAGATATATTGACCCAGAACAAAGGCCCCAGCTGAATATTGTATCTCGAAAACATCACCGGTTGTTACGACCGGTTGTTACAACTAAATATGAGTAGTCCCTTCGATGTCGTTGTAACACGTTTTGACTGTACTTATTAAGAAAAACTTAAACTCTTCACGAATTAAGAATTTTACATAAAAAGTTTTCCAAACACTATGACCATATAAAAGGAATTATTGTTTTCAACTGAACATCAAAAATTGTAACACAAAGGCGGAAAACTATTTACTTGTACAATGGACAACATAGGCATTGTTCTTACAAATATTATATTACACTTGACCCAATTACTGATTAGTACTAGGTTGTTCCTGTGTGGTTTCATATGCTCTTTCTAATGTGTCTGTTATTATTTTCATATCGTTTTCAATGCTCCTTGCCCAGTTTTCTACATCTCCTATTTCTTTCAATGCACTACTAAAGTTTTCAACCAACGCTAACCATTGCTGAGTCTGCTTAGCAAAGTTTATAGCTCCTTGGTGTAACAATTTTGCTTCAGCGTCAAGTTTCTTCTGGTTTAAATATGCTTGAGCTACACTGAAAATATAGAAATAAAGTTTATTAAATTACACCATGTCTGAGTAAGTATTATAACTAAATAAGGAAAGCTGTGATATAAAAGGTTTGGTGTACAATGACTTGTGACACTTACACTAATATTATAAAGAGGTAAAGTTTTTTGTGATCTTGCAGGGGGTAATATCTGGATCTACTAAACCAATTTTGAAAATTATTTTACCAATAGAAAGGCACGTTATATGTGAGTGTCATAGGCTATATATTAACCCGAAAACTGAAAAGATTTTTTTGAGGAAGTCAGATTTGCAAAGTAAGTCTGAGAAAAAAGGGGTGAACTAAAACGTTTCTTACGAATGCTGCCTTAACGATGAGAGATATATGATTAATCCAGACTTGTAGAGCTTGATAATGCCTACAAAAATGTCAGCAACAGCATATGTGTAACTTTTTTTTTTACGCCACAAAAAGTAGTTTTTTATAAATATTTACCACCTAATGAAATGGGCATGGATCAGCTAGTATGTTATAAGTTAGTCGTCAAGGGTCAGTAAGGTTAGTAACTTATCAATGTTTAGAGTTAACATTGTTATCCAATTTGAAATCAGAAATATGATCTATGTATGATGTTAGTTTAATTTAATGTCATATATTTACTGGGTTATGTCAAGCAGACTATTCACCTATAGTACTGTAAATATATAATTTCATTTCAATTGGTATTTTATAGTTTAAGAAAATACAACTGTTACATATATTTCTATAATGTGTTTTATTCAAAACTGAGTTAACCGCAAAGAATACATACACTACTATACTTACATAGGTTAAAAGATAATATCATATTATTTCTCAGAAAAAAAAATCATACTTTACAGATTTTAGCATTTTACCACAATGTCATCTGATATTAAATGATAATGTGGTCTAAGATGATAAACAGATAACCTAGAAGAGGCTGGCTCTCAAGTGCATTTCCCTACACCAAAAGTTCTGACTCAGTTTGGATTTACACCTACATCTATTTATGCTGTGTCCAAACTAACCTACTCAACTAAGCCATCACTGCTTCCAATTTCTATTCAAAAAGATTTAAAAGGTCTTTACAAACCCATCATAATAAAGTCAAGAAAAATATAATGAATATATAAATATCTTACCCAACATTAAGGTGATCCACGAGTGCTTGTGTTAAATCATTGGCTGCAACTATACACTCTTTGCGTTTTTGTTCTGGAAATGCAATTTGGACATTTCAATAGATAGAAGCAAGATTTTCCTTTACAATATAAAAAATAAAATTATACACAGATTAAATAAAAACTAGACGAATGTTATATATATTTATTGTAAAAAACATTTGGAATTACATATTATATATAACAAAATATAATGGGAATGATAACTATATGCATGTATACGATAAAAGTAATCGAAAAGCCTTCTTAAAATTGTAAAATACCTTGTAATACTCTTTTAGCAGATTGTTTTGCTTGGTGTTCTTTAACGAGTGATGATAGCATTGTAAAATTATATTATGCAAGAGACATTCAACTTTCAATACTCATGAACAAATGACTGATCGATAAAGATATCTAATAAATTATTTAAAAATTGCTTATAAATGTTATTTATTTACAACTAAAGTTTCAAAACCAACTTGACAATTGAGAAATAAATAGAAATTATTACGACATACTTGACGTTACCAAAGGAACCACAGATTTTCTTGTTAAAGACAAAGGTACGTTGATTATACAGCCAAGTCAGACGTCATTTCATAATTTGTATTGATTTGAAAGGTAAAAGTAAAAGCCGAAGCCATGTCTGAAATTTTTCCATATCCGTAATTTTCTTAACTTAACAAAGGCTTCCTTTCCTGTATGTTTTTTTATAACTGAAAGCCTTCTTTTTCATAAAAAAGTAGCCATCATATATTTTATAGTAATATCAATAATTTCCCTTAGTAGACCAAACGAAGACGCAAATGAAACATTCCTGGTCCTTCAAAATTTCTAGCAGAGAACAGCGTGAGATTCAGCTTTTGTCTAATAAGTCATTAATAAAAATTAGCCTTGGCATAGTAAATGAACATATAAAAATGTGTTAAAAAATGATGATAAGTCAGAATTGCAATGGGTGAAATAATATAATATAATAGTATAGAAAAATCAAGGAATATATAAGCATTGTTTACTTATAAATTACTTGATAAAAATATAGAATAAGAATGTAACATTGTCATGATTACGGGTCGTTGAAGATTCGTTAATGAAGATTCGAACAGATTTAATTGCTGTTATTTATTTTCTAGTCCAAAGACCCGACATTAAACTGGCTACGAGGCTAAACAATGGAGTATGCAGCAGCGTATAATATAGGTGTAGGATCGCATTTCGATCCGCACGTAAACCCGGGAAGAAATGGCACAACATGGCGTACCTGGGAAATTTTAATTATTATATAGAAGGTCAGGTAGGACTAACTCCAAATAAAAAAATGAGCGAGATTACTTTACCAGCAGGACCTTCGGTACAAGACATATACATAACGCTTGGTATCAAAACAACTCAAAAAGATGATTTATACAAAGTTGCGGTTAAGAAATTACCACAATATTTTGTTCCAAAAATAAATTGTGCGGTAATACCCTACCTTAAAAATACCAAAAACTAAAATAAATTATTATAATTAAATTGTTTGTTCATAGTTTGAGATAAAAAAATGTAGAGATAGGTATCTAAACTTTTCCGAACATACACAGTTTGTGACATTCGAGAGCAGATCAATTATGATATATTTTTTACTTCCGCCCTACTTTTAACCATTCCTGCTCTGCCTCAAATTGGACCCTAGCTACAGCCCTGGTTACGGGTCATTATTGCGGATTCAATAAATGAAAATTCCAACAGATTTAATTGCTGTTGTTTATTTTCTAATTCTAAGACCCGACAGATGGTAACGTTAATATATTGATTTTATAAAGGTGCTCGTTAAATTAGCCATGACAAATTCGTAATCGACGTACTGTTGCATAAAACCGTTTATTAACGAACTATTCTTAGGAAAACCAAGGAGCTTGAATATTCTGATTAATTGCCAGCTATACCATAGTCCTTTCCGATGAAGAGTTTATTCTCGATTTATTAATTTATTTCACCTATTCATAACTTAACCAAAAAAAAAAAATCCGCCAAGAGTTCCGCCAATATCTTTTATTTCTGTTTTCTACAAAAAACCTTATTTATAGATTTTACATATATATGATCGAAAGAATAAATGTGTCAAGATGAAAAGTTATTTTGTTAAAAAACGTTGGCTTCAACAGTTTCGAAGCTGTTATTCTGAGTCTAAAGACGGATCATATCCTTTTCATTTTAGATTGGTATTCAAATTATTAAGTTATACTTTCTAATTGATCTCTAAAATATGTCTATATATAAAACGAACACGTAAATATTGAATATCACATACAAAAAATACGGATAAAAACAACATCAAATCATTAAAAATGAAAATATATTTAGTTTCAATTTTTACAGATACGCCCGTTAAAATAACGACAGCGAACGATCAGTACCAGCTTGTCTGTCCAAACAGAGCGTGTTCACGCCCACGCCCGCGTAACCAATGATCACGCCGCCGTGGTCTGGAGGTAAATTTCACTCCCGCACACCAGATTAGGCCCCCTCGGAAGCGGCTCAAGCCTAGGTCCGTTCCCTCGGCATGGAGCCCTTGAGTGCGCTGCCCGCGCGATACAGTGACATAAAATCTTACATCACTGTGATAACATTACACATGTCACCTCCAGACACGTGCACGCATACACGCTTACACATGAAAGTGGAAGGGTTTTATTTTTTTCCCTTATCAAACTGAAATAGTTTAGAAAATTATCCGATACGAAATATATATATGAGTTGTTGAGGTATGATGCTTAGTACGCATACAGTGGTAGTCGTATAATATAGAAACACTACCAACGGTCCTTGACATTATGTCAAGATAAGACAAGATGTCATACTTCACAGCAATCGTTTTTATTTTGAAATTAAACAATATAAATCCCACTACACAAGTGCAGTTTCAATATTACATTACGGACAAACATTTAAATCAATTTTAAGGTATGAACAATAATGGTCAACTAATTAGAAACAACAACAAATAAATATAAAAAACAACATTTTTTTAAGTATTAGTAATTAGTATTGTTATTTATGAAATAGCTACTATCCACAGCCTACCAATAGTTATAATTCATATTTAGTGGCGTTTCCCTTATTTTCAATAACAGCACTGCAACGACGTGGCATTGATTCAATCAATTTCATACATTTTTCTAGGGGGATTGAATTCTATGCTTCAACAAATACTTCATATAGTTCGTTTTGACTGGTGTTACGTTTGTTTGAGACTTTCTTTTTAACAATACACCAGAGATTTTCTATCGGGTTTAAATCCGGACTATTTTTTGGCCAGTCTAAAACGGATATGTGCTATTCGCTAAGGAAACGTTTGACGCAATTGGCCGTGTGTTTAGGGTCATTGTCATGCTGAAAGATCCAGGTTACAGGCAAATGATCGTCCGAGTAGTAATCATTGTATGCTCTAAGATATTTTTGTATTGCCATTGATCCATTGTACCTTCAATCTTCCGAACGGGTCCAACTCCACATCCGGAAAAACACCCCCAAACTTTAATGTTACCGCCACCGTGCTTGACTATACTCCTTGTGTATTTATAACTAAAAGCATTGTTTACATACAGGACGTCTAACATAGCGCTTTCCATCGGAATTTACCATATTTATTTTTGTTTCATCTGAAAATAACACTTTTTTTCCATTCTCGTACCGTCCAATTAACATATTTTTTAGGGAATAATAATAGTTTCTCTCGGTGTTGCTTGGTAAGAAGCGGTACCTTTCGAGAGATTCTTCCAAACAATTTAGCTTCCACTAATCTTCGGCGTATCAGTCTTGACGAGATGTTTCTCGGGTCATCAGGCGAAAAAACTTCATTTTTAATCTGGTTGGAGCCTTTAATTGGGTCTCTTTTAGCAACACGAACGATTAGCGTATCTTCTCTGGGAGAGGTTTTCCTTGGCCGAACCTTTCTAAGAACATTTTAAACAGTTCCATGTGTTTTATAATGATCAATTGCATTAAAAACTTTCTTAACAGAACAATTTAAATACTCAAATATTCTTCTGTACACCCACTTATGATCTATATGTAAATTAACAATTATTTACCTAGTTGACGCTTCACAACCTTTATTTTTGCCCATTTATAAAATAATACAAAATAAAATTCAGATTCAATTTTGAATTGCCGCCAAAATAATAGAAAAAGCCAAGAAAGAAATGTTATTCTCCAATTTAAAAAAAAGAAGAACAATGGATGCTTTTTTAAAATGTCTCTAATTAGGCATCCAAGCGGCAAGTAACAGAAAATAAACTCCTACATGTGTAAGTATTTTGTAATTAAAAGTAAGAAATGTTTTATATTTTATGCATTTAATGAGTTTTTTATTTGAGTGGCTATATTATTGCATGATTATTAATTATTGAATGTGTATATTTTTTACGAACATTTGTACGTTGAAGTTATACTTTCTTTATTCATAAGAAGTGTTTCTAATTATATGACCACCACTGTATATGTTTCAACAACTCATATATGTATGAATAGTTAGCTTAGCTTAGGTTAGCTCAGTGGCGCCTGGCGGTTCGAGCCCCATTTTAAGGGGCTCGGACCGCGCATAGTCAAGGCGGCAGCGGCGCTCGGACGACTCCTCCCCAACACGGGGGGGCCGGGCGCCACCTGCCGCCGCCTCTATATGGGGGTCATACAGTCCATGGCCGCCTACGGGGCACCGTTGTGGGTCGACGCCCTCAGCGCCACAAATATCCGTTCGCTGCGAGCCGCGCAGCGTACTGTGGCGCTGAGGGTGATTCGAGGATACCGTACGGTGTCCTCGGGGGCGGCCATGGTACTGGCTGGCTCCCTTCCCTGGGAGTTAGAGGCGGAGGTGTTGGCCGCCGTATACGAGTATACGGCGGCTAAAAAGCGGATGGGGGAGCCTCTGGCTCCCAGGGAAATAGAGGTTAAAAGAAGAGAAGAGAGGGGGAGAAAGATGGAGAGGTGGAGGCAGGACCTGGCGGACGCGGAGTTCGGTAGATATAGTATCGACGCCGTCCGCCCGGTCCTGCCGGATTGGTGCAACCGACGATGGGGCTCCCTGACGTTCCGTCTGGTGCAGGTGCTGACCGGGCACGGGTGCTTCGGTTGGTACCTGCACCGGATAGCGCGCAGGGAGCCGACCGCCGTATGCCATCAGTGCGGCGTTGAACCGGACACCGCGCAGCACACTCTGTCTGAGTGTGCTACGTGGGAGGAGCAACGTCGCACTCTGGCTGCGGCGGTAGGGCAAGATCTCTCACTGCCGAGCGTGGTTGCGGCCATGCTCGGTAGTGAGGATAACTGGAATGCAATGGCCTCCTTCTGCGAGGAGGTCGTCTCGCAGAAGGAGGCGGCGGAGAGGGTCCGTGAGCAAGACCCTCAAAGTGGCCGTCTCCGCCAACGGAGGACGGGCAGGAGGAGGCGTCAGTTTGACCGCCTCCTCCCACTGTAGCCGGACCGGGGAAGATGGGTCGGGGGGCCCATCTTTCCATTGCACAGGTCCGGCGGACGGAGGAGACGGCCGGTGTGTACCCGGCTGTCTCCTAACAAGACGAGGCCCGGTGGCGGCGATTTCGCTGCTGGGCCAACCGCTGGGGCGGCACGATGAAGTCTATAGAGATCTCGTGCCGCCCCAACTATAGCGGCAGACGTACACCGTGGGGTTTTAGTCCGTGCGAGTCGGACATAACTCACCCTCTCCCCCGAGAGGGTGGTGTATCCATAAGGGATTTCCCCACGTAAAAAAAAAAAAAAAAAAAAAGCTCAGTGGCGCCTGGCCACGGAGGCCGTTACCCTCGTAGTCGGGCGCATACGTAGGCTAGGCTTCGTGGTGGCTCTCAATAAAACCGAGGCCCTAATGTTTCATAGTCCTCGACGGGGGCCACCTCCGGGGGTCCACATCTATGTGGAGGGTGTCCGGGTCAGGGTGGGGACCCAGATGAGGTATCTGGGCCTCACCCTGGACGGACGCTGGTGGTTCGAGCCCCACTTGAAGGGGCTCGGACCGCACATAGTCGGGGCAGCGGCAGCGCTCGGACGACTACTTCCAACACGGGGATGCCGGGTACCGCCTGCCAGCGCTTCTACATGAGGGTTGTGCAGTCCATAGCCACCTATGGGGCACCATTATGGGCTGACGCCCTCAGCGCCACCAATGTTCGTGCGCTGCGATGTGCGTAACGCAACGTGACGCTGAGGGTGATGCGAGGCTACCGGACGGTGTCCTGGGCGGCGGCTACGGTGTTCGCCGGCTCCCTTCCTTGGGAGCTAGAGGCGGAGGTGCTTGCCACCGTATATCATTATACGGCGGTCAAGAAACGGATGGGGGAGCCTCTAGCTCACGAGGAAATAGAGGAAAAGAGAAGGACGGAGAGAGAGGGGAGGATGGAGAGGTGGAGGCAGGACCTGGCGGACACGCGGTATGGTAGAACGACTATCGACGCCGTCCGCCCGGTTCCGACGGATTGGTGTTGCCGGAAGTGGAGCTCCCTGACGTTCCGTCTGGTGCAGGTGCTAACCGGGCACGGGTCCTTCAGTTGGTACCTGCACTGAATAGCTCGCAGGGAGCCAACCGCCGTATGCCATCAGTGTGGCGCTGATCCGGACACCATGGTTGCGGCCATGCTCGGTAGCGAGGATGTATGGAATATTGTGGCCTCCTTCTGCGAGGAAGTCATCTCGCAGAAGGAGGTGGCCGAGAGGGTTCGCGAGGAAGACCCTCTAAGCGGCTGTCTCCGCCAACGGAGGACCGGCAGGAGGAGGCGACATTTCGATCGCCGCTACCGTAGTCGGACCTAGGGGAGATGGGCCGGTCGGGGGGGTCCATGTTCCTCTTGCACAGGTCCGACGGACAGGGAAGACGGCCGGTCTTTATATAGCTGTCTCCTTCCACGGAGTGGGCTCGGCGACAGCGCATTCTGACACCGAGCAAACCGCTTTGGGCCGACACGATGAAGTCCATTGAGATCTCGTGTCGCCACAAGTAGTGCGGTAGGTAGGGGAAAAAAATGCTCAGATAAGTCGTGAATTGCATGTATCAGGCAACAGCTCAAGCCGAGGTGTGCCGTGCACCCTTGAGCTAGTTGTCAAATAAAATCGGCTGAGTGCCTTAACGCTCGCCTTAGTAGTCCGGTGAAGCTTTTAAAACCTTGATAAGTAAATAGCGTAGTCAGTTCGATAAAATAATTGTTTCAATTTTTATGTATTAAAAACATCAATGTGAACTTAGTATTATATTTTTATGTACTAACTTAATATTTAGTTAGGTACCTTTATAGTTATATTTGTTAAGATATTATTGAGATTTATAGATTTGGGATATGCTTAAGATAGTACTGATACAATTAAACACCTTGTATAAAAATAAGCACTCAAAAATGTAATTAAAAAAAATGAAATGCACAGAATTGTTACAGTCTTGATTATAATACAAGTACTTTTATAAATAATTTCATGCACATTTTCTTTTGGTGTTATACGTATCGGCTGAATATTTTTCTTTAAGTTTTTCAGTAAATTCTGGATCATCCCATCCCCACAAATGATGAGTTCCGTCTCCAGTTCTATGCACACGCTGCTTTATGATTTCTGGTGAAACCTTTTTTAGGTCATACGCTTGTCCGATCTGAAAATGAAATACTAATAATTGAAACTGCAGAGTGCAGGGTTACAAATGGTCTCCCCGCCTATCGACATTCCCACTTTTGATTATGACTGATGAAGCAGGTAATTATGGCCCAAATAATGTAATTAAAAAATGTCGTTTAAAAATAGACGGGAAGTGGGCGTTTTGACAATTTTAAAAATATAAATATTTACATACCATAGCCATGGCATCGATGAACATAATTGTAGGAGTCAGCATGTTATACAGAGGAAGTTCACTGGCTCGATAATCCCATGGGAAAGTATGATGATAGTTGTGAAAACCTTCCACACAGATCATCCATACGCCGATGTTTTCACGGGGGTTTAATGACCTAGATAAGCATATTTCATTATTTTATATGTTAAATACATGCAATTAATTTTTTGCCTATTCAAAAAGTCGGGATGTGATATAATTTTTAAATATACGATAAAGTGTCATTTAAAACCGATAATCAATGGATTAGTATTATGTATTACTTCCGTTCAAGGCTTCGCTCGCGTTAATATGGAGATTAGAGTTATCCCTCGTTTTTTTAACGCTATTGTCCTGACGTACGTTCACAGCTTCACGGGACCAACGAATATTCCTCAGGAACAATCTTTTTTTGCATGAAAGGTGCACTATATCCAATTTTATATGTCCCTGACAAATTATATGGTAATTTCATGATGATCGGTAGAGTAGTTAAAGTATGAAACCGTGACAAAACAATCAAATCGGCTTTATAATATTGCTTAGTACTTGTTGGGGTATCGATTATAGTCTGTAATGTTATGAAAATTATGATCCAAAAATTTTGACAAAAACGAGTTCATGTGCTTAATTTTAACACATTTTAGAATTCTATTCGATTTAGTGTTGTTTAAAAGTTTTGATTATAACGTTTAAAAGTATAATAAAAGCAAAGCAAATGCATCATACCTACCCATTATTAGTAAGTTATTAGAAGCATAACAGTTTTTAGCAACTAAAATAAATTCATACTTGTCATAAGGTCTGTATCCAAAGGCATGAGCGAAACTGTTAACACTCCACACGACGTTAATGCCGCAAGTGTAGCGCAATATAGTTGGGATCAAAAACGAATTCAACCATGATTCGTCCCAAAAGTAAACTGGTACGACGGTTGGCAATACGAAGCAAAGAATCGGCATCATTTTCATATAATGCCTAAAATTATAAAAATAAAACACATGTGTAACGCAATAAGAATTGGGAAAATTACGTACCTATACCTAAATAGAATTGAATTCGTTTAAAATAATAATGAAATTTGATTTTTATTTCTATGTAATAATCAACTCCTTTTTGAAATTTCAAAGTAACTATTACTATTTCACAAGTAAATAACCTAATCTAACGCATTAAAACACAATCCCAAGAATTATGCTAACCTTTTAATTAATTTATTTTATATTCTATTACATACAATTATTAGTCAAAGACTTTTTCGATAAAATACATGAGTTTAATATGTACAACGGTGAACAACGTATAAAATCTTATAAATTAATAACCGTGTATTGTACACCCTAGTTGCTGGTACTATCAAAATATTTTTTCACAAGGAAAACAGCGACAGATTAAAATATGTTGATTATATTAAAGTTTTTAGATGTGCGCAAAAAATGCCCAAAAATATATTGGTAAATGTTACTTGAAAGTTATTGTATATCAACAATGATAGATGTCGCTAGCTACACTACATTGTTATGTAGATAAATAATAATAAAAAATAAGCTCACTTCTTTTGAAACATAACTACTGGATCTTCATATAAATCGCTCAGATCAATTCGTCGGCCTCCTTCGATGACTTCAGGGCTTTTCTTGCAGCACAGCCAGCCCATGTGAGAGAAAAATAATCCACGCTCTGCATTATGTGGGTCTGCATCAGTGTCGGCGTATTTGTGATGAGTGCGATGATCACGAGCCCATTCAAATATGCAATCCTACATTTTATAGAATTTAAAAAATTGTGAGATAAATATTATTATGCAGTTATGTACGAAAATCAAGCGTCGTCAAGAGTTACCTGAAAACCCATAGTTTGCCATAACATAAGTACAATTCGGAGTGGTGTTTTTGCACTGAAGCATCTGTGTGTCCATAGTCTATGGGATCCTGCACCTATACCGATTGCGCACATCAGATGTACAGCAAAAGCTGTAAAGCAATTAAAAGTTATCAAAAAAATATAATCTATACATATAATAAGAATGTAAATCTGTGTCTGTATTTTTTAGATTTTTGTGAAAAAAAAACGTTGCAGGTGTCTTCGAATAAGTAATAAAATACATTTCAGTCATTTTTAGAAATGTCTGTCTGTGTGTATGAACACGCAGCACTGCTAAAGTACTACGCGTTAACGGGAAAATTCATCATAAAGCATACCCACGAGTAACATTTAGTCTTGGTTTCATTAAAATCGGTTCACTCCATCAATAGTTATTGGAATTTTAAATACGAGGAGACGACAAGTAATAATAGTAAGTAGGTACGAGAGAAAAGTACATTCAGATGATTTTCGTCACGAGGACGGAGTCGCGGGCACAGCTAGATAAGAATAAATCTAAACGATGATGAATCAATGATAGGAACATAGATTCAAACCATGCAGTGAGCTAGGGTTGAAGAAACACATCGTGATAAACCATAGGTTGGTGTAGGTCTTTTTTTAAGATCGCCTGACTAACTATCACACTTAAGTTGAATATCTTTCACCAAGCCCTTGTTGGTGTCTTTTCATAATTGCACTTCAGAGCCAGTCCCTTCTAAGTTTAGTATATTTACCATCTTAGAGCACATAGTCATTTGAGATTATGGATAAACGCCTAACCTTTCACTTTCACTTTCACATATTAGAAAACAAAGTCTTCTGCCACGTCTGTATGTCTGTTCGCGATAAACTCAAAAACTACTGACCGGATTTTTATGCGGTTTTCGCCAGTACATAAAGTGATTCATTATCAGGGAGGGATAACGTCCGCTGGGCCCGCTGGTATAGTATAAAAAAATCGGAGGTCATGACGGCTTAATAAAAATGAGCTCGGCGACTCTGCCCATCGACGCGACGTGGATTCGAAAACTTTGTCTGAGTTTTCGCTGAACACAAGTATTGTGATGTAATCAAAGGTGCTTTCTTTCCAGTGCTTATTCGGTTAGCAACCACCCTCAAGTTAAAATTCTGCTATAATCCAACAATCGGTGTGATTTGAGAGGAACAATTGTAAGCCAATTCTTACAAGTGTAACGTGTTTACATCTCCAGCAAAATCGAAACTTAACGTCAGATGAAATGTTAGATCTACATTAAACTTATAAATAACAAAAATACTACTTATCATTAGTATAAGTAAATAAATAAGGGTAATTTTAATGTTCATATATAAAATACGCTTGTTTACTCCATAAGATAATAACTTACCGAACACATTAGTTTGCCATTTCGCTGAAGTGAATACCAGGTACAATCCATAAATGGAACTGATATGTAAAAATAAAAACCAGAATATATTAAACCAAATCAACTCTAGTTTCTTTGGTGTTGCCTTCTTCAATTCAGAGACATCTTGGTCAAGTCCAAGGTCTGTAGTCTGTGTGTCAGTTTCGAAAACAACTCCGCTAGGTATTGGATCCACCAGAGGAGGCATAATTCTTTAAAAGGAAATAATTAAAATGTTTTAATATTCGAATCGTATTAACATTGTGCATTGATTTAACAATAAGGTTAAAACGTGATAGAAACCATATCCAGTAATCCTAATAAATACAATACAACCAAAAAATAGAGATCAAACCAACTTAAAACTAAACAAGTAGAAATATCAACATTTTGTGAAGCATAATGAAAATATCTCTATCGCAGTTCATAATGATTGAATACTTTATTGTACTTTTTAGATTATACACTGGTTTAGAGCTTAATGCCATAAGGCATTTTCTTCTAGATACAAAAAAAGAGGAACGAAAAAATGAATAAAATAAAAATTGTAATTGATAAATGAATTTAACACCAGAATATACGTAATATAAATATATATACAACACAAATATATATATATATATAGAGACACATAGATATACGTATATACATCTTACTATAGTAAAGACACATATATACATTTATTAAATAACTACTTTATTAATTTGCCATCGTAACGCGTGGAAGCACATCAAGGTATATTCTTTATGATTGTAAACTACTCGTATTAAATATAATGTATGAAATTTACCTCCTCCTTCAGTTATTACGATTGAATAGGTTTGCTGTGTTGTAAGCACTACTTTTAAACAAAAACTAATTATAAATATTTTCAAACGGTTTATTTATACCCATTCACACAATAGAGATAATAAATAAAATTACTGGTGTATCTGGTTCAACTGTTTCCCGGGTTGTGGCACATTTCGATTATTGTTATTCTTCATTGTATTCTTAACACGGATACCTATGTTAATTTAAATAAATATGTTGAGTCACAAACTACCCATTGTGTATTTTAATAAAATTGCCTTATTAAGTATTTTAATTACTTTTACTTCAAGATTCCGATTTTTTTTATATCATAGGATGCAAACGAACATGTGGGTCACCTGATGTTAAGTGATCACCACCCTCCATAGACACTTGCAACACCAGTAGAGTCGCAAGTGCGTTGCCAGCCTGTGTTTGGGAGAAGGAGGAGTGGGGAAGTGGGGTGGGAGATGGGAGGTGGGTTAATCGGCGCTCTCACTGACTGAACGAAACGCAACAATGCAAGCACTGTTACTTCACGTCGGTTTTCTGTGAGAGGGTGGTACTGCCCCGGACGAGCCGACCCATACATACTGAAAGCAGTAATGTGGCTCTATCACCTACAGATTATGTTTAGTATAAACAAATTTTAAGTCTCATTGTATCTTCTCTTCATTAATTTATGTTTCTTTGTATGCATGTACATAATGTTACATAAGATAAAATTTCCTATATCAATCCTTTACTTTTTGTTAGACTTTGATAGATATGTATTCGGTTCATTTACACGCTATAATCAGGACAAATTAGGAGTGGACTATTCGAAAGTCATGTAATTTCATAAAATTTAGTAAAAGAACAAGTCTAACGATATATATTATCTAAACTAATATTATACATTCGAAAGTAAGTTTGCTTGTATGTTTTTTCATGCTTTAACTTACCGCTCGTCATGAAATTTTGCATGCACGTTCTCAGAGTTAAAAAAACCGGTACGTTTCATCCAAAAAAATGTACTGTACGAGGGATAGACTCTACATTATGCGAGTAAAGCCGCCAGCAAAAGCTAGTCATCTATATAAGACAAGTGTGATTCGTAAATCATTCTTAGTTAAATATTTGCGATATAATAATAATTTATTCATATTGTTGTATACTTCGTCTATGTCGTTTATTATCTTAATTATTTTCTTATATTTCAAAGCGATTTCAGGCAGCATTTTCGATAAAATCTCCCAGGTGGGCTGACTTTTTCCGACACCTCCAACAATTATCGTTATATTTCAAGCAATTTACAAAAAATCTTGACAAATTACATACCCAAAACCTTCCTCGTAAATCAATCTATCTATTAATGAAAACCACATGAAAATCCGCTCAATAGAATTTGTATTATAATATGTAGTGATAGTGATACATCATAAATTAAATGTGTATTTTATACAAATTCCAGTTGTTACAGCATATCTAACTAACGCAACATTTAATATACTTTGTTTAAAATGTATGTATAACCTAAAGTAGAATTTAAACCCAAAACAATGCAAATTCAGATGTCGCTATTGAAATACTTTCAAACAGAATAAATTTATAGAGAAATTGTATTCATTAATCTAGAAAGGTTCAAATGTTTTTGTTGCTAAATTCGTGAACTCGTGTATCCGAGTGAAATCCACGTAGCATGTTGCAGATACAAACTGACCGCATAGAACGAGTGCGGTCGATCCAAACGGAATCCAACGCTGCAAGTAATTTCCGTCGCAACGTTTGAATCGCTGTCTCTTGCCCGTTTCTGACCACTGAAGTAAGTAAATAACCATCATTCAGCATATTTGATATACTTAATTCCAACTGTAAAAAATATGTGAATTGTTTTTTTTTTTCAATAAATGATGTTGAGTTCTACACACCATACTATACACGATTTTTTTTCAATACAATATACAAATTTGAAATTAAAAAAAAAATCAGAAGTAGGTACAAACTATTTGTCTAATTTAATTACATGATGTAGGACCTTTCTTATGTCGGATCTTCTTATCATACGGATTCTTTCTTACAACATGAAGTTTTGTACAGTGTGAAGAATGACAGCGTTTTCTGATAATGAATAACTGCTACGCTAGTAGTCACAGTAATTCTTGGATTACACTTACTAACTTCTTACCATCAAGAACAGTATCATCACTTTATCAAACTCTAATAAAAAATATACTTTGGTATAGAATAAATAAATGAGCAAATTTTATTGGACCTCCAAAGATCAATGATTTGTAGCGAACAATGGTATAAAAAAATCATTTCGCACGAGTCCTCTCGCTTCTGTACAGTGAACACATGTGAAAAGAATAAATGGGAAATGTTCCAGTCGAATAACTGGAGCGTGAACCGTAGATTTCATTTTGAAGATCCACCGTTTCGGTTCGGTTTTTCCACTTCGAATGTAATTCTCAGCTGTACGCTTAATGGTTGTCGCGAATGATCGAATTAAGGAATTATGGATTTGATACCGTTTAAATCGCTTTAGCGCTTTATTATGAAATTAACGGTCAATATTTTTACGTTACAGAATTTTTGTGTGTGTGTCTTATTTCACAAAATATGCTTAAGAAATATTCGGAAAACAAGACTGAGTGTTTCGCAAATACATATTACATACTTGATGTGTATGTATCCCGTATTTTGAGAACACAATTTGAAGTATGAATAAAATGCAGTCGTTGTTAGTTAAATGTCAATAGCCAACTGATTTCATGGTAATGATAAACATTAAATCAGTAGGCATAGTTAGACAATAGTTCGACAGAAAACTAATTCTGACGTAAAGAAAGTGGAAGTTTTACACAACATTAATAGATAGGTAGATATTGAAGAAGATTTGGTTAATTAATTTACTATGAACTAACTTGTGCTCGTGAGTTTGTTATCATGAAATTTCTTGTCATCTTATCATGTTCTCTTATCATGTTTCACGAGGAGTGCATGTTTGTTTATGTATTGATTGTGCATTGTTTTTTTTTTATTTTTTGTTGTAACATTGTTATCTATATATACATATAATAAAAATGAAGTGTCTGTATGTAATATCAAAATAACATTTTTTTACTGATTGGGTGTGAATGTATACACAGAACTGATATCAAAAATGCAATTTTTAAAATTTTTGTCGGTCTATCTGTCTGTCTGTCTGTTTGTTCCGGGTAATCTCGGAAACGGCTGGACCGATTTTGACAGGAATTTCACTGACACATAGCAAAAATTACAGCGGGTTACTTACTTACTTACTCAATTGAGACTAGCTGTTAACCGTGACTTCGTCCACAGTACTATCTCCAAAACGGTTTGACCGACCTTCACGAGACTTTCACGGGCAGATAGCAGACCTTGTAAGAAATAATTTAGATAATTTTAATTCATACTAGCTGTTAACCGTGGCTTTGCCCGCAGTCATATCTCCGAAACGGTTAAACCGATTTTTACGGGACTTTCACCGGCAGATAGCGGGCATTATAGAAAGTAACTTTGTCTATTTTAATTTAGACTAGCTGTTAACCGTGGCTTCGCCCGCAGTGCTACCTCTAAAACGGTTTGACCGATTTTCACGGGGCTTTCACTGGCAGATAGCTGACCTTATAGGAAGTAATTTAGGTTATCCTATTGTTACCCGCGACTTCGTCCGCATGAAATATTCACTGTAAACATGTACGTAAGACATGCGCTGTACTGGACTCCAAGAATAAATATAGTTGAAATTCATATATTTGTATCTATGTATGTAATTTGAATTATGTTGTCTTTATGGCGGCCATTTTATTTTATTTACCGCGCTTTCATTTACATAACTCAGTAACCATAGTAACATATAAGAACATTGTGTCGAGTTCAATGAGCATTATGTAAATTGTCGAATATTAAAAATTGCTTTTTATATCTTGATTTATGTTTATGCAAGATTTCAAGACGTCAGCTCGTTCATTGCGTACAATACAACATTATAATCATTAATAGTAATTTTGAAGATAGATGGGGCCTTTCTAATAAGATATTAGACCATAAACGTATTACTTATTGACAATATGAGCATATTATATCATTATCTATCGTTAAGTTATTGTTTCATTAGGTCCTTATACTGTGTAAGTGTGCACTGAGGTAGTTATATGGTGGGTTAAGGTTCCAAATATGTTGCTGACGATAAACCTGATTTGACACACTGTTAGTATTTATATATCTAATGTATACGTTACATGTTACTGTAAGTAGCGTGCGTATCGTACTTGCAACTGTTTCTAAAGTGCATTTCTATAATTGTACACGGTCTCACAATTTTATATTTCTTTAATACAATTTAAAAAAACGCGTGCGGAGCTGCGTGTACATTTAGTTATTACATAGCTTCAGTAAACTTTTTTTTACTTTTAAATTTCTTCTATTAAATTTTAACATTACGTTTTTAGCCCCCCATTCAAAAGCGTAACAATATTTTGTCCAGATAATATTCTACAAATCCTCTATATGCCATTAATCTCCTGGCTCAGTTACAAGTTCAATTCGAGTAACATAATTTGAATAATAAAACAATACCAATTCTTATCTTGGTAATGAAATTATTTTTCTAACCGTAAAATACATCAGCAATTCTTTAGAGTGTGTGATAAGGGAAGCAGTTTGAAAGTAATTGTGAGTGAAATTGCCAGCACCCGATTACCGGTATTGTGGTTTAAATGGGTTCCGCTCTTGAAAAACGATTGAATGTGTGCCTTTAAATTGAAATGTTTTCGAACGTTACATATAATGGTTTCTCGAGTACTAACAATCGATATTAAAGTATGTATGGTATGTATGTATATGTATTACTTGTTTTTAAAGTCACCTATGATAAAGTAAAGTTTATGAAAAACTAGCTGCACTCTTAGGCTTTGGATGGGTACTAACGAAAAAAAAATGGAACGAAAACTTCTCTTTACACTAAGACCGTGTAATAAAATAAAATAGAAACTAAATAACTGAATGTGAATCTGTCAATTCTATCATTATTATTGATGATCTCCCTACTGTTTTTTTTTATCATAGGAGGCAAGGTAAGTAGGTAAGGTGTAAGTGGTAGAGCCACGCTGAAGCTATTATTGGTTTCAGCATGAATGGGTTGGCTCGCCCGGGTTACTACCACCCTCTCACAGAAAACCGACGTGAAGTAACAGTGTTTGCATTGTTGCGTTTCGTTCGGTCAGTGAGAGCGCCGTTTACCCACCTACCCTCCCCCCTCCCCTCCTCTCTCCATCCCCTCCCCTACCCCACTCCCCTTCCCCTAACAGGCTGGCAACGCACTTGCGACTCCCTTGGTGTTGCAAGTGTCTATGGACGGTGGTGATCACTTAACATCAGGTGACTCATCGGTTCGTTGCCTTCAATGAAATAAAAAGAAAAGAAAAAAAAAGGCAAACGAACAAGCGTGTCACCTGATGTTAAGTAAGTGATCACCGCTGTCCATAGGCACTAGCAATACCAGGGGAGTCGCAAGTGCGTTGCCAGCCTGTGTATGGGGGGAAGGGGGGAATGAGGGGAGCGGAAGTGGGCCTCCGGCGCTCTCACTGACCGAACGAAATGCAACAATGCGAGCATTGTTATTTCGCGTCGGTTTTCTGTGAGAGGGTGGTACTACCCCGGACGAGCCGACCCATTCATGCTGAAACCGTTAATAGCTTCAGCGTGGCTCTACCACCTACAATATGTACAGGAGCAACCAGCTTTCCCTTTTGGATTCCGTGTAAAGGCGAACTATCCGCATCGTTGACTAACCCGATTTAAGAGACTAGAAGACTATTTAACTAGAAGAGTCGTTACAACTTCGCAGAGGCATTGAATCTCTTTGTGTACTTTATCGCATGTATAATGGAGTGTTCTGAAGAGCTTTTTGACATGGTGTCCTCGTAGTCGTTCCAAATTCGCACCTACCGACGCTGGCTGGATGCTCATCCACACACTCTAAGACATAATAAAATAGCGACAATCGACAACCGTTCTCTAGAACTTTCATTATGCATGCCATAGCGTTGTAGAATGGGTTACCCGGTACGGTATTACTCCAGAGTTATGATATGAGTCTCTTTAAAAAGAGATTGAAACACGCTCTTCAAGGTCGACTATGCAAATGTGGTACTCCTGGTATTGCAGTTGTCCATAGGCGACGGTAACTGTTTACGATCGGAGAGGCTGTCTGCCTGCCTTTTGGCACAAAAAAGAGAGATTGTGATAAAACATTAAAATCTGTAAAATATAATTTAAAAAAAGTTGAGGCAGTCATCAGGACTACCGACAAAAGTGAAAACTCAAAACAATGGAATAATTGTGTTCTCTTTTGAATTTTTAAATTAATTATAGTGACAATTATTAAAATTTCATAATTTGTAAAATGTAATTGTAAATGATACAAAATATTATATCAATATTAAAAGTACACAGGCCCCTATACTACATGTTGCTAGTCTGAAACAAGCCGCACAAGCGCAATACGGTCGGTCACACTTACTAGCATGTTATGACGCAAAATTATAAATTTATCTCCTGCCATAAAAATACCGCACAAAGCGCCTAAAGAAGTTATCACTTAAAAAAAACAGATATGTTTTGAGATCTTTATATCATTGATGGCATTTATTGCATTGATTAAACGAAAATGTATCCATGTTCCACATTCAATTAAAACAATGTAAACTGATCGAATGACAGATTTATTCATCTCGGTATCTATTGCAAGAGCATAATGAAAACTTGTGATCGTTAATAACAAAGAGTTCCACCAACGAGCTCGCAATTATTTTACAGAACAAAAGAGCTATCGATTATTATGCATAGTTGTTTGGCTGTTTACCGAACTGTACTTCAAATATAAGGTTTCTGAGGAGTTGATCGCTTCGAATTAATGTTCATTTTGTGAGTGCTTTTGCGTCAGTCGATAGGAAAATTCATTGAATATTCCTTTTTCTCTCTCTTTACACTTTTCATATTACAAGTCGATTAAAAAACGGAATAACATAGTTTATTTAATTTAAATAAGAACTCGACTATTCTAGATTTTTAGTTTACGTTAAAATCTTAAAGTCATAAAACTAAAAAGAATCAAAATTTAAGATAATAGTGGAAATGATTATTTTAAGGGTTATTTCAAATAACCTTATTATGGTTTGATCATAACTGTTATGAATTTCAATATACATCATTTCGATTATTAGTATATAGATATAGTATTTTACAAAATTAATAATAGGAAGGTACGAATGTTTGTGCATTCAATAACATACAATACGACAGTTTACAGTATTACAAGTTGTGTTGCAATTTGGAACATTATTGCGGCCAAATTATACACTAAAGGAAATACCGTACTACTGCCGTATTACAACCGAATTTATAACCTATATCAATAAATATTATAGACCAAAGTTGCTTTACAAGTCTGTTAGTGTGTTCCCTTAGTTCTTGTAAACTACGTAACGGATTTGGATATGGTTTTCGATCTGGATATGGATATGGATATGGAGTTGGATCGACGACGTATCTAATCCAATTAAATACGTCAGTTCCGAACATTGAATATAATACAAAACTGCCCTTTGCAACATATTATTTATTATCTTAGGTATAAAATTATGTGTAGAATAAAAGAAATGTTTGTAAGAAAAGTCTCACGTAGTTTTTATGACTTTGATCAATAGTAAGTATCAAAGCGCCAAAAATCGATCCAAGTATGTTAGAAATGCACACACCACATTAATACATTGCACCCGAGCGAAGCCGCTGCATGTCGCTAGTAACACAAATTGGTACACGGAATCGTAATTTAAAGTTAAAAGATAGGATCACCTATATCTATATTCAGTGTATTTATTAATCATTATTACCTGTGCCGGCGACTTCATACGCTCTTTTGACTTACGAAGGTTCTTGGTGCACAATGTTCGAAATATAATTGGGGGCATGAACAAAGAACTTCAATGCTTCACTAACATGAGAGAGAACCACGTAGCAATAAAAGCTTTTTTTTTCGAACTGACTACGCTATTGATCTACCAAGGTCTTAACAGCTTCACCGGACTATAGCAATCAAGCTATGGTCAATACCAGACCTGCATCTTTTTTTTTCTCGAACTGACAACGCTATTGACCTGGCAAGGTCTTAACAGCTTCGCCGGACTACGCCAGACCAGCATCACGAACCATCTGAAATTTAAATAACGAAGCGTGATCTGAGAAGAATTCTAAAATTAGGCGTATTTTTTTTTGCCAATTCTCATGATCTGAAGCCTTATAATGTTGCGTCAAATTCCGTTGGGTCACCAATAAAGACCTCATGAAAATCTGTCAAGTAGTTTCTGAAATTAAAGTATTTTGATAGACAGAAACACATCAGAAGAAGAAGAAGTTTTTAAAATATTCTTCTGTTACACTTTCTATATCACCCGTGTTTAGCAAACATTTTCAATGCAAACGGTGTTACTACAGTTTTATTACTGGATAGATATTAACTACGAGTTCTGAATGAGATTATAATCTTCTATTTTATTACAAAACTAGCTCTTGTCTACGGCTTCTCCTCGGGATCGGTACTTTAGGTGAAACGTACTCTATGTCCTTTTCAGTATAGCTAACAACGTGTATACAAAATTCTGTAGTGATCGGATAGGTAGTTAAAGAGTGAAGATTTATATTATTAGATACGGTGTTATTGATTTGTACCTTTGCCTTTATATGAATTAATATTAGGACTTTACCTATGAAATTGCCGTTTTGTATGAAAAAATTTAAACGAATTTTTTTCATGTATTTTTTATTTGTATTAATCGAAGTAATCACCCATGCAATCAATGCATCTTTGCCAAAGCAGTGGCAGTTTATTGATGCCCTTCTTAAAGAAATCAGCTGGACGGGAGGCAACAAATTCTTCAAAGGCATTTTGTCCTGCCTCTCGGGTATTGAATTTTTTTCGCGTCAAGGAGTTATCCAAATTCTGGAAAAAGTAGTAGTCTGTAGGCGCAAGGTCTGGTGAGTAGGCCGGATGACGGAGAACTTCCAACCCCAGTTCTTGCAACTTGGAGACCGTCTGCTGTGCAGTATGAGGTCGCGCGTTATCGTGCAGGAGCAGCGGAAACGAGCGATTGACCAATGCTGGTTGGAGATGTGCAGGCTTCTCCATCATTGTGTTCAGTTCTTCACAGTACACATCTGCAGTAATGCTCACCCTGTTTGGTAAGAAGCTGTGATGAATCACACCGGCGCTAGACCACCAAACAGTGACCATCACTTTTCTAGGGGTAAGTTTTCGTTTAGGACATTGTTTAAGTGCTGAACCAGGATCCAACCAACTTGCTGAGCGCTTGCGGTTATCAAACAGAATCCATTTTTCATCGCAGGTAACAATGCGGTTCAAAATTCCTTCATTTGTGTGTCTGTTGAGCAGTGCAAGGCACGTCTCGACGCGTACTTCGGGCTGGCGATCATTGAGTTCGTGGGGCACCCATTTGTCAAGCTTTTTTACTTTGTCAATTTGACGCAAATGGACCAATATTGTTTTGACGCTAACGTCGAAAGCTGCTGCTAACTCAGCCGTAGATTATGTATCATCAGCTTCCACAATCGCCTTTAATTCGTCATTGTCGACGAAAGTCTTCGGACGACCGCGAGGTTCATTTTTCAGGTCGAAATTCCCAGAACGGAAGCGAGCAAACCAATAACAGGTGGTTCGTTGGTTTGTAGTGTTAGCTCCGTAAACGTCGTTGATGTTGCGTGCCGCTTGTGCCGCGTTGCTGCCACGACGGTACTCATATTCCATAAGTACTCGAATTTTTAACGTATCCATGATGACAAAAAAGGTTGAAATGCGATAAAAATGTAACACTAATCAATAAACAAAAGAAGACTACTTTTGGAAAAAGAATTCCATGTTTTTAAAATAAAATTAATTTGAAATTAGAATTCTTAGCCAAACAAAAATTATTTTGATTTGAAATGGCCAGTACTGCAGAACGGCAATTTCATAGGTAAAGACCTATTATTTCTCAGCCACATATCTGTTAACAAAGATGGACTAATAATGGCTACATAAGTGCGTATAACCTGTAAACGAAAAATATATTCAAATACCTCTCTCCGTATCCATTTTCACAATCTGCCGACCAAAGGATTCCCAGGATTGACTCGGCAACTTGTTTGAAACAAATTTACATATTTTCCGGAGGGCCGTGATTGATCGTGTTGACGGAGCAGAGAATTATATATTTAGGTATGTTATTATATTGGTCACATGTATTATATAATAAATTGCGACGTGGGTTTTGGAGTCATGGGTTTAGTACTTCTAATTTTAATTTCAATGTTTTGTTATACTCACAATCTATGTATGAGCCTCACTTTAGAATGGCTAATTCGGCTAATTCTTTTTTTTATGTTTGTAATTGTCAGAACAAGATTTGTATCGAAGAAAATCTTTGAAAATCGTACGGACAATGAATATATAATTTGGGTTTATAAAAACGTCAAATAAATCTGTGTGTGTGGCTTAAATAGAAGACAGTAGGAAGATCATCAAAAATATCGATAGATTGACGTTCAGTTGTTCGGTTGCTATTTTTTTAATTACATGGTCGTAGTGTAAAAGAAAGATTTGGTCTCATTTTCTTCCTTATTATACCAGTACAAAGGTGGCGCTGGCAGCTAGTTATAAATATATGTTTAGAGATATTATATAAAAATAAAATTTGGCTTATATATTAAACTCTAACATAATTTTAATGATCGCCACAAAAGTTGGACCCCTAAATATGTTTTCATAGAGAATCATTAGATAATCCATTCCAATGTAATGCTAGGATATATTTTGTTGTTATTATATCGTTTTTTAAAGCGGACAAAACCACGACCAGATGCTGATATATACCGACTAACAAAGACAGTACTAATACTATGTTATTTTCAGTAATGAAGCCATCTTTAACTTTTATTCTTTCAGTTGCCTATGACTAATCCAACATCGAAACAAACACCTTAGACAGCAAATACAGTAAATCAATTCCGAAAATAGTTACGAAATATCTGCTGAGCTGTGATCAAAATGGAATTTTTTTATGATATTCCGTTAATAGTCAATAGAGTCTGCAGTGCGAATAATACCAATAGCAAGGTGTCAAGAACACATATACTTCATATAAAAAATACACCCACGTATATGAATAACGATTATTTAAGTTAAGTAATTATGGAAGAGTATTAATGTGATATATTTTGTACTTGAGTGTTTAGTACTTACTCCTGGATAACGTCTTCAAATCAAACGGCTATTACTAATACGTGATACATAAATGAGTAAACTATTCACTATGTATCTATAACGCATAAGCCGTGAGCATGGTGAAAGGGCTTTTCTAAGTCCATCTTCTTATTCTAATTGTTCAGTTTAACTATATATAACACAAAAATAAAAAAATGTTTAAAGTAATTGATTATTACCAATTTCTTCGTCAACAGTTAGAAACTACCAAAAGACGTGAAAAAAATACGAAACAGTAATAACAGATTATATTGGCGAGTATGCGTAGTAAGATGTGGTTAGGTTATCGCGTTGATCGACGTATAGCATCCTTGCGAATGAGCAGCAGCTTTTAGGTGGTAGAGTCACGCTGAAGCTACTACTGGTTTCAGCATGAATGGGTCGGCTCGCCCGGGGTAGTACCACCCTCTCACAGAAAACCGACGTGAAGTAACGGTGCTTCCATTGTTGCGTTTCGTTCGGTTAGCGAGAGTGCTGGATACCCAACTCCCCTCCCCTCCCCACTTCCCCGCTCCTCCTTCTCCCAAACACAGGCTGGCAACGCACTTGCGACTCTACTGGTGTTGCAAGTGTCTATGGACGGTGGTGATCATTTAACATCAGGTGACCCACGTGTTCGTTTGCCTCTTATGATATATAAAAAAAAGGGTTTTTTAGTGTCTGAGCATTCGACGGTAACAAGTAAAATTACGTAGTAAATATTTGTTTACACATAATTCTTCATCTTCCTTTATGGACTTTGTTTTCGGAAGTATATAATTTTACGTATTTTTACTCATATTGGTATTAGAAACTCACATAAATAAAGCATAACTTTGTTCGTAACATATGAAACACGTTAACAAAACACAGGCATAAGTAATATTAATATCAAAATAATAAGCTAACACAATAATTATATATTTTAATAATGTACATCGAATAGAAAAATAAGTCAAATTAAAAAAAACTCTTTATGAATGAAATTTAATGAACCAATTGTAGGGGCATTCCACGTGAAGTGGACGAGTAAAAACTATTATTGTATACGAATTTAAGTAATATTTGATTACAATATTACAAGACTTTATGTCTAGTTAATGAATTAGAAGGTTTGAAAAATTTGACAAACCGGCACGTATGTGTTACTCCGACTCCTATTAATTAGTGTTAAAAAGTTACAATAAATATAATAAAGCAGGTGAATTTAAACATCGTTTAATGAGCTTTAAAAATGCATACTTACTTAAAAACTTAAATCTTGGAAAAAAATGACGTTTCTGAAAGTTGTGTAAGGTAGTATATATAAATGCCTCTTCATCTAATAAAAGTTAGTTGCCACTTGAATCTTGTAGTATTCATTCGTCTCCCTGTGCCAACCGTATATGGCGACCCTGCCACTAGGCAGTATTCTGCCTCGCACGCGAATTCCTTTCGCCTAATATGGGACAATCTGTAATATAATTTAAAACAATGATGACTAATACTCGTAACTTCGGTCTGACTTCGTGCACACGACTAGAAAAATCAAAATAAAAAGAAATGGGTGCATCGAACACTAAAGAAGAAATGGTGTTAGCACAAAATGCTGCTGGGGGAAGTGCCAGTAATAGAGGAATAGAAGAGCTGGAATTCCACGCGAGTACCACCAACATAATCCTCGGGGTCAACGCTATTTTGTTCTCCGCAGTATTGGTATACTTTGGTATTAGCGCTTACAAGAAATGCCATAAAAAACTGATTATATGAGAGATTCAGCGTCACTCGCTCAAGAAGTCACAAATGTCATTTTACTATCGCCACCGTAGAGACGGAGATCCAGAAACAAGCATTGGGCATCCAAATACAAGTGTAATCGTTTAATAATTCAGAAAAGTGCAGTGTAGTGTGTTTTCGGTCATATCAGTGCCGTCATGAAATATTTTGAACACTATTATAAATATATTCTAGAGACTATAAGGTAGCTAATAGTTATGCGTACGTATGAGAGAGTATATTATGTTATCCTAATCAATTTGGGTTTGTATTTACATTTACATTTATTATGCTTAATATAAGTTATGCTTTCAAAGTATAATATAATGCCTAATTAATTTGTGTATCTAAGCATAAGGCAGATGTATTACAATGTTGTTATGATGACTTATGGGCAGTACGAACATATTTAATTAAAATCGGTCCCTCTAGAAGAAAGGGCGAAATTCTTATAAATAAACTAAAAGAAGCAGACTAAGTAGTATATAAATATAATACGTGTTTGCAAAATATAAAATTATCAAGTAATAGGTAGGTAGGTATCAAGTAATTACTATTTCCCAGTCCGGTGGGAATGACTCAAATTTTAGTGTCTTAAAGCCT
>AP028431.1:11936119-12052140 GCA_036509395.1 Antheraea yamamai | reverse complement strand
AATATTACTAATAATATATAAGTAAGTATGTGTGCGTTATCGTGCCACTTATTTTGTCAAAATATCATGTATATAGGTAACGTATCTTTAGTTAGAATATCATTGGTCTATTCAATATCTTGTAAGATATCTAAGATTTAGTAAGCGATCAGTGAAATAAATTGTCAAATTTTAGTGGACCACAATTTATAGTAATCGAATTAAGTCTAATCAACATTTAGAAAACCATTCAACTAAAAAACTTATTGACACTTCGCGTGACGATGATTGATCAGTTTATTTCACTCTAATATAAAAGCTGTATTTCTTAAATTCTAATAAACATTCCCTGTTCGTGAAACTTTGAAAGCCTGTTTATATTTTGAAGAAGTGTTTGTAATGACAATAACTTCTTGCTCTCTCCGGCGTTACTTTTAATTTGCATTTCAAATTGTTTCTGTTATCCGGGACAAATGTCACTTCAGAACTTTTTGAGTAAGATAATCGTCAAAAACTGGCAAAAGAATCACATTCTATTTTATTATAATTTTTGCAGTCAATAAACATGATGTTTTAATTAAATTTCTAAATTTCAAGGCTTATCTATAGATACATATAATTAGAATGTAAATCTAATGTATCTGTACTTTTTAGATCTATGTAAAAAAATATGTTGCAGGTGTCTAGGAATAAGTAATAAAAAACATTTCAATAATTTTTAGAAATGTCTGTCTGTCTATTTGTTTGAACCCGCATCATCGCTAAATTACTGCGTTCAAGATAAAACCTTAAGATAAAATCATAAAGCATATCTTCGAGTAACATTTAGTCTTTGTTTCATTAAAATCGGTTCGGTCTATCAAAAGTTAATGTACTTTTAATGACGATGTGACTTAGGTACGAGAGAAAAGTAGATTACTAAATGGACTTAACACATTCAGATGGTTTTGTTAGTTACTGTAATATTAGGGTTGCACGTGGACGAATTTGCGGGCACAGCTACTTTATATAACTAATGATGAAATCAAGGAAGCCATAAGTATACTTATTACTTTGTATTTTACACCCCTTTATAAAATACTAGCATTTGTTCGCGGCATTGTTCGTGTTAATATAGATTTAACCCTTTCCTCGTCAACAGTATTTCATAGTAGTCATTTCAAGAGTAACGCAACAAACAAACTCACATTCGCTTTTATAATATTATAAAGTAAAATATATCAACGCTGGAAAGGTTAATTGTTCAAAGATACATTTAATAAATTTTGCAGGTCAGTCACTTAGCCTTTCCACGTATCCGTGGTAAAGACCCTAATTGATTAACGTGTGAGCACTGTTAAATTCACATTAGTCAATCTCTCATGTTATCGCAAGAATGATATATTGGTAACATAATAAGAACTAAGTATTTTTTCACTCGTTTGTCTAAAGAAAAAGAAACAATAAAATATATATCTTATCTATATTAATATTATAAAGTTGGAGGGTTTGTTTGTTTGGCTAAACGCGCTAATCTCAGGAACTACTGGTCCGATTGCTTTCAGTCTTCTTTCAGTCTTAGATAGCACATTTATCGAGGAATGACGCTATCACGCTAAGACCAATAGGAGTGGAACACCAATGAGGAATGTTTCAAAATCTTTTTTTTCCTTTTGAGAGCTTTCGCTGCGTGTTAGCGTTAGCCCAAAGTAAGTATTCCACGCGAACGAAGTCGCGGGAACATGTAGTCTATAATATTAATGGAATTAATAATTTCCCTATTACATAAGTAAGTAGTGAGACCTCTAACACAACTTATAAATATAAAGCAAAGCACTTGGGCTTTTAATTAAGGTCCTATTTAACTTACTAATTAAGTTCGCAATGGGTTACTGGTGTGCATTTTTAAATACTCATTAATATTTAACTTAAACCTAACACTGAGGTAAATGAAATCGTATTTTGAAAGTATACTTATATGGTGCACGGTAAGGTCGAAGGGAAGGAATTAAATTAGCCGGGATACGAGGGTCGGAAACAATAGTCACAATACAGACATTCGCAATGTTTCTTTTGGCTACATATTCGTTTGAGTCGGGGTAGGGAATTGATATTCTTTTATTTCGGAACCTGTACGCATTCATTTTTCAACGAAAGGGCATTATTTTAAATGTTCGTTATTTTTGTATTCATTTTAATTGCATATAAAACTTTTGTCGGCGTCATCTATAATGTTCATTGCATTGTTTTAGCAATGAAGTTCACAATTTGTAAGTGCAAGAGTAAAATATCTGACGAAAAACTTATTAGTAACGCTACATATTGTTTTTAATGATAAACAATATTACATTAGGCAGATGGCTACCATTGATTGTCGACAGATAAACAGTGACTAAATATTTTTTAGGATACATTTTGAGTTTGTAAAATAGAATAAAAGGAGATCATCATTACATAGTAAACAAAGTCCCCTACCGCGTCTGTCTGTCTGTGTCTTCGCGATAAACTCAAAAACTATCGAACGGATTTTCTTGCGGTTTTCACCGGTAGATAAAATGATACAGGAGGAAGGTTTTGGAATATAATTTGTCAAAGATTTTTTTTTATAATCATGACAGGAAAACGTCTGCCGGACCCACTAATATAAATATATGTTTTTAATTATTTATACGTTTGTCATCTGATGTTAAATAACGATGTGGTAAGATAGCAAATTTGCTGAACTTTGTCTTCAATGTTTTGGTATTAATACTTATAAGATAAATGCAGAATAACGGTATTTAAACAAGTTGTACTCTGAAAATTTCTTTATATACCAGTAAAATATTTCTCAAAATACACACATCAAAAAAGTCTAAGCAACATGCGTGATATTAAAAATTTTACCATTTATATTAATTAATTTCTAAGTATTTACTCAAACAAAGTGCGTAGGTAAGTAAACTTTTTTGTTATTGATGACATACTGGCTGGTTGTAAAAAAAAATTGATTATGTTTTGTTTTTTCATAAAATTCAAATGACTGTGAATTTGTTTGAATTTAAGTGCGTTTTAATTGCTACGTTTAGTCTTGATTTTATAATTTTACCAACCATTTAAATAAAGTTAGCGACAAAATTGAATTGTTAGATATTCTTTACGTCATGAAGCGACGTCATTTGATGGCAGATGAAATATACCAGCAAAGAGCTGTAGGGATGTTGCAAGCGGGAAGTAATCAATCTCAGGTATCTCGACATTTTGGCATTCATAGAAGTGTTATTTGTCGTCTTTGGCAGCGCTACAATAATACAGGATAACCCGCTGAACAGCATCCAGGCCGTAAAAGGAGTACAACCACTCGGCAAGACCGGTACATACAACTGACTGCAAGACGCCAGCCGATGTTAACCGCTCGAGAGATAAGTTTGAGGCTACAAATTTCAAGTGGTGTTGATGTAAGTCCTCAAACTGTGCGAAATCGACTGCATGAGTACGGCCTACGAGCTCGACGCCCAATCAGGTGCCCACCGATACGTCACGGGAATCGCGCTCGTCGATATGAATGGTGTAGAGAACGCATAACATGGACCCAGGAACAATGGGATAAAATTATGTTTTCCGATGAGTCGCGATTCGGGTTTAAGCCTGATACAAGAAGGGTGCGAGTGTATCGTCGGCCCGGAAATACTGAAAGGCTCAGGTGCGTTCAGGAAGTTCATCCATACAGCGGCTCAACAGTTATGTTATGGGCGGGTATTATGAAGAACAGGCGAACTGAGCTCGTTTTTGTAAATGGAAACATGAATGCTGAAAATTACATTGAGGATATTCTCAGACCTTATGTCTACCCATTTGCACAAACCTTCTGGTTCCGATTTTAGGTTAATGCATGACAATGCGCGTTCACATACAGCTCGGCGAATCAGTGAATACTTTGCAACGGAGAACATCCGGGTATTGCCCTGGCCTGCACAATCGCCAGATCTCAACCCCATCGAGCACGCATGGGACATGCTCCAGAGACGTGTTTTGAAGGACTTGGACGCAGCGACAACAACCCAACAGCTGAAGGATTTGCTACAATTCCATTGGGAGCGAATACCGCAAGATGACATAAACAGTCTCATTAATTCAATAAATAATCGTTGCCGACAAGTTCTGAATAGCAGAGGAGCCCATACTTTGTATTAAATTGTTCTATTCTTTCACAATAAATACATTTTCTTTAGAAATTTCATTATGTAAGAAAAAAGTTTAGTTTCTTATGTATCTTAGTTTCTACAGTATATTCTAATATTGTTCATTTCTGTTATTAAAAGAACTTATAAAGACAACAGCTGTTATTTTTACATCATAGAACCCTAAAGATATTATTTTAAAAATAAAATACAACGTTATAATGTGAAGAACCATCCTAAAATTTAAATTAGTACATGTTGCTTAGACTTTTTTGATGAGTGTAGTTCTCAATATCGGGTGGAACAAACAACTAAAAATTCAACTTTGTTTACATGTATGCATATACTTGAAACGCATGTATGCTTAGCTTTACGTGATTTCCGAACAAATCCCTTTGAATGTACGTTTTAATTCCGCTTCCCCGTACTTTTTGTTTGATTTGCGTAATCATATATAATGTTTAATTAGTGTAATATAGATGTATTAAGTACTGAAATAGATATGAGTTTACGTTACTATAGCAGCAGTATTAGACTCATAGATCACTACAAAGTAAATTCTTACAAATTGGTACAAGCTCGGTAACAGAGTTCAACGTATTCAACGGACAACTATTAATATGAGTAATCATATTAGTGGGTATGTATTATATTATCCTATAATATTAGAGGATATAAAAAAGAGCTTAATTAATGATTCTAAAATCTTTTATATGGAATGAAGAAAAGGTTTTAATTTACGAGAACATAATCTGAAGAGGCACAGAGGTTACATTATAGTTTTAAACGAATGGTTAAGGAACTTACTACAAGACTTGATTGTTTGTAATTCGATTATTTCATAATTCGGAATACTGTATGAATTTTCAGTACCGTAAAATATCTAAACAATAAGAAAACAATTCTAAAACTTTTATTATATATATTGCTTATCATGCTTTTCAGAGCGGTCAATGTAGTTAAGTTATTAAGTCCATAAATCACGAAGACGAAGCAAATTGTTATACAATAAGACAAGCCGGGCACTGGGGTCAGCACTCCTTAGTCACACACTTGTATACAATATTGAACATACTGTTGCCCTTCCCGATGTAAAGACTAATAAATCTACTCATATATTCTATAGTGATTATTAATGATGTTATTTGTCTGAGTGGAATAGGAACATATAAAATATATGATTATTAGGCAGTACGTATCTAAATTTGACATTGAAATGACAATAATAAATAGAGTGTGGACTAGCAAAAAACTTGACGTGTCTATTTCAATCATTAATTATTGTATATTGTTAGTCTTCCAAATAACTAATTGTGGCTGTGCGTATTATTCTCTCGTATATCTAACATTCCAACGACATACTATCACATAATACTATCACTGAATGTATCTCCTTCCTATTGTGCCGACATTGACATATTTCATCTTAGTCTGAGTCACTTTCGACGCAGAGTAGGTACATAAACACCGGTTTTCTCTCTAATACCATATATTTAACTTAGCATACTCATATTAGATTGTATGATTAATAAAACTATTAATTGTAATTGTAAACATTTTGACTTATTATCTGTAATATCGATTAAATAAAACTACAAAACACATAATAAAACCTCAGCTGATGTGGGTGAATACACATATGGATTACTTTAGGTCCGTAAGGATGGCTCAGTGGTTCAGTGGTTGGCGTGTTCCGACACCGCTTTCTTCTTGGGAAGGAGCCGTAGCTTTTGATGAAGGAACACATCTTGATGCAACCATAGCATTTAGCAGCTTTTTCTAAGCTCGCATGGCTAGCTATCATCTTCAAGTTGAATATCTGATGCCAAAAATCGATAGTTATGTTCCGCCAGCTGTACTTTAGAGCCAGTCCTTTAGATTTTGCGTGTTTACCATCTTGGACCAAATCGTCATTTGGCATCAAGTGAGATTGTAGTCAACTGCCAAAACCTAAAAAGACTAGAAAATCATTCTAATTATAATTAGAAAGTCACGTCTAATAGACTGAGATAGAAAATCTATAAGCTTCTTTAACTGACTTCGAAAAGGAAGGGGTTGGTACTTTAGAAAGTCGACGTTTATAAATAAATTTATAATAGCTTTAAGGGAAATGGGGATATTCTCAAGGAAGTCACATTTTAATTTCCTTAGCATTGGATCTTGGATTTCGAGAACTCCCAAAAATCGAATAGAAGATATGTAGTCATAGAGATATTGGCACGTATATGGCGATCCAAGACTAGGTAGGTAATTAAATAAATGGTCATGTCCTAGTGCATCTTGAAGTGAAAATTCTTATGGCAAGGCTTTGAAATTCTGATTGGTAACTTTTTGTGTGAGGATAAGTGGTGGGAATAAACAATGTGTCGTGGAGGGTGTTGAAAATGGCGATTCTCGTCTGAACACCGAAGTTAAGCAACATTGGGCACGATCAGTACTTGGATGGGTGCTTTCCTGGGAACACCGCGTGACTTTGGGTTTCAGAAGTTTTAAGTTTCATTTCTATTGTGTGTCTTGACGACATACCTTGTTTTTTAGAGTAGTTTTTTTGGAGACGATTGATTCTATTTTTGTTTAATCTTTTTGTTTATATATTAAATGACTGTTATTTTGAGATATATGTATACGTACGCAATAAATGTAATACTGTTATAATGAATTTAACTAGTCTACTGTTTAATATACAGGGTGGATTTTTTTAATGCCACCTGGAGCGAAAGTACTCTAAATAACAGAGATAGAAAATTTTACTCCAAAGAAACATTTCTTTATTTTTGAAAAGAAATAAAACTGCATTCAAAGATTTTCGACAATTCTCTTGCTTCAACCGGGAATCGAACCGACTAAAATTTGTATAAATTACACCTGTGATTTTATGGCATCGGTCCATGAAATCTTCAATTATTTACAAAAAATGGTAAACTACTAACTAATTATTTGCTCGAAATGGGCTCCATTTTCTTGGATACACAAACTTATTCTTTTAACAAATTCATTTCTAATAACCTTTAATAATGTGTTGTGGTGAATATTATAAATCGTATTCTGAACTTCGTCTCTCAACTCGTTTACACTCGTATAAGATTTAATGTAAATTACATTTTTTAACTTTTCCCCACAAAAAAAAATTTAAAGGGATGAGATCTGGCGATCTCGCAGGCCATCTGATTGTGCCGTTTGTACCAATCCAGGTATTAAATGGTTATTAATTTAGGAAGTACTGATTCTGCTGTTACGGGCTGCAGCACCATCTTGATGTATAATTATTTGGTTTCGCTCTTCATCGGGAAAACCATTTAACTAATTTCTCAAGAGGTTCAGTATTTCAAGATACTTGACAGTGTTTAAGTGACCTTCGTACACGTGAACTAAAACAAGCATATTTCGCATAATTCCGCATCAAACATTACAAGAAAATCTTACTTGACTGTTAGTTTCACGAACACGAACAGGATTCACTCGAGACCAATAGTGGTTATTGCGGCGATTGTATATACCATTATTGCTGAAGTTGGTTTGTTGGCATAAAATGTTGTAAAAAAAAGGGGTCCTCGATTTTTCTCCCCATTAAAAAAAGAGGTTTCCAAACCCCGGGAAAAAATTTTCCCACCGCCACAAAAAAAATTTAAAATAAAATTTTTTCATTAAAGGGGGGGGGTGTTTTTAATTACTTGGAACTTTCCTCAATTTGGAAATTAAAAATAAAAAATTTTAAAATTTGAAGGGTTGCCGCCGCTTTCCCCCAAATTTTCTATCATTCTTTTCAATACGGACCGAGTTGGTGGCCGTCGGTCTCGATATCTCTCTCCATACCACCGCTGAGCTAGCTTCACATTTTTATTATTTAATAAATAAGTTTCCATTAAATCAAATTGTTCCTGATAAGCCATTTTTACCGTGAGACAAATATGAAATGATTTTGTCATTTTAATTGATAAATAACGTCAATGATAAATTATTCGTTACTAACATAAGTAAACAGAAACAGATGGATCTTTGAGTAAAAGTGCTTTAGCTTGACCCATTGAATTTATAAGTGCAGATTTCATGGTTCCTTTCATTAAACTTACCAAGTATATTAGAGAGATTTCATTCTTGTGATTGACCCTAACGATCGATGCAATAAAATTATAGGGTATCATTTATACAGATTTTAGTCGGTTCGATTCCGAGGTGAAGCAAGACAATTTTCGAAAATCTTTGAACGCAGTTTTATTTCTTTTCAAAAATAAAGAAATGTTTCTTTGGAGCAAAATTTGCTATCTCTATTATTTAGAGTACTTTCCCTCCACATGGCATTAAACAATTCCAACCTGTATATACTCTACATATTATAATACTACATCTTCCAAATGTCGTAAGAAATGTGAAGCAAGTTTTGTTACATCAGTCAATAATAATGCACTTCCCGGATACTGCATCATTCGTATCATTAGGATAGAAACGAGTATATGATGCAATATGTCCTTGATTTTATTACTATTCTTGTCTCGTTTATTGCATCGAAGATTTCTGTGTATAATTTTCTTATACGACAGTAAGTCGAAACGGTTTTTTGTTGAAATATTTATTACGAATTGTGAAAACAAGAAAATTCAATCATTTACGCATACTGTCTCGGTAATGTGTGTAATTTTTCCTACTATTGCGTGTATAATTCATATTAATGTTGTATCTTATTAGTTTAATTTTAGTATGACTTGTTTACTTTCAGAGATTATTGAATTTACTATTTAACATAATAAATACTTAGCAACTATATTCTCTTTGTTTATGTACTGTTAAGCATTTATGCAACACGAACCGCGCGTTACGAAAACAGGAACTGACTGGAATTTACAATATGACGAGCTAGGAATCTGTCACTGGTAAAATACATTTTATTTTTCTATAAAAATTTAATGTTTTCTTAAAATAAATGTGTGAATGTGTAGAAAATATTACTTGAATATAATAGTAATAGAAAATTAGGACATGAAAATTTATATGAAATTTTGTATATATGTTGTTAGGGGTACAGAATACGGCATATGGTACGTTTCATCCAGAAAACATGTACTATTCCTTAGGGATACCACAAACTACATTAACGCAGGGATTCAGCTATCAAAAGCTGGTATTTAATACGCATAAAGACAAGTAAGAATAGTAATTAAAAAAAATTATATGACTAGTTATGATTACTTCATAATATTTCTTATGAATTTTATTTGTACTTTCCTTTATGTTAAAGTTGTCTATTGGGTTAAAATAATTTTGGTATTGTGTCACAAAACTTGTATTTTAAAAGTTAAAAGTGAACACGGGTTAAAAATTATACGACATTGCTTTAGTTTTTTTTTTAATTAAATGATAGGCACTGGAGAACTTCGAATAAACACAAATATATTAGATTAAAAGTTTACGTTACCAAATTACAATTTATTTAAATTACAGGAGTAAATTGTATCACAGATATAATTTTATTCCGTTCTTCGTAAACACTAATTCCATGGCTAAATTATTAGACTGTTGAAATCACTGTTAATTTGCTAATTACAGCTCAGTATTAAAAATCGATAAATTTGGTAGATAACGTTTTAATAGCGGCATTCCGTGTTGTCAGCGGCCAGTGTTAGGTATTTGAGCAATGTTGGTAATTTGCACAACCGTGCAGAGGTCACCCATATATCTTCATTACGCGGCGCGAATAACATCCTGTCATGTAACAAGTCCATTGTTCCAGATATAGAACATTTGTCAATTCACTCTCAATAAATACAAGTGTAGATTTTTCTAAGAAATAATAAAAATTGTATTATTATTCGTATTATATCATTTTACAAACTTCATTACATAGTATAAAACAAAGTCCTCTACCGCGTCTGTCTGTCTGTCTGTTCGCGATAAACTCAAAAACTACTGAACGGATTTTGAAGCGGTTTTGACCAGTGGATAAAGTGATTCATGAGGAACGTTTTGGTATATAATTTGTCAAGGATTTTTTTATAATCAGGGCGGGACAACCTCTGCCGGGTCCGCTAGTATTTTATAAAACGATGTAAGCATAATTATTATATTAAATTGTTTTAATATTAAAAAGCCAAATTAGAATACGTATAAATTCTATTAGTAATAAAATAATGAGAAACGACAATGCAGATAACATAAACAAAATCTGTTCCAGTTTCGCGTCTGTTGACGAATGATACGCGCCGCGCTAATGAAGGCCAAGTAGATACAATATGATCGGTGACGAAGCTTTGTCGGGCTGGGGACGCCGGGACAGAGGGACGGTATCACGCGATCACTAGCGCATTTCTGTTAATAGCCCCCAATCTTTTTCGATACGTCTCAAATAAAGGCGATAGCGACTTTATTTCGAAAGTAAATTAATCCTTATTAAATTGTTTTATATTAATAAGTCAAATTACAATACATACGGATTCTAACAGTAGTAAAAGAATAAGAAATGATAATGCAGATGACATAAACAAAATCTGTTCCAGTTTCGTTTCTGATGATGAATGGTACGCGCCGCGTGTTAATGAAGGCCAAGTATTATAGATACAACAGGATCGGTGACGAAGCTTTGTCGGGTTGGGCACGCCGTCACAAAGGAACGGTATCACGTTATCACTAGCGTATTTCTGTTAATAGCCCCCAGTTTTTTTTGTTACGTCTTAAACAAAGGCGATTGCGATTTTATTTCGAAGGTAAATTAGTCCTTACTAATATTGTAAACGTGAATGTGATTTTGTTTGTTACGCTTTCATATATTAACTATTGAATCGGTCATTATGAAATTTCGCATACTCGTTGTCAGTTGAACAGAAAAGGTTTATTCAGAGCAAATAACCGAAGTTATTAAATGAAACCGAATAGAGCCACTATATCTCACACTAAGTCTTATTTAACAGATTAAAATCTATACTAATATATAAAGCTGAAGAGTTTGTTTGCTTGTTTGTTTGGTTGAACCCGCTAATCTCAGAAACTACTGGATCGATTTGAAAAAATCTTTCGGTTTTAGATAACTCATTTATCGAGGAAGGCTTTAGGCTATATATCATCCCGCTAAGACCAATAGGAGTGCCAATGAAGAATGTTTCAAAATCGGGCAATTTTTTTCGTTTTGGTTGCTTTCGCTGCATGTAGCGTTAGTATTATATACGTTGCCATGGTAACGTGGTAACTTTCTATGGCAAACATTTTTAAAGTTTATTTTGTGTTTCTATTCAACATGTTTATTCTACGTTTGTTTTGTTTCCAATTTTTTATTTGTAATCTATTACGTATTATAAAAATAAAGTGTGTGTATCTGAAATTAAAATAACAACTTTTTGATGATTGGATTTGGCTACAAGTAACAAAAAATATTTTTTTTATATTGTTGGTATTTTGTATTATTATATTTTGTTTCTTTGTTCTGGGTTATGTCCGAAACGGCTGGACCTATGTTAACGGGAATTTTACTGGCAGATATGTGAAATTATAGCGGTTGACATATTCTATTTTATTTGTTGAACTGTTACCCGTGCATTCGTCCATGTGAAATTTATTAAAAATATGTTGTTTATTGTAAACAAGCGGGTGAGACGTGTGCTTTACTGGACTTCAAGAATAAATATACATAATTGAAAGTTGTATGTAATTAAAATTATATTATCTTATTGATCAATTTGGCGGCCATTCTGATTTATTTACCGCGCTGCGTCTACATAACTCAGTGATTATAGCAACGTATAAGACTAACTTAATTATGTCGACAATACGGGTATATTAGATCTATATAATAAAAAAATTAACACATATTGTTCGATAATGTATAGCTTAAAACTTTCATTACTTTCTTATATAGTCTAAGTTAGCACTGACGGTGTTTTTTTGTGGGTTAAAGTTCCAGGCATGTTGCTGATGATAAATTCTCTTTCATTCGATACACTGTTATTATTTACATTTCTAATGTACACGTTACATGTTACAGTAAACGGCGTGCATGTCGTACTTACAAATGTTTTTGAAAAAGCATCTCTATAATATACAACATCTACTCATAATTTTATATTTTTTGATACATTTTAAAAAAGCGCGTGCGGAGCGGCGGGTCACTGCTAGTGTAGTATAAATGAGTGTAGTCCTGTGAAGCTGTTAAGACCTTGCTAGGCCAATAGCCTAGTCAGTTCGAGAAAAAATAAAAATAAATGAGCTGAAGCATAGATTTAATAAAAATAGTAAATATATAATGTGAAATAAAATAACCTCTCATAAAAGAAATGGTGTAAATGAAAGAGATAATTCTGTTAAGTTATAGAATAAAGATGTCAAATTAATATACCTTTATATTTGGGGCAAAGGGAGGTTATTATCAAGATTATTATCAGAAGCCGCCCACAAACAACGATGTATCACGGTCATTTCTTAGTTCTCTTGTCCTTACTAATATTAAAAAGACGAATGTTTATTTGTTTGTTGCGCTTTTACACTTTAAAATATATCATAAACGTTGTTATATATACAGGAAAAGGACACAGGGTACAATAAATGTTTTGTTCCCGAAGGATAGCCCAAATCTAAATTAACGCGAGCAAGGCACGGACGAAAGCTAGTGACATAAGATATGTATTATTTATTACATATGTACAAATAAACGTTGTATTGATATGAAATTACTCCTTGTCACTTTGTGGTAATTTTGTGCTTCGATAATCCTGCATAATAAAGTGTTAGATTAAGAAAGACTTATATTAATAATAGCATGCCCGCGACTTCGTCCACGTGAAACCTGACGTACAAAACAATGACTAATAAAGTCATCTGAACGTATTTAGTCCATTTGCTTATCTACTTTTCTCTCGTACTTAAGTCGCGGCGCCATTAAAATCACAATAACTTTTGATAGAGTGGACCGATTTTAATAAAACAAAGACTAAGTTACTCCCGAGGATATACTTTTGGATAATGATATTCGTATATGAAGTTTTATTGTGAACCCAGTACTTTAGCAGTGATGCATTTTCATACATACAGACAGACAGACAGACATCTCTAAAAATTATAGAAATGTATTCTATTACATATTCGTAGGCACCTGCAACATTTTTCTTTACGAAAATCGAAAAAGTACAGACACGCTAGATTTACATTCTTATTATATGTATAAGATATAGATTAAAGTTGTCAACAATTAGTCGGGATAAAATATTCGGATAGTCCATATAGAGTAAGTAGATTATTGAAATAAAATTAGAAAATATTTTTTATGGCTATAATAGAGATAAAATTTGTGTTTATATTCATCAAACTATTGATTAGATTGTAAAAGCTCTTTCACTAATACATAGCTGTCTCTTAGAGTACTGTAGGATATTTCTATTCTTGTTAAAAGCTAGTATACCAGATTGATGTACTTTAATAATGAAATAAGCATTATCGACGAATATTTCGTATAAAAATGCACGAAAACTAAATGGCTCAACTACATTAAATGTGATTGTAACTTGCGCCAAGTGAAATGTTCATAAAGGGTCAGTGTAACAGCGGGGGCCCGATGACAACCCCAAATAGAAAGGGCTCTCAGAGAAAACTTTACGCTCCATCCCTTCCTTTTATATGAGCTTCATAGAATTCCGCTTAGCTGCGTTTCAACACGATACCTCGCGATTTAACTCGACGTTCTGATGTCGGATTTGGGACATTATTTTCGGATGTAACTTTTTGTCGACTTTGACGAACTGCCATTTTTTTTATTCGTGCATGATAATGTAACTTCATTGTATAGCTGAGATAGGTACGCGATAATACATTGAAGGTGCCGGAATCGGTTCTGCCACTTTGGTGCCCCCCATGTTATTGCCATATGGCGCCTAAAGTGCTCTCCCAAAAAGCCCAGTGAAGCCGTGAAAGTTCATCAGGGCAACTGACAGTGCGTTTGAGAAAAAAAAACTTGACGGTAGGTACGTGCAAACTAAAAACAACTGCTAACAACGTGATAAACAAAAACGAAGTTATTATGACGGGTTTATAAATCTATATGATGGTAGCGATCCAGTCGGGTTTAGGCGCTCTACCTTGCTTTATGGCTACTACGTACATAGGTTGATCTATAACTGCGATACACCTAACTATGCCACTATATGACGCTCGACACACTTGATGTATGAGGGTCGCGAACAAGACGGATATAATTGTCGTGTCGTAAACGCAGCAGAACATGTAAATCCTTACTAATATTATAAATGCGAGCGTGAGTTTATTTGTTTCTTACGCTTTCATGTCTTAACTAATAAACCGATCATTATTAATTTTTGCATATACATCAGGGCTATGAAGAATTAAATAGGATACCTTTCATTTCAAAGGATATATCAAATCTACATTCACTCGAGGAAAGGCTGCGAGCAGAAACTAGTAATTCTATAACATCCCTTTCCCTTTTTTTTCTTCCCTTTATTTTTGTCGACGTTACCACAATAATATAAGTAATCATTTATCATTTCATTTTGATATAAGTCAACATATAAAATAACAAACATTACGAGCTTCATTTATTACTACATATGACAGAGGCGTTTGTTTATGTCTATCTTAATGACAATCTTATGTATATACTATACTTAATGTCTGAAACACGATAATCATTACATAGTATAAAACAAAGTCCCCTATCGCGTCTGTCTGTCTGTCTGTTTGCGATAAACTCAAAAACTACTGAACGGATTTTCATGCGGTTTTCACCAGTGGATAAAGTGATTCACGAGGAACATTTTGGTATATAATTTGTCCAGGATTTTGTTATAGGGCGGGACAACGTCTGCCGGATCCGCTAGTACTAAATAAAAAACACTTATAACTTAGAATCTAGGACACTCGTAACTATTTCATAACTATTCAGATATGGAAAATTATTTCATAATATTAGTCGCTTTAACATGCTGTTTTTCGGGAGTAGTGGTTGTATTTTTAGCTAAGAAATGGCTTTTGTTGTGAAATCTTTTTTTAAGCTTCTTTAGCCGCGTTAAGCGATTTTTGGATGCGAAAAATCATGCGATTTTTCGTCACCGACTGTAACCGATAACTTCGACATGCTCGTGACGTATTGCGCTTGCGTCAGACTAGCGACGCGTAGTATAACGGCTTGTGTACATGTAATATTGATATTTTTATTGAGCGTGTCCAGCCAATTTATTGATTAATTAAGTGCCAATAGATGTAAAAACCAGATTAAAGTTCATAATTTCAATTTACAGATTATGAAACTTAAATAATTCAAACTATAATTAATTTAAAAACACACTGTTATTTATTTATTTTGAGTTTTCATTTCTGTCGGTAATCCTTATGACTGCCTCGACTTTTTTTTATTATAGCAAGACAGAGTGACGCCATTGTAATAAATGGTAAGTGTAGATCCAAAAATCATGACGACCACAGAGAAATCTACAATTCATTGACAGTAATCACTGTTATAGCCGTCTGCCACTATAACGCGTTTTACAGCTGGTGGTTTGCGACCACTCGTACACAATTACTAGTTCTGACTTGACCTTCTGGCTTAAATTGTGATAGCTATAACTTGATTCTGTAATATCTAGTAGGTTTCTTGATATTGTACAGGTTATTATGCATTTGGCGAATGTTTGTAACCGTATGACTTCAGAACAACGCGACTTATTTCAGTAATTCTTTTTGTTTGTTGTCAGAAAAAAAAAATATAAATAAAATGTTTAATATAATATATAAAGTAATATTATGTAATATACTATTATATATAATAATTCCATATAATGGAGTGATTGAGTGAAACAGAATACAGTAGGGTGAAAATTTGGTCTTATATTTTATTTTATTTTTGGCAACCAATCTTCTAGGTTATTACTGCCATTGCCGAGTAGATAAATAGTATTACAAGTAACTTGCAATAATTTCAATGTTCTTATAAGATGGTGGCCTCCTTGTTAGGACTGTCTAGGGAGTTTCATTCTTTCTAGGGAGGAACTATACGTAAAATGCCACTTTATGTTACAAAATATAAAGTGAAATAACACAAGATTATGAATAAAATATAAAAGCCACTACCTACCACTACGAGCCGAGACTAAGATCCCGCCAAAAACTCCTTGGTCTTATTTTCTTCATTGGTACAGCCGTATGAAGTCGGACGGACGGGCAGCGAGTTTGAAATAAGAATAAATACTAGGTTTTAATGCATAATTTATGTCAGTTCGATGCTTCGAAATCTTTAGAGAATCTATACTTTATACCTCTGTCGTAATTCCCACGATGCAAATTAAAAAGGGATCATTAATATGCACAACCTATGTATGCAGAAGTCACAAAAATATCAGGGAGTGATATATATATATTTTAAGTCATTGGAGGCAAACTAACAGACAGGTCACCTGATGTTAAGTGATCACCGCCGTCCATGGGCACTAACAACACCAGGGGAGTCGCAAGTGCGTTGCCAGCCTGTGTTTAGGGGGATAGAGGAGGTGGGCCTCCTGCGCTCTCATTGACCGAACGAAATGCAACAATGCAAGCACCGTTACTTCACGTCGGTTTTCTATCAGAGGGTGGTACTACCCCGGACTAGCCGACCCATTCATGCTGATGCCAGTAATAGTTTCAGCGTGGTTCTACCACCTACAATTTCACGATACGATATCTACGATAAATTTACCTGTAAACATAGTAAAATAAAATGCAAATCATAATGGAATTAGATTTATTATTTTAAAAAGAAGCAATGAATGTTCTGAACTACATTTTTTATTAGTATTTAAACAACTAAGTACAACTAACAATGACTTGTAATTCGTAATTTCTCCAACGTAATTCAGAACAGAGAGAGTCCCACCGGCTTTTAAAAAAAGACTTTCCTTTGGCACCATTGTAGCGACAATAGGTAGTGATGTCCTATGGTTACTTTATGTAAGTTGACTCAACACAAAAATAAGTATACACTTGCATAATTCAAAATATTACCGAAATTCAAATTAGTAAATTACTTTAATACTTCACATTTTTTTATATTTTTTATTCTCTAACATCGATAATATCATATCAAAACAATTTTATTATTACGCTATTAAGTATTGATAATGTTCGTTATTATCGATTATTGTGATACTATTATTAGGCTAATTGTACTTACTATATGTTTAGTATTGCCTTTGATCTCAGTATTTTATACATTTTCAGAAGCTATTAAAAATACATGCTTAAGAGCAATTCTCTAATAATGTAGGAAATATATTTGTTTGTCTATATACGAAAATTATTGAGGCGTGCAGCTACACGTGGTTTTTTGTATTCGTAACTTAAGTGATCAGTGGTGAGTAGGTCTTGTGGGTTAAAGACGAACAGCAGGGAACCGTGGTATGTGGGCGGTTCGGCTCTTTGTGAGGACGTCAGGCGCGACGCGGGGGACGCTGACGTCACGACACGCATGCGCAAATGAAGACTCCTTAATTCACAGAACAATTGAAATTTACAGAACGTGCATTCGTTTTGAACTAATTGCAGAACCTGGAATCACAGTGCTTTTGTTCTATAGAAAATATTTCCGAATTCGGTTGCTTTAACATAGTTGGTAAGTATGTACGAAGAGTAACGGTAAAATAAGTTTCTTTTTCATTTTCATTTCATCTACTAAATGGTATTTAAAGATTCAAGACAGAATATAGTTTTTGTCTTGGATGAAACAAAAGTATAATAAGCAAAATTAAAGTCCCAGTGTTATACGTCTATATTTTTGGATACCACAAAACTTTTTTATATTCACATTATTTTTCATAGTAATAACAAAATACGTTTTTTAATGAAATGTTACAGAAATAGTTGAAAAACAGCAATGATTTATCTTAAAATTGTGGGTGTACTATACGCGGCAGTCCGTGTCGAGATCGGCCCGTGAGGAACAGTCGAGTCGCGTGCGTGATCTACTACGTCCGTACGCTACGGGCCGCTACACGACGTAACCGTTACTACGCAGCTACGGACCACAATACGCTATACAAATAACCGGACCGTGCGAGGGTATTCAATCAAACTATTACATTAGTGCGTTTATTCTGTGCTACTTTAGTGACTGAGAGTGAATGCAACGAGAAAAAAGGTGGGTGTATATTGAGTAACGATATGTAAGGTACAACACAGTTCGGTTGCGAATTACTAATGTCAAGGGCACGAATATTGATCATAAAACGTGAAACGTTAGTGTTATTTCAGTTTTGTTTAATAGATATTTTATTTGTATGAGTTTAATCAAACGCAATTATGCTTTTTAGGTTATTACAATTGGAAACGTAATTTAAGTTACGTTCTTTATCTTGAAAATAATAAATAAGTTGAAATGTTAAAAATACAATTCAATATATCGCATAATAATAATGGGACTGTGCCCGAAGTGAGGTTGCGAATATTTTATGAGGGAAAGTGCCATATATAAGTTTCATGAATTAGGTGCGTTTTCCGTGTCCGCACATAAAGTATTTATTGTACTTGTTACATTAATTTTATGAATAAAAATACGTTTTTTATTATTGGGATTATTAACTAAATTTAATACCATTATATTGGAATATGATATAGACCAATTTGTTATATTAAAAGGATTTGAAGAATAACAAATATTGTTAGAAATTGTATATTTTTGAATGATGTTGAGTAAATATACAAATAAATGCGATATGTAATATTAATACATATATATACTTATTTACACCGTTTTTAAATCGAAAATGGTTGAAAAAGTATAGTATTTTTAAGCTTCCTTATTTATCAACTTCTTTTAACATAATAAATTAAGTGTAATTGTAATTTTGGAATTTATATGTTTATTTTAATTCGATCGTACTACATCTCTATGTAATTTTTGAATCTTATAACAATTGTTAATATTTTTAATACACTTTTAAAAATCAAGTAGAATATGTTTCATAGTATTATGGTTATTACTTTTTGAAGGAGAACCGTAATAATATAAATTTATATCATTTTTAGGATCTCTAGATGAAATATTACCTACTGAAAACTTTATGTCAATTTAGTCATTCTCACGTGAAGAGATTTTAAAATTATTCGAACTTGTTCTACAAAGTGTCGTGTTCCACTACTTTATTAATTATCGTATATAACATACATTATTGAGTATTCAAAAAACTATAATGACACTATGCATTCATTTTCATTGTATGAAACAAAACCTACACTAAATTGAGCTATGGAAGATATTTAAATATATCTAACTATTGTACATACATGTATAATGTATAATTTATGCGTGGAAAATTCAAAAGTTTATTGGATAAAAGAAACAATAAGTGATTACATTTTAAACAAGGACTTTTAATTTTATATTTACTAAAGCAATCACTACATATTATAAAAAAGGCCTCTGCGATGTCTGTCTGTCTGTTGGCGATAAAGTCAAAAACTATTAAATTTTCATGTGGTTTGCACCAGTAGATAAAGCGATTCAAGAGGAAGGTTCAGGTGTATATTTTGTCAAGGTTTTTTTATTATTAGGGCAGGATAACGTTCGTCGGGTTCGCTAGCTTAAAAGATAATTGCGCTACCTTTAAGCCCGAATGTTGATGCGATACATTAACAAAAAAAGTCTTATTTCGTTCCTTTTTAGCGTTGGTTTATTATTGATGACAATATTTTTAAAATTACATACGTTAAAAAGTATATGTTTTTCAATTAATTTTACGTTAAAATATTGCTCAAAGTTTCAAAGAATAGTTCAACGTTCCTTTGCCATTATTACGGATCGAATAGACCATTTTGTATGTAAGAGTTATTCTGTATAGTGCTTAGTTACTTCGGTTTGATGTGTTTTTGCTTGATTCTTGTTATGTATTCAGTCCATTATCTATACTTCTATACTAATATTATAAAGGGGTAAAGTTTGTGAGTTTGTGACGTTGTAGGGTGTAATCTTAGTAACTACTGGTCCGATTTGAAAAATTCTTTTAGTGTTCTATAGCTCATTTATCGAGAAAGGTTATTAAGAAAAGTTATAGAGAAAGGTCATATCATCACGTTAAGAGGAATAGGCGCGGAGCACCAATGAAGAATGTTTCAAAATCGGGTATTTTTTCCTCTTGAGAGCTTGCGCTGCGTGTTAGCGTTAGCCCAAAGTAAATATTCCACGCGAACGAAGTCGCGGGCAGAAGCTAGTTGTAAATACATAGGTACGAAAAGTCTAGTGTACTATGACCGTGCTTTGTGGGGCAGCTGGTTAGTAATGTATATTTATTGTGATGTATATATTTATATACATGGTGGAGTAGTTTGATTGATAGAATATTTAGTTAAATGTACGGAGGTTCCGAATAGTGTTACCCAAATGCAAGACCAAGACGAGACTTGGCTTGGTCTTGGTATTATTCTTGCGTCAATACACCTGGTCTTGGTCTTGTAGCAAGAGTCTTGCAAATCTTGCTATTACCTATTTGTCTATTGCTCTTTATTAAGCACGGTAGGTTAAACCATAGAACAATCCAACAGATGAGTAGATTTTTAGCTTATATTATTTAGTACTTTACTTTACTTTACATAGTAAAGTCCAATCAAACGAACTAAATTCATAATGAACAAGTTTTTCAAGGACTTTTACTGGAATAAAAATAAGCAATTCCTTCTCATAGAAAGATAGTAGATGCTTATTTAAACCTGAAGTCTCTGTATTTTTCTTGTACTGGCACACTTTCTGACTCGCAGAAATTATTTCGAAAAACTCAATAAATCTATTTTTTGTTCTTAGTGTCTGAGTCGGATGCTACAACTCTCACCTACTATTCCGATTAGAACTAGTTGAATCTTTATCACCCATGTTAAATTGTAAACGTATTATCTGAGAACAATTATAATTCTCTGAACACGACACGAACGACATGAACACACACACGAAAGATAAGGAAAAAAATGGTGATTAGCATTCAATGATAAACAGTGATTCTTCGAAAGATTAAAAAACATTTTAACAAATAAATGAATTACAGTCGAATATCGACCACTGTTTTAAATATGTTTAGACTTTTAATTATAATCATTTCAATATATGTAAGTATATATATAGTCAAGCTATACATTATATTTTCTTATTTAATGGTTACTTACCCTCCAATTAGGCATTACCAATGCTTGAATTCGAAAATATTTTCTATATATTATAATATTATATTAACAGAAGTCACGGGATTATTTCAATATTTATAAGTAAAATAAACAGGTTATTTATAATATACATGTGGATTAGATAGCCCTTGTAGTGCAAAAACTTAACGCATGTAAATTATCAAGTCAAGCCTCGACCCAATAGTATGTGGGGATGAATGCAAGTCGTTACGTAGAGTGCACATTGCCGTTCCAGTGCCCTAATGGACTGCACATACATATTTATTTTATGCTAATGTAGACTGATCAAAGTACTACTACCAACAACTAACTAAAACTACTAACATATAAATACAGTAATATAATTACACGATTAAAACTTAAATATTAGAATGCCGTATTTTTAAAACATTCAATTATTAAATTTCTAAGTCTATTCATTATTTTTCTACATTAAAATAAACACACGCATCACTACATAAAAAACAAAGTCATCTGCCATGTCTGTCTGTCTGTCCGTTCGCGATAAACTATAAAAGTACCGAACGGATTTTCATGCGGTTTTCACGAGCAAACAAAGTGATTCACGCGGAAGGTTTAGGTAATTAAGGTTAAGGTTTTTTTTATATTTAGGGCGGGACAAGGACCTCCGGGCTCGTTAGTTTTATATATTTTAACTAAATATAATATTTTCTTAGACTTCAATGACCAAGTTGTTCATTAGGAAGAAATAATATCGATGACTTGAATTAAGCTTATTTGTGAATAATATACACACAATAGTATTTTTTACTAGTTTTTGCTTACGGCTTCGTTCACGTTAATGTATATTTGATTTATCCATTGAGAACAATTCATTATTCTAGATGAAACGTATTATGTGTCCTTTTCTATATACGTGACAACGTGTATGAAATATTTCTCGATGATCGGTTGAGTAGCTACGGCGTGAAAGCGTAACCAACAAACAAGTTCACATTCGGCTTTGTAATATTAGAAAGGACTGTTAGATACTACTAGGAATTGACCGTGATACATAGTTGTTTAATGGGCGTTTTCTGATAATATTCTTGATATAACTTCCCTTTGCCCAAATATAAAAATATATTAATTTAATGTCTCCAATTTATGGATTCTATAACTTTACAGAATGACTTCGTTCAGTTACACATTCTATTGTATGAGAAGTTATTTATTTCATTTTGTATATTGATTTGGGGATGCAATATTATTTTCTTTAATTCTATGCTTGAGATAATTTATATTACATTTTACTTCTGTTAATTAAGGTCAAGTGTGTGGATCTAAACTACATATTATAAAACAAAGTCCTCTGCCACGTCTGTCTCTCTGTTCGCGATGAACTCAAAAACTAGTAGTTATATATTTTATCGTAAACAAGCGAGCATGACGGAGGTTAGATAAATAAAAATTGGAATCCGCCCTGATAATAAAAAAACCTTGACAAATAATATATCCCTAAACCTTCCTCATGAATCACTTCATCTATTGGCGAAAACCGCATGAAAATCCGTTCAATGTTTTTGAGTTTGTCGTGAACAGACAGAAAGACAGGCGTGGTAGAGGACTTCGTTTTACAATATGTAGTGATAAAATAGTATACGTGTGGGTTCTAACTATTATTATAAATGCGAATGTGAGTTTGTTTGTTTTTTACGCTTTCACTCTTAATCTACCGATTCTTTTGAAATTTCATATACGTATATCAGATTTATTTAAAAGGACATAGGGTAGGGATAGGTCAGCCTTAAAATAATGCGAGCGAAGCCGTGGGTAAAAGCTAGTAGTGATATATTTCTATTTTAATTTAGCTATAGTTTTATCAGACTTTATCGTATCACAAATGATTTAGTTTGTAAAATGTAACGATGTAATAAAACCCGATGATATATCTAAAAACATGTTTTCCTTGTCAGATTCCATTTAATACCATAATATAATAAAAGTATTTACTAAAATAAAATCGAAAAAGACAATCGAATAACGTATGTAATTTTGCCAACAGAATCAATAGTTTGGAAAATTGAATTGACGGTAATAAAGATCGGAACTATTTGTGTCCTTTTGATATGTGATTTTCTCGGAAAAATTCTTTTTTGAGATAACATAAAACACTGGAAGCAGTATATATTTATGACACATCCTAATTAAATAGGGTATCAAAAGATTTACTTTCTCTCGAATGTGGAAAATAATTATATTCATCGCATCGTGAGATAGATCGCATATTAAATTACATGACTTCAATTTTACGTTGAAAGAGAAACGGGGCGAATGAGATTCACGTTTTAAAATAAATTGTTTCTCTTATAATCTAGACGCTTTATAATATCAAAGTATAATGAACTGTATATAGAAGAGCACTAACATTATGTTTGTATGAATGGCAAAGTTTATGTTAAAAATAAATTAACAAGTATAGATTTTTATCACAGAATTTAATATAACCACGTCAGTTTGCGACTATATTTTTTGATACACAATAACCTACAATAGTTATTTGTCTAATTAATTCAACAATAACAAGATTAGCTATTATGTTATATCTATTTTCATTTATGTATTTTGTAATTCATAGGGTATTTTTTTAATTATCATTCAATCACAAATATTTATATATTTCATGCTTAAATTATATTTTTTTTTAATTCGCGTACATTTAGTAACTCAATATGGCAACAATATGGGCTGACAGTAAAGGAAAACATGAGAGGGGAAACCCGAACCTGGGAAATACAGCAAAAGTAAGATAAAAATACAGAACTGTCGAATGATCTATGTTTGAAATCGTCCACACGTCGTGAGCTGAGTGGTAATTACGCCTACACCTTCCCTCAGAAAGAGTTCTTTAGCCCAGCAGTGGGAGTCTTATAAGTTGGCATTATTAATACTTAACCCTAGAAAGATAACCATGCCACGGCATACGTTAAAGATAACCATACGCTTCAAAGGCGCACTCTTTTATAATACGTGTTTTTAATTGATTAACTAAAAAATATTTATAATTTATGTTATTATGTTAAAAGGTATATTTAAAACTATGAAAATAAAATACATTTTTACTTTAATTTGTTTATTTCAAATAATTTTAAAACCAAATGAGTAGACCTCTACGAAAAAATAACGAACATCCAAAGCCTTATGCTTCAGGAACAAAATCACTTATAATGGATCTCATGAAAATAAGAGTTTTTTTTTCTTATAAGATGTTTGACTATAATATTATCAGTCTAAAAAATATCTGTGATAAAAAAAAAACAATTGAAAATGTACTCATGGCAAACGAAATTTTTGCCGCCGCAAAAGGCTCATTTGTACTTAGAACAGGTTGACATTATTTTATTTTTAGACGTAAAGTACCATCTATTTTTGATCGATGCCGTGATGGTTCTTCTTCTCGTATTTTGTACGATCCTGTGCAGAGGGTTCTCGAACAATATTTTCGATGATACTCAGAACATGTCTCGGCAAAGTTGAAATCTCTAATTTCTCTGTCATTCATGGCTTAGCTAGTTGTGTACTGAGTTTATTCATATATTCTCTTCTATTCAAGGGATTTTCATGTTGTGACATGACATTGTGGTAGTGTATCACGTAAGAGTTGACAAAACTTATGTTCAATATGCCATAAAACATAGTCATTGGCCACCTATTCGTATTCCTTGAATACGACATCTAAAAGCACATTTGGCCGAAAGTGTTCACGTCTCCTTTGGCTAGATTATAATACATAATTATTTTAAGCTTACCAGTTACTGGATTTAGAACACCTTCCTCATTACACGATGATAATAAACAAACCATTTTGGCGAGCATCGGCTTTTATGATACCATAGCTATATAACGCATAAAGCGAAAATTTCATTTTAGACCAACGTTCTCCTATGTGCTATAATGCATACATAATATATCGTTCCTAAAAGCAAATAAAAAACATTTACAAATAGGCTTTGAATCGTTACAACTGCAATATTAACTAACTCAAAAGTTTCACAAAAGATAACCATGGCGCACAGACTCGCCATATAAATAAAACTATAGTACTTACAGCATGGAAACAGCCGTCCAATGAAAGAACAAACCGACGACTGAGTTGACTGAGAAGGACGTGAAAATACACTCGTCTGACAAAAAAATACAGCAATATATTTCCAGCGCAGGCGCCTCTGCGACGTAGGTTATCTTTCTAGGGTTAAAATAGTCTGAAATTGTATGTATAGATGAAAAACCTTATTACTATTACATCATTGTTCAAGAACCTAAAATCTTCTGTAATAAGTTAAGTAAACTGGTAATGTATTATCATAACCTATTATTTTTAATTTTGTGATGAAATATGGCGTGAAGGGTGCGTCATAGCAAAGTGACACGCGCTTTGTGCAAATATAGGGTGCCCCACCTACGGTCAAACAACTGCGTCAGCTATTGGAAGGATAAACAATTGAATCACATTTTCTTTTTCGACCTGGAAACAAAGCAGAAACTCTCTGTTAGTATATCAATACAGAGCAATTCAAGATTGGTTTAATTATTGATACTTGAGAATTTAATGAACATATGTTGATACTATCACGTTCTACACGTATCAGATTCTAAATCTACTAGATACTGGGTGATAAACAAACCAAGCGTGTGAAAGCGACTAGCCGTGGTTATACCTACACACGTATTGTACCAAATAATGTTGTTTTTATAACATGCTTTTCCTTTAAAATTTAAGAAAACTTATTTCAAATTTCATAATATGTATTATTTTTCATTCGATATATATAAATATTTATACTTCTCCGCATTTTACTAAAGAAAATTTTAGATTTTGTTTATCTTTTAAGATATTTTTTTTGTTACAAGCATCCTGTACTCATTTATATACTGCGATTTTCTCTGTATTAAATAAACATGATCATATGAGTTAATCGTGTATTACTTGATTATTGTATTATTATTATTTGTGCTCACTTGATATGTATCTACGTATTAAAACATTGTGTACCTGGCGTAAAATGACATTTCAGGGATTTTTATTTTTAAACTAGCTGATACCCGCGACTTCGTTTGTCTTGTTTATTTTCTGAACAACATATTTTATATACAGGGGAAAAGATCATAAAAAATGAAAGCATAAATATAATTTGCCTGCAAATATTATTTATAAGCAATATTATCCCTTTACTTCACTTTCCTTGCGTATACGCACAACACCGCTTGCTCCAACATCGGCTTGGCATGAAAACACACATCACTGAACGCGTACTTTCTTAAAAAAACCCTAAACGAAGATATCGTGATATTTTTTAATATGAGCTTAAAAGAAAAAACGGTGTCTAAAAAGTAAAACTAAAAAAAATTGATCGTTAAGATAGTTTTTGCGTGATGCGCGCATAATGGCAGATCTCTATTATTTGGCTTTATATTAATCAAATCAAATCAAAAACACTTTATTCAATTTAGGCCCTAAGAAGGCACTTATGAACGTCAAAACTATCACCGGTTCGGAAAACAACCCAGTCATCGAGAAGAACCGGCAAGAAACTCGATCTGGTTTATCTTTTTAACAAATATATATGATATTTAGAATAATAATATATTCTATATAATAGTAAATGTCACAAACGTTTTTAATGGATGCACAGAGATGAGTCAATTCTAGATATCACCATCGTTCACATATTGATCCACTCTATAATAGCCTTTTGACACCAAAACCCGCTTGATATGGCGCTTAAATTCGCAAACTAGCAAATCGGTAATATCCTTTGGGACTTTGTTGTAAAATGTAACATTATTACCCAAAAAACTGTTACTGGTTTTACTAAGTCTAAAACGTGGGACAACCAGTTTGTCACAGTTTCTAGTATTTAGATTGTGCTGGTATTTTATTTTATTAGATGTCTAAATATAAAATTTCCATTAAATAATAAGTTTTTTTATGTAATTTCCGACTATAAAGAATGATATTTTCATATCGTAATAAATTACTGGCAAGTATTAGCATTATATAACTTTGTTAACAATGTATCCCTATAGGGTGTGCCGTGCCAAAGTGACCGACGCTTACAGTAAATAAAGGGCGCTTCACCGCCTTAAGCCATACGGGATCTGTTAGCTGTTGAGTATATCATTAATTAAATTTGGGAATACCCATATGCTTGTATGATGTCAAATATTAAAATTTACATAAGACGTTTGTTTTTGTTATAAATAATATGCCATCATATGATTAGACGTTTATATATGGTATGACATCAGTAATTACAGTTTAATACCTGGTAGAGCCATGCTGAAGCTATTACTGGTTTCAGCATGAATGGGTCGGGCTCGGGCTCGGGGTAGTAGTAGTCTCGGAGTTGCTCACGCTACCCGAGGCACTCATAGTGGGGGGTTGGGGGTTGCCGGTTAAAGGCCGGGCCCCGCGGGAGAAAAGGCTGGGGTCGGTTCAGGTCGGGCTCTGTCCGTGCGAGAGGCCACGTAAAAAAAAAAAAAAAAAAGTACCACCCTCTCACAGAAAACCAACGTGAAGTAACAGTGCTTGCATTCTTGTGTTTCGTTCGGTCAGTGAGAGAGCCGGAAGACCACCTCCCTTCCCCCCTCCCATCCCCTCTCCTCGTCCCCTCCTCCAAACACAGGCTGGCAACGCATTAGCGACTCCCCTGTTGTTGTTAGTCTCTATGGACGGTGGTGATCACTTAACATCGGGTGACTCGCGTGCTCGTTTCCTTCCTATGATATAAAAAAAAGTTTATTTTTAAAGTGGTTATTATGAACGCATAGCTTTTTATCGGCTAAAAATATACAAGAATATTCTGTAATCATAGGCATCACGCACCTAATATACTGATTATTATATGGCTCAAGGACGAATCCCTACAATGAAATAGAGCTTTCGGGGACGGAAAACATCGTGAGGAAACAATGGTATGGTTATAGGGGTTTTCCTAAGCTCATCTGTTTAACCACAACCTTCTAGTTAAATATCTATCGCCAAACACCTATAGATGTATTTCGGCAGCTGCACTTTAAGGGTCAGTCCTCGTCTCTTGGCTTAACATGTCTATCATCATATAACATAAACATCATATATTAATAGGCGAGATTATGGTGAAACGTAATAACCTTAAAAAAAACTTTAACGTAAAATAATTCAAATGCCAGGTACTTCATACTTCTTTGAAGCACATTGCGCTCACGAACGTGTTTTTTTTTTAAACTGGTTCGACAAAGTGACTGGACGGTACCTTATGGAAAGTACAGTACAGTCCATAAGTAACGGCGACTGTCGGTGTTAAATAACAACGGCAGTCGTCGCTATCATGCCGACCTGCACATGTGCCTCTTCACGCCTCGTTCGAAGGACCCCATGTCATGTGAAATTTGACATAAAGTTTATATGGAAAAAGAGTGTTGAAAGATAAATTTCATGTGTAATATATATTACAAATATTTCAAATTATATAAATACAACATTAATTGCTAACGTTCATAAGGAATATCAAAAACATATCTGTGGTGAAATAGATGCTCAGTGTATAGTCTACTACTAAAAATATGAAATTTATATTTCAATAAATCGAAAAATAATGCAGTTCTACATGCTCGTAGCTGCTGTAATAGAACAAAATTCTTAATAACCACTGTAAAATGATTATAGAGGTAGGTTCAGTCCGCGCCAAATTTTTTGACCGCTCCGAGTATAGATTCTCAGAACACAAAGGTTGGTACAAGTACGTATTAATTATATCTATAATATCAAGATAACATAATTATAAAGAAATGTCAATTTTAGATTGATATAACATTATTTTTACTTTGTTTTGTATTAAACTCTGGACGATATTATGCACAAGCATGTACTTACAACTATATTCAAAGCGTCCAAAAAGATTGGCGGGGACCCTTTGGCAAAACAGCCTCACTAACATTTAAACTTCAAAAAATGACGAATTACGGTCGAATTTCGCCAGTTATTCAACAACTAGTTAATATAAGAATATCAAGTAGTTGATATATACAATTTTGTATATTTCCATTAGCTTTTATTTTCAAATTCTCATTTTCATATAAACGAGGTCTTCTCTGGAATTATGAACTTTAATAGTCTAGACGATAATTAAAAATTAATTTTCTATTCCCCTATATTTGCAAATTATAACCTTTGAAACGTTTTTATTAAAATACAATTAAGAGTTAAGGTTAAAGGTTAATGGGTATATCATCTTTCCTAGAAATTGTACACGTAAAAGTTAAGATTTTAAGTTGTGTATAAAAATGAGTCCTCATCTACCTTTGAAGAAGTATTGTGTTTTATTCTTGCCTTATTTCCCATTCGTTCGTCACTACGAACGAATGGAGATAACTTGACTTTACGAGTCGACTAGGAACCTGAAATCGAAACACACTTTACGTTTAGTGCACTCTAGGGATTTCAGTGTGACGGGAATTGAGAACATTTTCGTGTCGCTTTGAGTGTGGACAGTTTTAAAATTGCTGAACTGAATCGATCTCTTAGATATATTAGAAAGAGAGATACAATTACTTTAAAATATAGGTGAAAGTCGTACAGACAGAGAAAACTGCAAGACTAGTCTTATGTAAGTAGACAATTTTGTGGACTTGTTATTTAGAAGCAATACACAAAATAATGTACATCTAATACAGATGAGATGTTATGAGATATATGTGAATAAAGTTTCTCTAAGGACTCAAATAAAGAACATGACCATTTTTAAATATAACCAGGGCTTTTCTGTGGGGGCATGCGCTGGGGCACGCAGTGAGCTTAAAGGGAAATTCGAAAATACCGATAAATTGCCATATGTTGCTTTTCGTTCTGAAAATTTTAGAACACTATTTTACTATTGTATGCCTCAAGTAGCTTAAATAACGAGGTGTACATTTTTGCATTTTTTGAGATACGTAAAATCATGAACTTACAACTTTCGAAGATTAGCATGCCCCCAAAATGGAAGTGACAAAAATAGACCTGAATATAACGATATATTTATTTATGCTTAAGACTTATATTATTAAAGTGATGTAGACGATATGTGACTCGCTTGGATACTTGGCTTCTATTGCGCTAACAAGGTATTTTAATAGAACGATCACGCAGGTATAATATGTTTAACAGAAATATTTATTTTGCTTACGTATTATCTGCAACGCAAAAGAGATCTCAAACAAATTTAGGCGACTTTTAGTAAGTTACGAGCTAAAATTTGATATCATTATTAACGAAGACACGGGTCGTAGATTGTAAGTAGTTATAGCAAAAGTAAAGCATAATTCTACACATTTCCAGGTTAATACTAAAGTTCGATCAATTGAATTATACTATTAATGACCAACGAAATACTAATTGTTGGAATTAATTTCAAATTAAACTATAATTTGTAAGTCTGGCTTGAGACTTTAATTTAGTAGTTATCACAATAAACAATAACTTTCTACTTGCATGTGTGCTTCCAAAAGCACAAAATCCTTTTTACTATTTCAAAAAATGTTTCGCTCGCTGAATCAAAACCTGTTGTATGTTGTATACGGAGCTGGAGTCGGCTGTTGTCTAAACAGGTACTAGAAATTTATGCGATAAATTACGAGTAATAAACATTCATCATTGTGTCTGAAGAGTTTCAGTAGTTTTTTTATGACGATACTGACTATTTCTCTTTTAACGATTATTATTGTTTCAAAACATCAGAGCCGCTACCTACGGCGATTCCATGGTTTAAGTGAAAAAAACTAAGCGAGTTGAGCGGTATTATTTTGGTAGGAGATAAAATTACAATTTCGCGTCATGACATGCTACTAAGCATGACCGACCGTATTGCACTTGCGCGGCTTGCGTCTGACCAGTGACGCGCAGCATAGTGCCCTGTGTACATGTAATATCGATATTTTGTATGCAGATTTTGCAGCACATCATATGCTTGGTGAGTAACTAAACAGTATAAAAAACTATATAAATATTTTAAATATCTATTTTTGCTCATTACCTATTTAACCAGTAATACATACAGTGACATATATTTTTTTTATATGAATGGCTAACATAACATAAATATAGACAAAGAACTTTACGGCTTATGAATTTAACACGGGGAACTTTTGTTTTACAAAATGTTAAAGCTGTTCAAGGCTTAAAGCCTCTCAAAGAATATAATTTAATAAAGATTTAGAACAATATTTCGGTGCTAAGTGCCGTCAACTCGACATCTGAATGGAAATTGAAAAAGTTTTATCCCCCGGTAGACATAAGAAACGTTTTAAAGGGATTTCTCTAAAACTTTCTTCCGGCTTAAAAGAAAAACTAGTAGATTATATCGTTCATGCACATACATTTTCGTTGTTTCACTTTTCTATATGACTTTGATATACTTTCTGTCATACAAACCTTATCCTGCCAATTACAAAAACAACACAAGAAAGAATAAGACATACAATTGAACTTTATTGATATAGATTAAAAGTCAGAACTACCGAAACAAGAAAAAAAATCTAAGCAGTCATAATAACTGCCAACAGGAAGGAATACCCAAAGCAATAGAATAACTCTGTCCATTTTTTAATTTCTAAATCAATTATAGTTTAAGTTATTCAAAATTCCTAGGCTGTTCAATCGATCGCTATAACATCTGAGATATGTATATCTCAATACGGAAAATATTTACACAATATATAGGCTGTTATATCTAAAATGTTTATTTTCACAAAAAATAACAGTAAGATATAACAAACGCATGCAGAATAGCGGGTTACTTAATAATGTAATAGAAATAATCTGAAACACTGAATCTAGATTTTTATGTTATAATTCTGTTTTCTGAATTCATTATTAGTTTCCCGAGTAATTTGAACGTAATTTGATTCCTTTGATTTTAATTTAATACACTTGGTTAAATCAGCTTCCAATTAAGTGATTATTTTCATTACTCCGATACAAGTTTCGCGGCAGGGGTTGCGCTACTTCGATTCGAGAGCACAACAGGTACAATCAATATTTCCGGACGACACCCGAGGGGAGGTGGATAAATAGATACACGAATGTTTAGACACGTCACTTCACCTTTCCAGTTCAGGAGGCACTTATAGAATTTAGAAGGGTTTTACATAGACACGATAAAATATTATTACACTATGATCAATTTATTAAAAACTAGTGGTCGCCTAGTGGTCGAGATTCGACTATAACTCATTTTGACATTCAATAAGACCAAAGAGAAATAAAGTTAAATTATTTATCAATTAATTATTAATGTATATTATGAATTTACATATTATCTATACTAATATATAAAGCTGAAGAATTTGTTTGTTTGTTTGTTTGGTTGAACGCTAAGATCTCAGGAACTACCAGTCCGATTTGAGAAAACCCTTCGGTTTTAGATAGCTCATTTATCGAGGAAGGCTTTAGGCTTTATATCATATATCATCACGCAAAGATCAATAGGAGCGGAGCACCAATGAAGAATGTTTCAAAATCGGGCACTTTTTTCCTTTTGAGAGATATCGTTAGCGTTAATATTATATACGTTGCCATGGTAACATGGTAAGTTTCTATCGCAAACATTTTCAAAGTTTATTTTGTTTTCCTATTCAAAATTTGTTATCTATTACGTATTATAAAAATAAAGTTTGTGTATGTACAATTAAAATAACATTTTTTTGATGAATGTATATGGCTACAAATGACCAAAAAAATTTTTTTTATATTTATCTATATTTTTATATTATTATATTTTGTCTGTTTGTTTGTTTGTTTGTTCCGGGTAATCTCCAAAACGGTTGGACCTATTTTAATGGGAATTTTACTGGCAGATAGCCGAAATTATAGCGGTTGACATATTGTACTTTATTTGTCCGCGACTTCGTCCGCATTGCTATTTCCAAAATGGTTGGAAGGATTTTCACGGGGTCTTCACTGGTAGATAGCAGACCTCATAAAAAGTAATTTAGGTTTTTTATTCGCCTTCTGCCGCAGTGGAATATCCGTAATGCTTGAACCGATTTTCACGGGACTTTCACTGGAGGATAACTCACCTTATAAGAAGTAACTTAGACTATTTTATTTTGTTACTCAAGACTTCGTCCGCAATATCCTGCTATCTCTTAATCGGTTGGACCGACTTTCACGGGACTTTTACGGGTAGATAACTAGCGAGCTCGGAAGACGTTGTCCCGCCCCGATAATAAAAGGAAAACCTTGAAAAATTATACTTAAACCTTCCCCATGAATCATTCTATCTACTGGTGAAAACGGCATGAAAATCCGATCTGTAGTTTTTGACTTTATCGCGAACAGACAAACAGACAGACCAGAGGACTTTGTTTTACACTATGAAGTGATGAACTGTTACCTGTGCATTCGTTCGTGTGAATTTAATAAAAATAGTTTGTTTACTTTAAACAAGCGCGTGATACGTGCGCTGTACTGGATTCCAAGAATAAATGTATGTAATTTGAATTATATTATCATTTTGGTCAATTTGGCGGCCATTTTGTTTTATTTACCGCGTTTGCATCTACATAACTCAGTGATTATAGCAACGTATAAGAATAATACAATTATATCGACAATATGGGCATGTTATGTCTATATAATAAAGAATTTAACACATATTGTTCGATAATGTATAGTTTAAAATTTTCATTACTTTCTTATATAGTCTTAATGAGCACTGAGGGTGGTACATAGTAGATTAAAGTTCCAGGTATGTTGCTGATGATAAATCCCACCCCATTCGATATACTATTCGTATTCACATATCTAATGTACACGTTACATGTTACAGTAGATGGCGTAATGTAAAATTGTAAGTAGGTGTGTACATTACAGAAATGCTTTTTCAAAAACATTTGTAACTATGACACCATAGTTATTTAATACATTTAAAAAAACGTGTGCAGAGCCGTGGGGAACAGCTAGTGTTATTATAAAATTAACCTACAATTTTACCAGTCTTAATGACTACGCCCGGTACCGCTACGACACACCCGAGAAGCGAGAGTACAACACCACCGGAACATTACTAGCGCTACCATATTAGAGATATATCAGACTATATCGAGGGTGTTACTAATGCCCTCAAACGGTATTGGTTGAAGTTATCGGCTGTTCATTATCCACCCTGATGTGAGACGTCATTGGTTGGAGTTCGGCATACAAAGTGCAACATGTCGTTGATCTACACGCACTCCTACGTGGAAGTTATTGTAAGGCGAAGCTCTGCCCGGATAAATAGTAACAGTGCCTACAGAATGTTATAGGTTTCCCTGACCGACCGGCTGACTGTACGTACTTTGTAACACCAGTTAATTTTAAAGTGTATGTAAGTTATGGATATGTTCCGTCATGCTAAAAATATTGAATGTAGGATGAAAAAAGGTAATTGGAACGTAATAATAAAATGACGGATGGCGAAACGTCATTTTCATTTACATGTGTGTATATATTGTGTGTTATTCAAGCAGCAGTGTGAATAATGCATATTTAAATTAATGTAATGTGTTTTTAATGCATTTAATATAAAAAATAGCTTTGTGTACTTCTTCCATATAAACTTTAACTATGCCAAATTTCACGTTCATCCGTTCGCGCAATTCGCTTAAAAAAGCTTAAAGTTCGCCTCGCGTATTAATATATAGATGTCTGTACACTCTAAGAATATTTTTCTATATTGTGTTAATTTATGTTTTGTACCTAGCGGATATATCTGTAACCTTCTTTGATAAAATTAGTCTAATTGTCATTTAGTTCGTATTCTGTGAACTTTTTGCAGATGTTTTGGTTTATTGACTGTAATATGGTGAACTGTTATTCTTTATATTGTTACATTCTTATATTGTTTATAGGTGGTAGAGTCACGCTGAAGCTCTTACTGGTTTCAGCATGAATGGTTCGGCTCGCTCGGGGCAGTACCACCCTCTCATAGAAAACCGACGTGAAGTAACAGTGCTTGCATTGTTGCGTTTCGTTCGGTCGGTGAGAGCGCCGGCGGCACACCTCCTCTCTCCTTTTCCCTCCCTCCCCTTCCCCGCAAAGGCTGGCAACGCACTTGTGACTCCCCTGGAGTTGTTAGTGTCTATGGACGGTGGTGATCACTTAACATCAGCTGACACACCTGTTCGTTTGCCTCCTATAAAATAAAAAAAAATAAAAATAAAAAACGTAAATATTCAGTCCAAAAATTATCTTTGCATTATTTTATATATTAATAATAGTATATTAATTTTTGTGATTTTATTCTTTTATTTAAAAATTATACTTTCATAAGTAAGAGTGATACGTAAAAGTGTTGCAATACGAGTTTGAAGCCTGACACTTATTTATCATACAACCAAGTCAATTATGGACATTGTCAGCAAAGTCTTTGATGTTAATAAATCTGTTATCGTTCAGATGTGACTGTAATCCATCCGAAATTCGTATCGGAAAGTCCCGAGGAAAATACGCTTGTATAATACTTTAGAGGGTTCATAACTCGCAGAGACAAGGGTAATATTTACTTTTCGACATAGAAAAGGTCCCATAATGTATTTCCTCTTCGCATCTTGATGTAAATAATGATTTTTTATTTATTTCTCTAACAGCCGCTGAGGTGGCAGTTGGGTGTGTAATTATGCGTAAAACACACTTTTTGTGAGCAACTAACATGTATATAATATAAATATATGTATTAAACAACTAATTTAATGACTGACATATCTACGCACAGCCCAAACAACCGGGACTAGAACCGTGAAGACTTGCATGCAGAATTTACACTGTAAGTAGGCAATAAGCTAGAATTGTTTGAAAATTGTAGTGCGGTGAAGCTGTTAAAACCTTGCTAGGTAAATAGCGTAGTCAGTTCGAGAAAAAAAAGTTTAAAATGTATACTTTAAAGTAATGCATACAGACCAGCATAATTTAAATACTAGAAACAGCAACAAACTGGTCATTCCATGCTTCAGGCTCACTAAGTTCAAAAATAGTTTTTTAGGTAATAGTGTTAGGTTTTATAACAAAGTCCCAAAACACAATACCGATTTGCCGGATAGTGAGTTCAAGAACCATGTCAAGCGGGTTTTAATATCTAAAGGCTATTTATTATAGGATGGATCAATATGTGAACGATTGTGACGTTTGGAAATGACGCCCCTCTCTGTGCATTCACTAATAACGAATGTAAATATTTATGTTTTGCAAAAATATATAACATGAAAAGATAAACCAGACCGAGTTTCTTGCCGGTTCTTCTCGATGACTGGGTTGTTTTCCGAACCGGTGGTAGTTTTGACGTTCATAAGCGCCTTCTCAGGGCCTAAATTGAATAAAGGGTATTTTGATTTGAATGAAAAAGGGGACGAAAATTTGTATGAAAATCGGTCGTTTTTTTATGTTGAATGTATAAAAAATGGGCATTTAGTAATTCAGTTAGAAAGTAAAAATAGTTTATAGACAAAGAAATATACAAACGCAGGCGAAGTCGCGGGCGACTGCTAGTATGATATAATTAATGTAATTTATTTTTTATTATTTTACAATGTTCAACAGATGTGTCGATAGTGTGCTATGAAATTTAAATATAACTAGGCGGGCCCGGCGGACGTTGTCCCGCCCTGATAATAAAGTAAACATTGACAAATTAAATGTTAACTAGTAGTCCGGTGAAGCTGTAAAGACCTTGCCAGGTCAATAGCATAGTCAGTTCGAAAAAAAATAAAAAAAAATAAATGTTAACTAAACCTCCCACATGTATCACATTATCTACTGGTGGAAACCGCATGAAAGTCCGTTCAGTAGTTTTTAAGTTTATCGCGAACAGACAAACAGACATACGCAATAGGGGCCTATAATATGTAGTGATTTTAGAAACGATATATTATAAATATAAAATTATTCGTTGAGTAATTCTAATATATTTTATAGACTACTAGCGGCCCGACAGACGTTGTCCCGCCCTGATTATAAAAAAAATCCTTGACAAATTATATACCAAAATGTTTCTCGTGAATCACTTTATCCACTGGTGAAAACCGCTTGAAAATCTGTTCAGTAGTTTTTGAATTTATCGCGAACAGCCAGACAGACAGACGCGGTAGGGGACTTTGTTTTATACTATGTATACAATCTATAATTCCAAAAAAACTTTGGAATACGGTTCGTGACTTATAGATCGCGTCGAATTATAATTCAAAACATGATGAGAACTTTGATAATAAATCTTTTTTGATTATAACAAAGTCAGAAGGAATCGTGATTTTTTTATCATGACCTTGTTAACTATCACGCACGTTACGAAGTTAGATTAAAATATTCAGAATTTCTTTTCTCACAGTAATAACTAAATTTATTAACTCGTGTAAACAATATAAATTAATATTGACTTTCCAAGTTTAATTTCATTTAGTAAGCTTAACTTATAGGTAATTATAATAACACCTTTATTTACTGTCGTCATAATCAAAATTTAAAGTGAATATAAACTCTGTTATTAATTTACTCTATAATATGAAGAGTAGGTACGTTACTTAGACACGAGAAACAGAAACTACATTAATTAAAAAAGTTGACAATAGATATATTCTCAAATAAATCACCTAACAAATTTTATGACGAACAATATATACTTAATATTATAAAGCTATAGGGTTTGTTTGTTTGGTTGAACGCACTAATCTCGAGAACTACTGGTCTGATTTGAAAAATTCTTTCAGTGTTAGATGGCTCATTTATCGAGAAAGGTTATAGGTTATATATCATCACGCTAAGACCAATAGGAGCGGAACACCGTTGAAGAATGTTTCAAAATCTGGTGTCTTTTTCCTTTTAAGTGCTTCTGCTGCGTGGTTGGCATTAGTCCAAAGTAACTATTCCACGCGGACGAAGTCGCGGACAGACGCTATAATAGTAGATAACATAAATTAATAGAAATTCTAAATTCTAATAAACTAGCGATAGTATTTAAAGTACATTAGAATTTTAGCCGTAAATGTAAGAAAATAAGCGATTTCTCCTTATTCGGAATTTTGATCAAAGACGAATAAAGCTGATCCTAATATTTGTTCAGATTACTTTGATCAAGCTTTTACCTTGTTTACAGCAAAATATTAATCTTTGAATATTTCAAAACAATGCAATTGAAATTGTTAATTAATCGGATAATATCCATGGAATGTTATCTTAAACGGTCGTTCACAAGGGTGCCGGCGGTCCGGACGGTGTTTAAGCTTACGGAATCTGATTAATGAAACGGAAAATTGAATAGTTGACAACGAATATCAATATTGGTTTCTCTTGAGAAATCTCTGCGAATTTCTCTTTGATATTTCTCATTAGTATTTAGACAGGAAATTTATATTTATTGTTAAATTACTTACTTGCAGATATAATTTTCCACCAGTCACTATAGCTGATCCTTACCAGTGGATTTCTATTGAATTTATTTCTATAATATAACATTTAGGAGGTGGTAGAGCCCCGCTGAAGCTACTACTGGTTTCGGCATGAAAGGGTCGGCTCGCCCGGGGTAGTACCACCCTCCCACAGAAAACCGACGTGAAGTAACAGTGTTTGCATTGTTGTGTTTCGTTCGGTCAGTGAGAGCGCCGGAGGCCCATCTTCTCCTCCCCCTCTCCCTTCCCCCACTCCTCCCCCCCAAACACAGGGTGGCAACGCACTTGCAACTCCCCTGGTGTTGTTAGTGTCTATGGACAGCGGTGATCAATTACCATGAAGTGACCCGTCTGTTCGTCTTCCTCTTATAATATAAAAAAAATGTAAGTTAAATGTTAAATTCTAAAACAAACAATCTCAACAAATTAGATGGTGAAATAAATACTCGTATGAGATATTATGATTAACCTTTTTGAAAATACTTCTATAGTTTTCACATCTCATTGAATCTCAGATAATCTTAAATTAAAAACTGTTCCATTAATGTAAATGCATATCAAAAACACACACTATAACAGATAGGTTTTTTTTTCGGTATGGCAGAGGCCTATGTTGGCAATTTCGTCAATGTCAAGTAAACAGATAGGTATTAGTAAAAATACCTTGGAATCCTACAGCAATGACTGTAACATGATATTTTCATATTTCAAAAAAATCAATGAGAATATTTAATCTCTTAAAGAATATTTTTATAGTTTTACTGTATCACTTTCCTATAATACTTACATGATGTTAAGTGAAGAAATTGCTCATTAGTGTTAAGAAACACTTTTTTTTCCGAACTTGTTCTTTTCGCAAAGAGATCATTTGGAATTGGCAATATAATCGGAGAGAGGGGTGATTACAATTTGATACGATTCAGTACTCACTCCTTTGACGTGTTGAATGAGCATAATATTAAGTCACCAAGATCTATTAGTCCTGATATAGACACAAGTCAGACGAGTCGTGATTATTTCAAAATTATTTAGATGCAGGTAATCGAGTCGTGGTAATTACAAAGTCCGTTAAATGTCTTAACATTAGCAATCACATGCTTGACAAAATTATCGAACGATTTTATTGCAGACTCCTTCTCCATCAAGCCCAAAAGATCGAATGGGCATGTACGAAGATTATCACAAAGCATTATGTGCCCTAGTCTCTTCGTGCTAAACCTGGGGCAATCTTGAAGCAAGTGTTCAAAGTTTTGCATAGATATGTTATCGCAGGGGCAGGTGTTGTCGTCAATACTCTTAAAACGAATAAGCGATACCCATGTCCAGTTAATAAAGACACACTTATTACCTATAAGATTATTAGAAATACATAATCATTGAGGGTTAGCCAGGTAGACATTAGAGAATACCCTAGAATAGTACAATCTATGAATTTATCATGATCCTTCCTCAAAAACTGAGACTCTGGGCCCACGTTCAAACGTTCGCTTCAAAACAATGTATGTAAATATGTATGAATGAACTTATGATATAAAATTGTTTGAAAAAAAAAACGCATTATAATGTAAAATCCAACACTTCCGTTGGGCATGACGATAAACTCACGGGAAACGTTAAAAGCTAAATGAACATGTTACCGAATAGGCCTAAAAAACTCAGAGAAATTTTATTGTGTGAACTTTCCTGATAATTAATTTTCGTACGTACAGCTCTCCACATTGGTACAGAATATTGTCGCTGATTCATAAGCGGGTAAAAGGTGGGACTGATGTAATTCGTTGTAAACGCGATATCATGCGGTATTCGTCAAAGCTGGCTTAAAACTGTGTCCCGTTTTTCACTCCGCTTAACTGAATATGAAAAATTATATTTTCCATTTGAAAATTCCTACATATTTAGTACTTTTTTGTATAATGTATTAAAGTAATTTTTTGTACACAAATTCAATATTATCTAATCTATATATATATATAAATTGGCAGTGGAAAGTCGGTTAAGAAGTTCTTCCTCCTCCGTTTCTCAGAAGATTTTTTTCATTCCTTTTTTCTTTAGTAGTTACAAGCTTTAAAGTTATCAATAAAAAATAGGTTTTTTTTCTTAATATTAACCTTGAAAAATCAATGAATTATGATCGAAAATCGACCACTTCAAAATGATTTGAAGTTTGAAACATATTTTGCGGTAACATTTTAAAACGCGATAATGCCTTAGTATACATTAGTATAGTCAGTAAATCTTAAATGACCAAGTATTATTTAACATTAAAATTGACATCGTATTATATTTACCTTCGGTAAACTACAATAAATAATAAAGTTTTAAAAGATAAAATACAACAAAATATATCATGGTATTTGTTATAAAAACATATTCTAAACGCACACCAGCAAATATATCTTGCAAATGTAACAAAAGGGTGGTTTTCGGAGTGCAGAGAGTAATATTGTGTAGTGTCGAGGACGGGAGGGGATCACCAATCGATACTCACCCCCTTTCTGTACCGGCCTAATGCACCCCAACAGTATACAATTCGAGCAATCCCAAATGCAATGAGGCCATTGCACGTTTTGCGGAATTAAATAAATGTATATATATATTTTTTTATAAATATTCGCAAATAAAATTTTACTTATGCAATGTATGACAATTCTTGACTATTTTATTTGTAATTTAATATCATTACATAAAACAAAGTCCTCTACCATATCTGTCTCTCTGTTTACGATGAACTCAAAAACTACTGAACGGATTTTCATGCGATTTTGTCAGTAGATAAAGTGATTCCAGAGGAATGTTTAGGTATATAATTAGTCAAGGTTTTTATTATCAATGCGGGACAACGTCTGTCGGTCTAGCTATTATTTAATATAATAGAATATAATGTAGGATTTTTAGCAATTACTGACGTAAAAATAATTATAATCAGAGTAAATCTCAATTTAATCGAGATGCTTATTTTTAAATACAAATTGCATTTTAAGACTTTCATACTGGCTTATAATTACAAGAAAATAGTGCATTTAATATACATATAAACCGGTATACAAAGATGTATGTAAGTTACATGAAACTTAGAAGATAAATAAATTCGAAATTTTGTATAATTATTTCAGAACTAGCGGGCCCGGCAGACGTTGTCCCGCCCTGATTATAAAAAAATCCTTGACAGATTATATACTAAAACGTTCCTCATCAATCACTCTATCCACCGGTGAAAACCGCATGAAAATCCGTTCGGTAGTTTTTGAGTTTATCGCGAACAGACAGACAGCCAGACGCGGTAGGGGACTTTGTTTTATATTATGTAATGATTTCAGAATATGTTAATAAAAGATTATCTTTTGACTATAAATCCACATCATATTTTAGTAGTATTATTTATGTATCGCAAGAAGCATTGCTTAAAATATTATTCGCAACCTATTTCTAGATCAAAATAAATTTTATCGTCTTTTTATGGTTTGGATTCTATTAAAATAAGTAATATGGAAAATCATAATATTGCACGTAAATCAAGTACTAACTTATCCATAATCGAATAAGTAGAATATAAAAGTCTTGATTGCTTAATAGGCGAAACTATTCGTTACGCAACACGCTCCACTTCCTAGTTTCTCATATGCGGGAAATGTCATTATTTTCCTTTAATATCATCCAAGAAGACGATTTCCCGTCGCAAAGCTATTGTATTCCATCGAGGGCGTGTGATACCGATCTTTTTGCCTTTAATAATGTGCTATTTTCTATTAACGCCTTCGAAACGTATCGTTCCGGTACATTGTACTTTAACTCGGTTATAGAGAATGAAGTTAATAATCACGAGTGACTGTACTTGATTTGATATTCACTCTGATTTCCAGGTTATTTCATGGACAGAACGGTAAATTTAATTTCCGTCTCTTTGTTTTTATTTTTGAAGTAAAACTTCTTTAGCCGCGACTAGGAGGTAACTGGATGACAATGCAACGGAAGTCCGTTATGACAATATGGCGTCACGTTTCTGTACCATCCGGTATTTAAAAACCGGTATTTTGATTTTGTCAATAAATAGTTTATAAACTAATCAGTGCCATCTATGAGCTAATTCGAAACTTAAATAACACAGGAAATATTATTAGCAACTCTTTGTTATAAGGTAAATAAAATATAGAAAAGTACGCAAAAGAATTAATAAGAATATTAAATTGAATAATAATAAATATCATACAGTAGAGTTAATCAATAAATGCCTTTTAAATTCCCATATGATGTATTTATTTTTAACTTAATCGCCATCTCTTATAACGCCAAAGAAGTTTTACTTCAATCACGTGTGACGGCTACACGCAGTCATTTTTTTATACATTACAATTAAAATGCAGTTATAAAACAGTTAAATGCATTGAATTTAAAAATGAACACTCTTTAATGAGTATCTACATTAAGAAATGGAAATTAAGCTTATGCGAGTAATTATCAATATGAGAACATAAATTATACATTTTACCAATTTTTAATAAGCTTTTCAATTTATTAACAGCTATTAATTGTTTCAGTAGATATTGAATATTATACAAAAAATCATATCGACAGATTGTTAAAAATTGTAATTTATAACGTAAATATTGAAATCTTAATTTATTTCGACAAATATATCACAATGACACTTTCAACGGAGCAGCGTTATCGTGATAAATTTGTTTGAATTAATGTTTCTTTCGTTAATTGTATTATGAAAAAAGTATTGTCGGTGTTTATTAGATGCATCATTTCATGATTATATTAGTACATCCGTTTACAAGCGTTGTAATATATATTACAAAAATCCTTAACATTATTTACATTAAAATATACTCAAAACTTCTCTTTGAATACAAATTAATTTATAGCTCTGTTGTAATCAATATATACTAATCCGCATATATTTAACTATGACTTAGTAATTCTTAAACCTGCGAGTCATACTTTATAAATGTTTAATCAGTTGTATTAACAGTTAATCAAACTTATTTCGTGCTATGCGGATGGAATAGTGATTGCAGTAGTCACCTCACTACTGCCAGAGCGCTGAGTGTTGTGGATTCGAATCGCACTCAGAATAACTATTTGTGCGATCTACAAATTATTTTTTTCAGTCTGGTTGTATGTTGTGTTTATTAATTCTATGCATATAAATTTCCACGCGACATGGAACTTGATCGTTAACACAGAAGTTTTCTTTAAAAATAATACGTAACATTTCTAGGTAGCGTACATAATTTGATAATAGAAAAATATGTAATAACTCTAGAACTGAATTCAAACCGAAATAAGTGTTTAGATACCTTCACAAAGGCACATGGATAGTGTCTAAATAACCTGTAGGTTTGCGAAAAATCATACAAATGACTACCGGCACAGCATTACGCAGCCGTTACCACGGAAAACCGATTTCCTTCATGTCTAGACATGTTTCCTCCCGTAAACAACTCTATACAATGTGATTATTGAAAGATAATCTACATTTATATTCGAGCATTTTGGATTATAATACATTGACTGAAATGCTTTGAGCGATAACTAAACATCATCCAATAAAAATAATGTAATTAGATTGTTGCAATTTGAACTGCAATTCAAGTTGTTCATAGATATAATAGTATATTTCAAATAAATATAAAGGCATTATATAAAAGTAAATAGGTTTATGGTCTTCTAGGTGGTAGAGCCATGCTGAAGCTATGGCTATATAATGGTATTATATATGGCTATATAATACTGCTTTCAGCATAGAAAACTCTCATAGAAAACCGACGTAAAGTAACAGTGCTTGCATTGCTGCGTTTCGTTCGGTTAGTGAGAGCGCCGGAGGCCCACTTCCCTTTTCCCCCTCCCCCCTCCCCCCATACACAGGCTGGCAACGCACTTGCGACTCTCCCGATGTTACAAGTGTAATCACACTAAACCTAGAGGGGACTGGCTCTCAAGTGCTGCAGTTGTAACACACCAACGAGTGCTTGGAGGCAGCTAGCCAGACGGACTTAGAAAAAACCCTACCATAAGGGTATGATTTAATCACGATATTGTCCTTCATAGCAAGTTGCGGCGCATTCAAGGATTTGAACCTACGTCGATAGACGCGCTATCCGAACGAGCTAAACACTAAGCCACCATCGCTTCAACTATATAACTTCAAGTAATAACTGCGCATAACAAACCTAAATAGGACCGCAGTACTGAGGCCAGCCATAAATGGTTCATAAAACTCTTGAAGAATGAGTTGAAACGTTCGTGTTTCAGTACATAAACCCAAACAACAGTTGTTATAAATATACTGTTATAATTGTCTGTAAAACTTGTTTAGGTCGATGAACCTTGTTTATGTTTCGATGTTAAAGTTTATAATGTAATGAAATACTTAGTAGATCTTTACGTAAGTAAGAACATAAAACGGGATGCTCAAATTTGCTTCAACAACGGGCATGAGACTTTTTATTTGTATTAGCATCTTTAGCTTTATCAACTTTAAATAAATGAACACAGAGAAATAAAAAAAATCGTAAAATATACAAAATAACTGTTTGTTGATTTCTGTGAACATGTAGATATCCATTTGCAATTGTTAAAATAAATAAAAAGCTTGAGAGTTATTGTTTGATTTCAATGAATAATAATTGGGATATACGTGACTGCCATTAGTTTATCAATTAATCGAAAATATGATGGGTTGCACAATATCAATAGAAAATATCAATATTACATGTACACAACTCGCTAGAATGCGCGTCGCTAGTGTGACGCAAGCGCAATACGTCGCGAGCATGTCGGCGTTATCGGTAACGGTCGGTGACGCGAAATAACAGATTTTACCCATTCAAATAATTTTTTGGATCGCTCAATGCCGGTAAAGAAGTTTTTACTTCAAAATTTTTATTTTTTTCTATCTACGACTGTATGAGCATATTTAAGTTATTGTTAAAGTTGTTCTTAAAAATGTATACTTATTGTCTGACATACACTTTTGATTTTGAATCCATGACAGTTCAGTGATGTTCGACCGTACTTCGGAAAGAGATAAGATCAAAACCTAAAAAAGCTTGAACATTGCATGAAGAAAGCACCGTGATTAGTATCGATAGAGATGACTGTACGGGTTTTTTAGTACTCATCTAGCCTTAAGGCTGAAAATATACCGTTACACGTCTTACGCTATATCAGTTTGCATTTAGCTGACTTTGAAAGCCAAACTCAATTTCGAGTTTAGTGTATCATACTCTTATGTGAATAGTTATTTACTAAACTCAATGATATTATAACTAAAAAGCTGTACATAGGTTACCTACATGACATTATGGCACAATAACGCACACATACGTAAAGTAATATTGTAACGCCACACTGTCTTAGATAAAATGTGGAAGTAAGAGGGCATAGTCTCAATATCGGTGGTAAAAAAGCAATAGTTATATGTTGCTTAGATACGGCCGTTGTGACGGGGCAGCCGTCAAAAATAAGCTAGTTAGCTAAGTTTTAACAAGGCGCTGTTGAAGCACTTATGACGTATCTACTGCTTTTTAGTTATAATATAATTGGCTAAACTACTTAAATACACAACGAAGTACGCATCGCATGAATATTCCAGTAGCCAGTGGTCAGAACGTCGATAATACTGGACAAAAGGCCATTGAATGCATAAAACGAGTTGTACGATGCAGACGGACGCAAAATATACGTATGTGTGTGTGCCCGTGCAGGCGGACAGCCATTGAGTGACATTACAAAAGGTATTGTGCTGGCGGACTAGTTTATCTCATAGCCAGTCCTTGTGGTTAGAACTGTTCCGCACTGATAACGTCTAGAACATATATAGAACTCGTAGATGCTTACTTACAGGCGACTACCTAAAGGAGTAGGTAAAAAAAAACAACATTTCTACTACTTTCAAATGAACGGAATATTTGTACTGTTTAGTAATTTAATTAGTATAATGCAACAACAAAAACTGTGAACTTTTCAACACTAGCTTTTGCTCGCGGCTTCGCTCGTATTAATGTAGATTTGATATCCTTTGGAACAGTAAATGTTTTCTGGATTAAAGGTATCCTATGTCCTTTTTTGTATACCGAACAACGTGTACTCAAAATTTCATTATGATCGATTGAGTAGTTAAGAGGTGAAAGAGAAACAAACAAACTTAAGTTCATATTTAAATTATTAGTAAGGATTTATCTTTATGATTTAGAATTTAAACACAGACAAAAAAAAATATATACTTCTATACTAACATTATAAAGTTGAAAAGTTTGTTTGCTTGAACTCTTTAATCTCAGAAACTACTGGTCCGATTTGAATTCTTTCAGTGTTAGATAGCTGATTTATCGAGGAAGGCTATAGGCTATATATCATCTATGTGATATATCATCACGCTAAGACCAATAGGAGTGGAGCACCAATGAAGAGTGTCTCAAAATCGTGGTTAACGTACGTATTGTTTAAAAAAAAAATCACCTTAAACGTAAACGAAGTCCCGAGTTAAAGTTATCGTTAGTACGAAGTAACTACTCCACGTGGACGAAGTCGCGGGCAGAAGCTATTATATGATAACTACGAAATCATTGTTATCGCAACGATGTTGTTGATTTAAAGATGGACGTCTATGGCCGAGATAAAGTCAATCATTCGATACCACTGTGTCAGATAGAGATTCCAGTCAGATTATATCAGTATTTGTTAGTGTTTAGTGCTTTACAATTTATAGAAAATGCCAATAAGAAAGAAATCACAGCTCGATCAAGATTTCATTGATATGATTTACAAGTTAGCGGATATATTCCAATTAAATAATATCGAATACAATGTTGATCCAGGGACGGATGATGTCGATAAATTCAGTTGTAACGTGTATAAAGTGCAAATAAAAGGATACAGAGATGGATATAAAATAATTAAGAACGTCGTTATGAAGTGGAATTCCGACCGGGAAACACGAATATACTTCAGAGAGTCATATAAACGCGAGTACGTATTCTATCGATATATTATTCCAAAAATGTTGGAGATGCAAAAACTATTTCGTGTTATCGAAGGGTTGAAAATAAAATTTCCAAATTGTGCTCTTGCGAGTATGGATTTTAACAAAGAAATGATTGCTATATTCGGCCTAAGTGAAGATGGCTTCAGATTTAGAGACAGATTTCATAAAATGAATTTAGAGCACGCTTCATTGGTTTTAAAATATTTGGCGAAACTGCACGCTTTATCTTTTGTAATGGCTGCGACGATTCCGAGAGAGTTTGAAGAGATAAAGAATTTGTGCCATAAAGATGTGCAGTATTCTGATACGAGCCGTATGTCTAAGTCTTTGAAACGTTACTATGCCGCTTCAGTGGACGTGATATCTGATCCACTGTATAAGAAGAAGTTAAAGGCACTCAGTGCGGATATTTTATCAGTTCTAAGTAAATGTACGTCGGCGGTTCCAACTTACAGTACGTTTTGTCACGGAGACTGTTGGAATAATAATATTCTTTATCAATATAAGGTACGCCTAAAAGATTTTTCTTAGTTTTTATTACTTTTACTTTTCCTAGCTGTGTTCGTGACTCCGTCCGCATGGAACCTAAAGTAAAAAAAAAAAATGGGGGTGGAATAATGTAAAAAAAAAAGAAAAGAAAAATATTTAAAGATTTATTTTTAGAAAAAAAAAAAAAAAAAAAAAAAAAAAAAAAAAAAAAAAAATCTTTTTTAATTAAAAAAAAAAAAAAAAAAAAAAAAAAAAAAAAAAAAAAAAAAAAAAAAAAAAAAAAAAAAAAAAAAAAAAAAAAAAAAAAAAAAAAAAAAAAAAAAAGGGGGGGGAGGGAAAAAAAAAAAGGAAAATAAATTAACAACGAAAAAAAAAAAAAAAAATAAAAGTGTGTGTGTACTAATGTACACGCGTTAGAAGTTATACTTCTTAAAAATTAAAAATCTTTTCAAAAATTTTATTCTACGTTTGTAGAAAAAACGACACTAACAATAGGAAAAAGGTATTTAATACATTGAAAATTTTAATGCAAAGAAATGCAAACAACAAATACAAAGAAACATAATGTTGACTATAGTTAACTTCAGGGTGTCGAATATTGTTTTTCGTAAAAGATTAATATTCGAAAGTGTGCGCGAGCATTCGTGAATAAATTCTACTAGAAGCATGATTTCAGGTCATTTTTTGGTCCGTAAAAAAACGCGCCAAAAATAGTGTTAATTTTTTTCGAAAATTGAAAATAAGAAACCCTGAAAAAATTCGAATTATTCGAAACTTTTCGAATATGGGAGGAAAAAAACAGTGACTTATTTGATTTAAAAATACAGGCACATTAGTTTTACACTTTTATGATATGTATAGAAGATGAATAATATTTGATGTTATTAAATCTTTAGCTTTAAAAATGAATATGGTAAAATTATTTAATCGAAATAAAATATATTTTAATTATTTTTTTTCGAAGTGAGTACGTTATTGGCCTGACGGGCCTTCACAGCTCACCGGACTACAAAATATGCTCTAATATTTCTACGAGTAAAAAACATTTCAGTTAAAAAAATGTAATCTTCGCTAGGGACACTGTTACCGAAAAGAGTCCTAAGCTTACATACTTGTAAAATATTCAATTTTATTACTTAAATGAGACAAAATTTGTTATTTTTATTGAAAATATATTTCACATATCATATTTTTATTATGAAAATGATTGTACGTATATAAAGAGAAATATTATGAAGAAAATATTGTCAATTATTAATTGAACCATCTATGGATCCATTTATTAAAGACTTAAATTAAATTTAGATAATAAAACCTATTTACAGGGTGCTAAAATTCATGATCTGTCAAATTGCTAATGTGCTTGATGTTTGATGTAATACCAAAGAAATTTACCTATATAGACGGACCGTAATATTCATACCTACATAAGTAGATAGTAACAATTTTTTATATTGAAGTCTGGTTGAAGGAACTATTTCTGATATAAACCTAATCACTATAAGGCCCGTAATTACTTGTCTTTATATTTTGTAACTAGGAAATAGATGTATAAAATGGTTGATAATTATATATAATAGATTAAATATTACAGGGAGGACGACCAGTAGACGTTATACTAATAGATTATCAACTTGCAAGATACTCCTCTCCAGTAACAGATATATCGTACTTTCTATACATGTCGACCGATAGAGAATTCCTATCGAAACATTATGACCAAGTGCTGGTAATTTATTATGGAACATTATCAGCGGTACTCCGTCAATGCAATTTAGACGTAAAACAAATATACCCAAGGCATATTTTTGAGAAACATCTTAAAGAATATTCTGTTTTCGGCTTAATAGAGGCCTTAATATCCATGTTGATCATAACATCGCCCTGCGAAGAAGCCTGCAAAATGTCGGAAATGATATTTCAATCAAATGGCGATGAGAGTTTTGAGGAACAAAGTCAATATCCAACGTTGTTTACTGATCGAATAAATGGCGTCGTCGAACACTTTTTTGAGAGAAATTATTTGTTGTATGTTAATAAATAATTCTTTAAGCGTATTATATCGTTTTATTTTATTTCACTCGTGATGTAAATCCATATAACCATGTCAGTGTGTGTTAAAGACAAGCTTCTATGAAATTTGAAAAATATAACTGTTTTCCAATTTAATATTAGGTCTTTACCTATGAAATTGCCGTTTTGTATGAAAAAATTGAAACGAATTTTTTTCATGTATTTTTTATTTGTATTAATCGAAGTAGTCACCCATGCAATCAATGCATCTTTGGCAACGCAGTGGCAGTTTATTGATGCCCTTATTAAAGAAATCAGCTGGACGGGAGGCAACAAATTCTTCAAAGGTATTTTGTACTGGCTCTCGGGTATTGAATTTTTTTCCCGCCAAGGAGTTATCCAAATTCTGGAAAAAGTAGTAGTCTGTAGGCGCAAGGTCTGGTGAGTAGGGCGGATGACGGAGAAATTCCAATCCCAGTTCTTGCAACTTGGAGGCCGTCTGCTGTGCAGTATGAGGTCGCGCGTTGTCGTACAGAGCAGCGGAGACGAGCGATTGACCAATGCTCTGGTTGGAGACGTGCCAGCTTCTCCATCATTGTGTTCAGTTCTTCACAGTACACATCTACAGTAATGCTCACCCCGTTTGGTAAGAAGCTGTGATGAATCACACCGGCGCTAGACCACCAAACAGTGACCATCACTTTTCTAGGGGTAAGTTTTCGTTTAGGGCATTGTTTAGGTGCTGAACCAAGATCCAACGAACTTGCTGAGCACTTGCGGTTATCATACAGAATCCATTTTTCATCGCAAGTAGCAATGCGGTTCAAAATTCCTTCATTTGTGTGTCTGTTCAGCAGTGCAAGGTACGTCTCGACGCGTACTTCGCGCTGGTGATCATTGAGTTCGTGGGGCACCCATTTGTCAAGCTTTTTTACCTTGCCAATTTGACGCAAATGGACCAATATTGTTTTGACGCTAACGTCGAAAGCTGCTGCTAATTCAGCCGTAGATTGTGTATCATCAGCTTCCACAATCGCCTTTAATTCGTCATTGTCGACCAAAGTCTTCGCACGACCGAGAGGTTCATTTTTCAGGTCAAAATTCCCAGAACGGAAGCGAGCAAACCAATAACAGGTGGTGCGTTGGTTTGTAGTGTTACAGTGTGACGTAAACGTCGTTGATGTTGCGTGCCGCTTGTGCCGCGTTGCTGCCACGACGGTACTCATATTCCATACTTACTCGAACTTTTAACGTATCAATGATGTCAAAAAAGATTGAAATGCGATGAAAATGTAACACTAATCAATAAACAAATGACTACTTTTGGAAAAAGAATTCCATGTTTTTAAAATAAAATTAATTTGAAATTAGAATTCTTAGCCAAACAAAAATTATTTTGATTTGAAATGGCCAGTACTGCAGAACGGCAATTTCATAGGTAAATACCTATTATTAAGTTTTTTACAACAGCGCTTCTTGTATTTTAAGGTTCTTTCGGGTATATTACAAGTCTAGCAAATAAAAAAAAAAAAATTACAAAACACAAACATTTTTATATTAAGTTGTAGGATAGCATTTCACTACATTGTAGCCAGATATATAAAAGTGATAGCATTTATCACAATAAATGTTATACCTATAAAGCTGTCTAAGAGAAGATACATATTTTAAATGTACTTTTTTTAAGAAATTTTAAACACAATGGTAATTGATACATTTGTAATTATCACAAGATCACTGTCGCGGCAAATTATTAATCGTTGCTATATTTTTCTTAAGAACATATAAAGAAATATATTTAAGAATTATTTACTCATGGTCGGATTTAAACCTTCGTTGATCGATACGATTATTTATTGGAAACATTCCAAAAAGTATTTAACCCTATTTATTTTGTTGTCAATTATCGTCATCTTTCCTTACAATCCTCCTTCGTCTGATAATCGTTTATAACTAATACCTCTTTGTTAAACTACAACGTTTTACTTAGTTTTTATTAAAAAAATGTCATGAATTAATTCTTTGTCGTCACACGAATTGTCTGATGCAAAGGTTCTACATTTGAATAGACCGGATGAAATCTTTGCCGGAACGAAAATAATGGGTCCAGGATCAGATGGAAATATTAAACAGTCCATGTCATTGTTGGAGTTTAAAAGGAATTTTATTATTTTATCTCTGACATAAAAATAGGGGTTAATTATAATTTATTTTGTGTATTGAGGAGTTATTTCATTGTAAACTTGACATGAATGGTATTTTTATAATTAAACAACTAAAGAGATCGCTGGAAATTATATGATTTGTAAACGTTATCGATTTGTTCAGAACTGATGGAAATTAAACATATCTTCAAGTTTCTTTATAAAGGTTTAATGAATTTCAAATTACTTAGTATAATTTTAACACCAAATGATATCATCAATTCCGATTTAAAGATTCAAATTTGATACCTCGATAAAAGTCACATTTACTCTCAAATTTGCAGACATATTTTGATTTCTTATATAACATGCAAAAAGAGTTTAGAAACATAAATGGTTGTTTTTCTGTATTAAAGAATACTATTTTAGGTATGTCTTGTTGAACTGAATTAAATGTATAACTGTTTTTATATTGTTTAAATCCAATGTTACATGTCCAGACTTATTTTATGTGTCAATTTATTCATAACTGTAGCATTTCACAACTTTATATTCATTTATATGACATATTAGCGGGCGCGGCAGACGCTGTCTCGCCCTGACTATAAAAAAACCTTGACAAATTATATACTAAAACCTTCCTCGTAAATCACTGTATCCACTGGTGAAAACCGCATGAAAATCCGTTCAGTAGTTTTTGAGTTTATCGCGAACAGACAGACAGACAGACGCGGTGCGGGACTTTGTTTTACACTATGTAATGATAGCGTATGTAATATTTTTGATTCAACCAATATACTATTAAAACGATGTGCAAATTCATTTACATTTCATGTAAATATAATGTGCTAGAGAATTAACGTATATGGTTAGGTCATTGAATGCGTTTTAATCAGAATTTTTTTATTTATATTATTGAGGGCAAACGAACAGGCGGGTCACCTGATTGTAAGTGATCACCGCCGTCCATAGACACTAGCAACACCAGGGGAGTCGCAAGTGTCTTGCCGACGTGTGTTTGGAGGAGGGGAGAGTGGGGGAGGGGAGTGGGGGTGAGGAGGTGGCTATCCGGCCCTCTCACTGACCGAACGAAAGGCAACAGTGCAAGCACTGTTACTTCACGTCGGTGTTTCTGTGGGTCGGTTGGTAGTACCCCGGGCGAGCCGACCCATTCATGCTGAAACCAATAATAGCTTCAGCGTGGCTCTACCACCTACATAAAGAAATTAACTATAGTTAATATATTCTAGTACGCGCTAATAATATAATATTTGTAATATTATATCTTATTGTTCTGTTCTCTTGTATCTGATATATAATTTTGTTCCGATATCTGCGAACAAAAGTTCTCTTAAAAGTTAATCACGCCGTCGTTTATACATAAGTAAAAGGAGATGTATATGTATGTATAGTAAACGCGTAACGTACTTATTTTATAATTCCCTACGGTATAGTTTCGCGGTCGTGACGCCGTCTTCATGTTAACCCATATCAACGTCTGTGTTCCTACACACGTTACTGATGGGCGCACAATGAATGTATGAATGAATTGTGGTTCCAAGCGTTGGTACTAGCATAACAAAAATGTTTTGTAAGTACAGTTCTCTAATCTATACATCTTCTATATTTATTCTTATATAAGAATGTAAATCTAACATGTCTGTACATTTTCGATTTTTCAGAAAAAAAACTGTTGCAGATGTCTAGGAATAAGTAATAGAATACATTTCAATAATTTTTAGAAATGTCTGTTTGTCTGTCTGTTTGTATGAACACGTATCACTGCTAAAGTACTGTGTTCACAATAAAATCTCATTAAGAATAAGCAATCTCATAAAGTATATCCTAAAGAGTAACTTAGTCTTTGTTCCATTAAAATCGGTCAACTCTATCAAAAGTTATTGTAATTTGAATGACGACTCCAGCTAAGTACGAGAGAAGAGTAGTACTTAATATATAAAGCTGAAGAGTTTGTTTGTTTGTTTGGTTGAACGCGCTAATCTCTGGAACTACTGGCCTGATTTGAAATTTTTTTTCAGTGTTAGATAACTCATTTATCGGGGAAGGATTATATATCATCACGCTAAGACCAACAGAAGCGGAGCAACAATGTAGAAAGTTTTAAAATCGTTTTTTTTCTTCTTTTCAGAGCTTCCGCTACGAGTTAGCGTTAGCCCAAAGTAACTATTCCACGCGGACGAAGTTGCGGGCAGAAGCTAGTATAAAATATAAATACTTTAGGTGCAACCTTAGTTCTTTTTATGCTACCCGATTTTAATTAAAATTATTAAATCATTGGAATATATACATTTAGGGCTTTCCATGACAAAAGACCAGTTTTGAAACATTTTTCAGAATCTTTAAAAAAACAAAAATTTGTTTATTGAATTCATTTTCATACTTACTTAATGGCTTTAATTTTATGGAATAGCCATTTTTTTTTAATCGACTTATCGCGATATTTTTTTTGTAAATATGTGTTATTACACGTACTTTTTAGAAGTGGATTAAAAAAAAGAAGTACGGATTCATCTTTAACTTTTCTTCTCATTCTCATTGCTACGTATATACAACCCATTTACACAGTTGTTGAAAGTATGTATGCTTGTTGTATGATACCAGCTATTCTGCCCAGTTTCGCACGGGCGCAATAAGCTTATTAATGTGGCGTCATAAATCTCCAAGTGGTTTACATACGTACTACCGAATTTTTTGTTTTGCCATTTTGACCTTTACAGTTCATCGAAATAAGAGAAATTTCGTAAATCTAAAGAAGCAATAGTTTTTGTTACACGTAATTTTGAATCTGTGACATCTTGTAAGATATTCATTGAAATGATACACCGTGAATGTGAATACGCTTGGATTTATATTAAACCTCAAAGATTACTTACACATTTAATTAGTAATTGGTAATTACTACAAAAATGCTAACAAACAATCGCGTACTACATTATTTCGCTGTATCCCATAAGTCATCGTTAGCAATGTAACCGCTCCAAAAATATTTCCAGGTCTTTGTTACAGTACGTTATAATCACTGTAAGTTCTATGACTATAATAAGCATAAGTATAAACGTTCTCGAAAAATTCTCTAAATGATAATGAAAATCATATCAAAATCCGTCATGCAGTTGAAAGGGACTAAGCGAGCGCATAGAGAAACGTGAAAAACTATTTTATACAGACATAGTGTGTAGGCTGTACTGCAGGAGATCTTAGTTATAGGTCACCTAAAATTTACACAAATTCATATTTAATCATGGTCGTCCTACACCTAAAGCTTATTTTGACTACCAATAAGCTATTCTTCAAAATGTTGAAATATGGGTAGCAGTTTTTTTAAACATAGTCCAATGATTATTCGGCCGCGCCATGGACGTTGTGCAGCTGTTATACGCAACAGCCCTTTTTTGTATAATCAACTACGGTAGACATACTCATCAGCCTGTACGAGGTTCATTGCAGGACTATAGGCCTCTTCCCGAAGAAGGGTATGGACATAATCAGCACGCAAGCCCACGACTTATTGGCGATTTCAAACCCCGAGAAATCCACAGTCTAAATTTTCCCCACATACATATTCAGGTTTCCTCATGATGTTTTCCTTCACCGTCAGCCGATAGTGTTAGCAATTTAAGTTAATAAATGCACACGAATTCCGAAAAATTCGTTGGTACATGCCGAGAACACTTCGGATCACGGCCGTAGCTAAGGGGAGACATTGCGGGGAAATGCCCTACCTTAAAAATACCAAAAACTAAGATAAATTATTATAATGAAATTGTTTGTTCATAGTTTGAGATTTAAAAAAATGTATCAATAGGTATCTAAACTTTTCCGAACATATCACAGTTTGTGACATTCGAGGGCAGATCAATTATGATAAATTATTTACTACCGCCCTACCTGTAACCAATGCTGCCCTACCTCTAATTCGACTCTAGCTATAGCCCTGCTTCGGATTGATATTCCACCGGTCAAACCTATAGATCAGCACGACTTATTAGTTGTTAGGAGTGTTTAATTTTAATATGGATATAAAATTTCTTAAGAGATCTTTTAGAGTTCAGTTATAGGACACGTCAGGGCGTAAGTCACCTAGAAACACGCTTCTGCATGTTGCCAGCTTGCACTCAAGTTGAGTGCCTTTCACTCTCGCTATCATTCATTCACGCTGCAAAGTAAGACTAGGCCAAGAGTTTGTATTTGTACTAAAAAAATGAAATAATCTTTTTTTAAATAACAATATATGTATTCTACATCATACATTAATTTACATTAATGTAGGTTTCATATTAATCTTAGATTCTTCCAAAAAATAATTTTTAAAATGGTACTTTAATTCTTGTAAAAAATTATATGTAATATTTATCTAATATGTAGTAATGTACCAATATATTATGTTTTGTACTTAACTGATTTCTTCCGTATTTGAATTATAGTGATACTGATTTTTTGTTTATATATAATAACATAAATACTGTTTCATCGCTAAAAGAGAAATCCTATTTGTTTTTCTGTAATAAGTGGAGGTGATAATTATTACAAAAAAATAAAAATAATGCATTATTCCTACGAAATGGCCAACAAATTACTGAAGATATAATTCATCTGTTCTTCGTTATCGGTTTGCCATTATTATTATTAATAATCATTTGGGTTGACTTGTGTTATCGTAATAGCAGAATAACCGTTATAACCAAACAACTTATAATATAACAGTTGTTATAGCTAAAATGACACAGTATCGATATTAATTATCGATATACAAATTCTATTGCAATCTATGATAATAAGTAGGTGCTCTAGTAACAAAGATTACATCGAAAATTACCTTTCCAGTCTCTCAATGCTTATATTGTAACTTTTGTATGTAATTGTTGGCCTAACAGTAAATATAACAAAAGTGTACCCGTGAGAATTTAGTTAATTGAAGCCTGCCGGATAAAGGCAATATTTTTATCCCCGAAATCTTCGTGCGGTTTTCTTTGTTGTACATATTCATATATAACAATTACATAAATACCCTGAACTGAGACTAAAACATTACATATTCGAGAAAGTTCTTGTTTGTTTTTTTTTAAGTTACAATTTTTTTATATTATAGGGGGCAGTCACACAGGCGGGTCACCTGAGGGTAACTGATCACCGCCGTCTATAGACACTAGTAACACCAGGGGAGTCGCAAATGCGTTGTCGGCCTTTTAAAGAAAGTAGGCATCCGGCGCCCTCACTGATCGAACGAAACGCAACAATGCAAGCACTATTACTTCACGTCGGTTTTCTGTGAGCCGGGTGTTAGTACCCTGGGCGAGCCGACACATTGATGGTGAAACCTGTAATAGCTTCAGCGTGGCTCTACCAACTGCCAACAAATACCGAAATAATTATCATGTTAAATATCAAAATCCAATAAGTATATATTTGTATTAAAACTATTATGTTCATAACTAGAGATTACATACTGTATATGGTCATATTGAAAATATAAGCTTACAATTTTCCCAATCTCAATTGCTTGTAAAATACAAGACCGTACACGTATTTTCTTACATCAAAGCGGAATGTTTGCCATAATTATGTTAATAAGCTGCGGATATGGATTGTTTGAAGCCTTCGAATTAATCCTGAATGAAGTAGAAATGTCTAAAGCGAGCGGGTGCGGAATTAAACAGCCTTTCACCTTGTAAGACTTGCGTATACGCCTTAAGAAGGATTAGCTACTTATTTCAAGTCACGGGTCAATGTATACTATTTAGAGATGAGACAAGGATTTGAATACCGGTTCAAAAATCGGTACTCTTGAAACTTTGTATTAAAGTATATCGGTATTAGGATTTTTATCGAAAATATACAGAAATATCCTATTTCTTTGCCACATTTATTAACATTTATTAGTTACTAGCTAACATTGTCCGTGTAGAATTACTTTGGGCTAACTTACATGCAACGGAAGCTGTCAAAAGCAAAAAAAACACCGATTTTGAAACATTCTTCATTGGTGCTCCGCTGCTATTGGTATTAGCGTGATGATATATAGCCTATAGATTTTCTCGATAAATAAGCTATCTAACACTGAAAGAATTTTTCAAATCGGACCAGTAGTTCCTGAGATTAGCGCGTTCAACCAAACAAATAAGCTTTAAAATATTAGTATACTCGTAGATTACTACTCTTCTCTCGTACTTACCTCGAGCCGTCATTCAAATTACAATAACTTTTGATAGAATAGACCGATTTTAATAAAACAAAGACTAAGTTACTCTCGAGGATATGCTTTATGATTTTAGTATTATATAACCTAGTATTTTAACAGTGATGCGTGTTCATACAAACAGACAGACATTTTTAAAAATGATTGAAATGTATTCTATTACTTATTCCTAGGCATCTGCATCATTTTTTTTTCACGAAAATCGAAAAAGAACAGTCACTTTAGATTTACATTCTTATTATATGTATAGATTTTACGAAGCTATAGACTGCAATTGCTAATTAAAATAAGGTGGTGCACAAGTCTTACTTAGTACTTCATCTATACACATAAATTAAATATAAGTGCCAAGTTTGTAATGTAAAAATAACAGTTTTTACTAAATCTATACGTATACTAATATTATAAAGAGGTAAAGTTTGTGAGTTTGTGAGTTTGTGACGTTGTGGCGTTGTAAGGGGTAATCTCAGGAACTACTGGTCCGATTTGAATAATTCTTTCAGTGTTATATAGCTCATTTATCGAGAATGGTTGATGGTATCATCACGCTAAGGCCAATAGGAGCGGAGCACAGATGAAAAATGTTTCAAAATCGAGAAGCTTTTTCCTTTTTGAGAGCTTCTGCTGCGTGTCAGCGTTAGCCCAGAGTAGTAACTATTACTACGCTACTACTACGAAGTCGCGGGCAGGGGCTAGTGGTAATAAAGGGATATACAATAATTATATTTTTTTGAAGTTATATTTCTTTTGGCGCGTTAGGGAATAATGATGCGAGTAAATTTTTACGATGCGCGCACACCGTTACGAAAAAACGACACCCTGAAGTTAGCTATAGTCAACATTTTGTTTCTTTGTATTTGTAAAACTTTCAATGTACAGAATACCTTTTTTCTATTGTTAGTGTCGTTTTTTTCTACAAACGTAGAATAAGGCGAAAGATAAAATTTTTGAAAAGATTTTTATCTTGTTACGCCAAAGAAGTATAACATCTAACCCGTGTACATTATAGTACACACACACTATTTTTTTTATTTGGTCTGTATATCTGTGTTTGTCTGTCTATTTGTTTCAGGTAATCTCCGAAACGGTTGGATCGATTTCAAAAGAAAAAAATGTTTCTCGCAAATATAATAAATTAACTAAAGAAGCAGTGTCCAGAACCGTGCGATACACTGAAAATTTTTTTGCTAAACTCTACGCGATTGATATCGCCGGTAACGGCTAGTATTCATATAAAATAGTAATATGTTAGGTTTGCTTTCGATATATTACAATGTTACTCCTAACTCTAAAGTCTAAATAGTCTTATTCTACTAAACTATAACTAATAAAAAAATAATACTTGGAATGCTTAGAAATGATAATGAAGTTCCAAATATGTAAATATGTCACACCAATAGAAACGCTTACAAAAATGTTGTTCCAGTTATTGTTATAGAAGCGCGTTGGAGTGTGACCGACGCGGACGTAAAGTTAAGTGCTGCGATGTTTAAGTTAACCCTTTTAGTTGGAGAATAAAGGCCGGGTTGTAAACACGGAGCGCCCACTGCTAGGATTGTTATTGCTTGAATGTTAATTTCGCCCCTAAATTGTTTATTTTGCACTCAAAAAAAAAACATTCAATTACACATTCCAACTTCTAAAAATAATTTAGTTACAGTGTTTTGGACTTTACGTAACAAGATACGGGTATTAAAAAATACAGTTTGTAACAAAATAAATAAAATGTGTTAGTAATTTTAATCTGAATACAGTTTTAACAGCATTCATATGTTATAGGATCTTTTTATAAGAGTCATACTACACGCTTAATTGGATTTTTTTACCCTAACTAATATCGTAAATGACAATGTGAATTTGTTTTTTTTTTAATCTTTATTTTTGGCAACCAATCTTTTAGATTATTACTGCCATTGTCGAGTATTTAATATTATCACAAGTTAGTGTCGTGCGATCATTTCAATGTCAATGTTAATGCTCCAACAAGATGGTGGCTCCCTTATTACAACTTTCCAGGGAATTTTTGTGGCATCTCAGAATTCATGGTCCGTGGTATTATTTTCCATTCACTTCACTTATGCACAATAAACAAACTATATTACATAAAACACCACCAATTTTATACAATATAGAGCCAAGTAACACAAGATTATGAATAAAATATAAAATCCATTACATGGCAGACCAAAATCCCGCTAAAAACTCCCTAATTTGTTTGTTTGCTATGCTTTTACGACTTATGCTTCAACCGATCATAATGAAGTTATGTATACACGTTGTCGGATATATAAGGGACTAGCGGGCCCGGCTGACGTTGTCCCACCCTGATTACCCCCCCGCAACCCCCCTTGGGGGGGAATTTGAAAAACCTTTTTTTATTCCCTTCTGGGAAGGAAATATCTACCATATATAACTCCCTTTAGAATGAGAAAAAGGTTTATATATAAGATATGTATATAATATAAGTACATTAGCGCGAGCAAAACCTTGAGCTAGTAATTATATGTTTAGTATTTACCTAAAACACAATCAAATTTAACATAAACGTAAATAAAATAATAAACACATAAAATACCAGTGGATTTTTATTAAATTAAGAAATAGTAGAGTCATTTTTTCTTTGGTAAAAGAAAATGTAAAATGTATAAACCGTTGGAGAGGAGTAGCTAAAAGGGACGTAGATGTGTAGGTAAAACCTCTGGAGCAACGGTGTCGGGGTTAAATCTAATTTTTCCTCCGCTAATGCCCACCCCGCCCAGCCGCGCTCAAGGTTGAGTGAGCGCGAAAATTGTAACTTTGCAGTACTCACACATAGAAAATCGAGACATACCTGTGTGTAGTTCTATAGGTGAGATATCGCTTTGTATTTGTGGCGGATGCAAGAATTTAGGCCGTTTGATGTTACAAATTGAATTTGGGTGTGTATAAAAAAATTCGACTGTTTCTTTTTTGTGTTGGCTAATTACCTGAAAAGATTAATTACATGACGTAATTACCATATTTATGACGTCATTATCATATGTAATGGAAAGATAAAGAGACGGATTTTATTGCACCATCAATTCTGTTATAATACTTAGAGAGGTATTGTTTAAAAAAAGTTAGTCAGATCTACACAACTTTAGTAGCTATTTGATTGATTAGATAATATAGGTCATGTTTAACAAATTCATGGAATAGTAATAATATACATATCAATTCTTTATTCATCTATATAAGTAGAGTTCTTAAATATTGTATTACTTAATAAAGAGTACTAAATAGTGGAACCAATTTAACAAATAAAAACCCCTGAGAGCAAACTGAAAGTATGCCACTGTGTTAGCTTTACCAATAAAGTATTCATACTTAAGCGTCGTTCTTGAATATCCAAAGCGCAGATGTAGACGTTTCAAATTCAGTATATTTATTTTCTATCTCCTAAGGGGATAGTTCATGCTCTCAGACCGTTCATATACCAATCTCTTTATATATACATATTAGTTTCTTATAATGGTTTTGTACATTGAAATTTACGAATAAAAATTTCTTTGACGTTTTGATCATTTATATTAATAAACTGACTTCTGTCCGCGAATTTTTCCTCGTGGAATAGTTACTTTTGGGTTAACGCTAACACGAAGCGGAAGCTCTCGAAGGGAAAAAAAAATTAGCGTAATGATATAGAACCTATAGCCTTCCTCGATAAATGAGCTATCTAACACTGAAAGAATTGAAATCGCACCAGTAATTCCTGAGATTAGCGCGTTCAACCAACCAAACAAGCAAGCAAACTCTCCAGGTTTATAAGATTAGTATAGATTGATAGATGTCTGCCGTTGTGCGCGCATCACGCTACTGTATTAATTTTGACTATATTTTTAGTTCATAGATGGGGTGTTATTACAAAAAAGTCAAATACGTATTGAATACTTTCTTTATAAAAAGTTTGGATACTTACGTATTAAATGCACCGCGCTCGCTGAACGTTCGACATCCTGCTCTTAGACTTGCGAAAAAGGATAACACGATCTTGCCGCGGCAGCCGTCGGCAAGCGCGGTGCATTTAATACTTAAGTATCTAAACTTTTTTAAAGCAAGTATTCAATATGTATTTAACTTTTTTGTACTAACACGGTTGGTCTTTATATACAAAAATCACGATAACTTAATTTAATATAAAGTTATAAAAGTTTTTAAAAAACTACGATTTTTATAAGCATTACGCGTTCACCGATGTGTATTATTTTTTAGCTATAGAAGGAAGAACAGATAACATTGTTATCAAAGAAATTTTGTAGAGAACATATATTTTTGCTTTGAATTGTGTTCTTGTTTTTCCCCTGTATATCAACATACACTCTTAAGATAATAAACAACGCACAGGAAGTTACGGAAATCAACTAGAGATAAATACGAGCGCTTATAAATACATCAGTATAACAAAATCTAGAATCGTACCGCGGAGCATGATCGAACTATAATTGTGAAAGGATTGGTCAGTTCGGGATCCCGGATAACCGGAGCTATTGCATATTCATAGGAAGTTTCGTATCAGTAACTCCAAGCGAGAAGGCTCCTTTTGTAGATTTTAGTACGATATAACATATTAATGTATTTAACACTTGAACTGAATACTAACTATATGCTAAGCAGAATTACTTAAAATGTGATAAACGTTAAATCTAAAAATTACAGTTTTCAAATGATACGTCGAATACGATCATATGGCAGTCGATAGTCCAATTACGAGTATGAGAAATACAACTCGAAAATATGTCGATGGGAGACTCCCTGACGTTGAAATTACTACATATTATAAAATAAAGTCCTCTGCCACGTCTGTCTGTCTGTCTGTTAGCGATACACTCAATAACTACTGAACGGATTTTCATGAGGTTTTCACCAGTAGACAAAGTGATTCATGTGGTCTTGTTACACTTTTTTCGGTCTAGCTCCCATCCGCTCCTAACGTGTGACGCGCAATAAGGAACTTCGTTCTAATATACCTTAAATTTATAGCTAATCTGTCTGCTATATATAGCACAAAGAAAATTTACCAAAATCCGTCAAGAATTTCACTAACTACAATTTTTTTACTTTCGTCCGTTATTCTGGAGAACCCCTTGCGTTTTATAGGACAAATTCTTAAATGTAACCTTGTAATATTAGTTATCCCTGTGTCAAGTTTCGTCAAAATCGGTCCAGTACTTTCAGAGTGATGCGTTTTCACAGGGACAGACCGACAGATAGACAAAAATTGTAAAAGGATAATCTTTGGCTTCTATATCGATAACAAAGTCTACCCCGATTATAATTTTCAAAAAATATTTAATGTACAGATTTGGTCTTATTACAGTAAGCTGAAGAATTTGTTTGCTTGACCGCTCTTATTTCAGGAATTACTGCTCCGATTTGAAAAGTGTTAGATAGCTCATTTATATACTATATAGTATCAAGCTAGGACCAATGGGGGTGGAGCATCAATGAAGAATGTTCCAAAACAGATGTTTTTCTCGGGTTCGGGGGCCAAAAGTAACTATTACACGCGGACGAAGTCGAGGGCAGAAGCTAGTATGTTATATCGATGTATAAACTACTACCTTACAAAATTTCGTGAAAATCTGTCTAGTAGTTTTTGCGTAAATTTCTTCTCTTTTATGTTTTCTTAAAAGTAAAATAAACAGACATACAAATGTGATATATATGTAAAACATAGCCTAAATGTTATACTGGTGTATAAGCTACTACCATACCAAATTTCATCAAAATCCGTTCGGTAGTTTTTGCGTGAATCCTGTACAAACGACAGACAGACAGACAAAATTTTTAAAAACTATAGCAATGTGTTCTGTCATTGATTGTAAGCCCTCCCAGAGTATTTTTTTTTAATATTTAATGTACAGATTTCGTCCCGTTAGCCTTTTATTATATGTATAGATAATATACAAGCGGGCCGGGCGGACGTTGTCCTGCCTTAATTATTAAAAAATATCTAAAATTCAACCGCAGCGCCACCTACGGGGTCCAATTGTGAATCCAAACCATTCTCAGATCCACTGGAACATGCACACGAAATTTCATCAAAATCGGCTCAGCCGTTTAGGAGGAGTCCAGTGACATACACACGTACAGAAGAAATTTATATGTTTTATACATATAAATATCCCAGAAGATATTTTTCAAACGACACTGAAAACAGTATCAAATTTTATTTATGTATACATTATAGACGTAACATAAATATTGCAGATTAAAAATTATTACATTTTCAATAATAGTTAGATAACATTGAACTCAACTATGATCCCAATCTATAGAAGCCTCTGCTTAATACTATGGAGACTTAAAATAATTTTTGGTGGTAATTTTATTCTGAAAAAAAAAAAAACGAGTGTGTGTAACCGTCACACGCGATTGAAGTAAAACTTCTTTGGCGTTATAAGAGATGACAATTAAGTTAATGATATTTCGTGTGTTATTTAAGTTCCGAATTAGCTGATAGATGGCATTACAGATAATGAAGCTTTGATTTAATTTGTTATTTACTTACATTGACACCACATGGCAGCACGGCCGCGCGTCCATATATACATAATTAATTCTATTGTATGATTTTTATTCTTTTTTATTCTGTTTCAAAAATTTTTTGAATGATTTCTTTACAAACTATTTATTGACAAAATCAAAAATATTTATAAAGCGGATGGTACAGAAACGTGACGCCATATTGCTGTAACGGACTTCCGTTGCATTGTCGTCCAGTTACTTCCTAATCGCGCCTAAAGAAGTTATAATTAACAAAAAAACATTTAACCGATTTCAATATAAAAAAAAACACTCAAGAAACAATAAGACATTATAAAGCAAAACCTTACTAAATAATGAAATAAAATAAAAAATATTAGTATATACGCTACCTAATAGGTCCTCTATTTTAAACGGAAACCAACCCAAATTCCAAATTTGTAGTCGGTAGATAAATATGTATACTAATAATCTATACGCGGGACGCGAGAGTGAACCTTTTTGTACGTAGATGCTATGAATATGGGTTGACATCGTTGTAAATTAAGATAATTGATCTCAGCTAAGTTTCCAAATCTATAGTAGGATCTATCTGTATTCTCATGAAGTCATGACAAAAAAAATTGGTGACGAATGTTGATCTAAAAAAGAATACAAAGATGAATCTTAAGACTGTGTGCATACGCAAGCTTGTGGGTATGTGTGTATCAAATGTATACTAATTCGTGAATTAGTAGACAAAAATATCTTGAATAATCTAACCTTATACAAGGAACTTCTTGTAATTTATAGATTTAAAACCAAATGAACAGAACCCATTTAAGATATTGATCGTAAAATTATTATATAAACAAAACCACAAGATAAATCTTACACATATTGGTGCCGTCAAAAAGAACATAAAATTGAAGTAAATCTCCAAGACCAGATTCGTTTATCTGATATTAAATATTATATGTATATAAAATCCAGATCACAAGTTATTTATATTCTTCAAAATAATCAAAAGATATTCTTCAACTAGTGATGTTATAGTAACAAAACTAACAAACTGAAATTACCAATTTTCTTATTAATTACTAAGTTAGTTTTTAACTTTTCCTTCCTTCCTCTCTATTCCTTGCTTTTTTACTTTGACTCCGGCTTCCTTATAAAAAGTGCAATAGCCGTATGCAAACTTGAATAGCTTTTTCAAATCACTCTTTTGTGTTTATTAAACATTAATATAAGAGTTAATTTTAAAATCACCTGTTTCTAAGTATAGATAACTAATTGCTTATTACGTCAATGTATAACAGACAAGTCAAATCTTATTCATATTAAATACTTTATACATAGATGCATCCATTTATCTGTATATACGTATAAAATATAGACTGCCTTTGTTGTATAGAATGCAATAATTAATTCCTATCACATCCGCACACTGACCGCGTAAGGCTATATTGATTTTAGGGAACTGGTCAATTAACCACCTTTGTCTTTGTACAATTTGTAGCCTCTCGGTGCTTTCATCTCGCGCTGTGTTGCCACAGTGCGGGGAAACCGTACCAGGGTGAGACCCTCTTGCGGTAGCTTTACTCGCCTCCCGCCTCGACGGGAGTGTCGTTTATTTATTTATCGCCCATCTACTCGGATGGACGATCGTGGCATCTTTTCGATCGTGGCGATGTGGCGGTGGTTGTGGTGACAGGCGTCTATTTTGCTACTACTATCTCTTGAGCGGCCTGGCCATCGATTTTTTGCAACAAGTTCAGGCACTTCTCGATTACTTCAGTAGTCTCTGCGTCGGCAAGCATTTTTGTGATGACGTTGCGGATGATCTTGGTGGAGGTGCTCTCGGCCGGTTTTGGTTACTGGGTGGCCTCCGACGCTTTATTGTGCCTTCCTGTCGTGGGGAGTTTCTTTCGTCTGGGTTGTCTGTGGCCTGGGTCGTTGGCGGGGGCCATGAGGCTCCCAGCCACCGACGTCTCGACCGTTGTGGGCGCTATGCTCGCGCGCTCCTCTTTGCGCCCGGTGTCACCTAACCGGGCGGCGGAACACGGGGCATACGCGGGCGTTATTTGACGTATGCGGCCTCCCGCACTTCGCGCAGGATGCCGGTTCTTCCTTTGGGCGGTCGCAGTTGCTTGCGAAGTGCGGCCCCCGCATCTCACGCAGACTATCGAGCGATGACAGTGGTGGGAGGAGTGCCTGAATAGCTGGCACCGATGGCACTGTGCCGGGCCTCTCCTCCCTCGCCAAGCTTCTATGGAAGTCTTCAGTAACAGGAGCTCGCTGACTTCATATATTGCCGGTATAAGGCTAGGCGTTCTTTTGAGGGAGCAGTGAAATATGCTCCCTGGTCTTCCACGTCTCTCCTCAATCACCCGGGTGAATTAAGGTTCGAAGCCTTTCTCTCGAAGGGCCTCAGATATCTTCTCTGGATCGGTATTCTGTGGGAGGCCGCGAATCGCAACCTTCAGGCTTCTCTCGGTAGAGGGCGAGTAGGTGTACCAGCACACCTCTTCTTTGCCATCTAGTTCTGCCAGGTATTCGCTGATGCTTTGGTGCTCTTTTAAATTCTCCGGGAAGAAGCGTAGTCCGCGTCCATATGAACGGACAACCGGTGCGCGCCCCAGCTTGTCGGTCAACCGTGAGAGATGCTCTGGCCACCTGGGCAGCCTCTCTACCACGATCGGTGGACAGCGTTGCCGAGGTGTCGCGTTCGATGTCGCGACGTTCCCCTCAGGTGCTGGATTTCGCGCTGGGTGTTGGATACCCGACGATGTTGATGGTATTACCGCTTTCGCGGCATAGGATATCCGAGCTTGTACTGGTGCAGGCGCTTGTTGAGCCCCGGGGCTCTCAGCGGGTAAAGCTGTCGATTTCTTGGATTCTGTAGGTTGGTTCGCCGGAAGCGCGATTGTAGGCGCTTGTGGTGCCTCACGGTTCTCAGCGGGTAAAACGGGTACTCGCGAGTCCGTGCTTTGATTCGTCGAGAGCGTGGTTGATGCTTGTGGCGCCTCGCGGCTCCCGACGAGTAAAACAGGAACTCGTGGCTCTGTAGGCTGATTTGACGAGATCTCAGTTTTAGGCGCCGGTGGCGCCTCGTGGCTCTCTGCAGGTTTAGCTGGTGCTTCGCTGGGTCTAGTAGGCTGTCTTTACGAGAGCGCGGCTATAGGCGCTTGTGGTGCCCCGCGGCTCTCGACAGGTAATTCAGGTACTCTGGGTTCCATAGGCTCCTCCGACGAGTGCACGATTGCAGGCGCTTGTGGTGCCCCGCGGCTCACGACGGGTATAACTGGTACTTTTGGTGGTTCCGTAGCCTGGGTATGCGGGAGCGGTTTGAATCTCTTGCTCTCAGGCGACTGGACATCTGGTGAGGCTGGTGGAGATCGGTGCTCGACGGAGCTCGTGCTGGGTTTGATCTCGTCGCGCTTGCGGTGCGCTGCTGCTATGAGCGGGTCGAGTAGTTTTCGCTGTGCTGTGGGGATGTCCGAGAGTGTTAAGGCTCCAGTTATGGGCGATTTCAGCGCCTCAATATCGAGGTTTCGGAGTTCGTAGCCCTCGATCTCGTCCTTCTGGATGCGCAAATATAGTGCTATCTACTGCTTCATCTTGTCAGACAATCCCCAGTTGCAATCAACTGGGCGAAAACGATTGTCGTTTTCGTACTGCTTTGTCTTGATCCAAGTGAGGCGGCATAGCTGCTGCGGTGTCTCCTCTGGCGTACAGCGAGGTTCAGGCTCTAAAGAGCGGGATCCGGAGTTCAAAGCAGGTGTCGTCGATGTGCATGAGATTTCGGGTTCCTTAGGCAAGCTTGTGGTCGTTCGTCTTGAAGACGCGGCATCTGATTGGCCCTGAGAAGGGCCTTTTTTAGTTTCCGCCGAAACCGTCGCCAGTCGGGAACAGGCGGCGTTAGTGCGGCGCATTGTCGCGTAGGTCGGAGTAGGCGTCACTCTAGGACGACCTCGAACGCGTGGGACGATGCGGGCGATCCAATTTGTAGCATTTACCTATAGAACTATTTATACTAGCATTAGTAATCATTCCTTATACGAACATCGGCTTTTACTCGTATTTTAGTTATTGACATAAAACAATGTTACTCTTTAAGTCTGTACGTGAGGGAAAACACATAAACATGTTTGATAAAAACGATACTGAGAATATATTTCGGAAGGTTTCTCGATATCGCGCTATTGACTATATCGGGGAAGCCACTATTGACCTGGGATACCGCGCAATTGACTATATCGGGGGTGTTACTAAAGACCTCACGCGTTATTGATTGAAGTTATCGACTGTTCATTATTTACCCCGGTATGAGACGTCACTGGTTGGAGATATGGGCTGTTTATGTATCGTGATGCCTTGAAAGGCGACCGACGACTAGATACTAATATACTCGCTCAGAATATTGGGCTAATCACACCTATGGATAATTCGTCGTGTTTCTGTATTGGTTAACGTTTTATTCGATCGTTCTTGGTGGATTGATCGATCAAATCATAACCATGACGTCACTATGTATGACGTCATACTTCTACATGGATGCCATTTCACCGATTTATATTGAGCAAGATCACGTCAACTGGACCCCCATTTTCCACTTGATAATAAAAAATAAACCCATTATTTTTTTTAGAGATTAAAAAAAGAAAAAAAGCCCCAAAAAAAAAAAAAAAAAAATTATTAAAAAATTTTTTTTAAAAAAAAAAAATTAAAAAAAAAAAGGAAAAAAAAAAAAAAAAAAAAAAGGGGAAATTTTTTAAAAATATTAAAAAAAAAAAAAAAAACATGAAAGAAAAGGGGGAAAAAGAAGAAGGAAAGGGAAAAAAAAGAAGAAAAAAAGGGGGAAAGAAAAAAAAAAAAAATAAAAGGGGGGGGGGGGGACTAAAAAGAAATTGAAGATATGAAATTGTCAAAAAAAAAGTTGGGCGGGGGGCGCTATGGTAAAATAAATTATTTTCGCGGCAGGAAATTTCTAAAATCTAAAAAAAAGCGGCCTGGAGATAAAAAAGATAAAAGCGGGGGGGGGGGTCCGTTCACGCGATCTTGATCATTATATTTATCTAAAACAAGATGGTGGCTCTCTTGCTAGAACTTTCCATGGAGTTTTTGTGGCATCTCAGAATTCATGGCCCGTGGTTTTATTTTCCATTCACTTCACTTATGCACAATAAACAAACCATATTACATAAAACACCACCAATTTTACATAATATAGAGTCAAGTAACACAAGGTTATGAATAAAATATAAAATTCACTACATGACAGACCAAAATCCCGCCAAAAACTCCGTCCATTGTATTGAAGAAAAATATAAATATTAAAAAGATATGAGCACGACGCGTCAACTGTCACTTGCCTGTCACTATTCGTTTAAGAGCTAGCAACAGTTTCGAGAGCGAATTTTAATAAGCCAGTTTTTTATATATCTTTATGTTCTTCTGAACAACGTGCGGGCTACCTGGTTGCCGGTTAATGTTGCGTTTATTTGTGCATATTGCACCTTTACAGTCAAAAATATTGATTATTAAATAGTTTTATAATGTTCTGTTTTTCACTAACTTTGAAACGCTACTAAATCATGAAATTATTATTGCCAGACATTTTTGTTATTAACAATAATGTGCCCGATGCTATTCAATATATAGGTATATACAAATTATATTCTTCAAAGCTGTATCTTTGTATCTTGACGACAAATTTCTTCATTTTATTCAAAATGTTGTCATAATAAAATATAACGAAAGTTAAAGCTCGATTATTTTGACAAAACTGGAAAGAAAAATGGAAATGCTTATAAGTCTATACATTACGCTCATCGATCATTTCCAAACACGTCGGAGACATGATTGCGTGCCGTAGTATGAACATTGGAAAAAGCTATTTGTTTCAGGTTCCTACCTGTTTAAATATTTGTGCTCTTTTGTATTTTTGTGTCATTTTTCTTTGATTATTGGAAACTGATTCGGCGAATACTACAAAATACTGTACTAACTGCCTTTATGGTCATGTTATGACAGCTTTTTCTTTACCGAAAATGTAGTATGAAAACCAGTTGCCAGCTAAAACTGATACCCATTCGTAAACAAATGGTGTTAAATACAGGTCTCATTAAATAACACAAGATAACGTATTTACATTTGTGGTAACTTACACTTTTATACTTTTAAATTGTACAACCAATTACCATAATTGTTACATCAATTTCACTGGCACCCGGAAAATTGTGTGTTATTATTATTTTTATATTTAATTTTAAAAAATGGGGGGAGAATAATAAAAAAAAAAAAAAAAAAAAAAAAAAAAAAAAAAAAAAAAAAGGGGGGGGGGGGGGGCACAGTGACCAATAAAAGTAGGGTACCTCGTACATACATAGAATATGAGGTACAACTGGCTGCTCATCTTGAGCATACATTTTCAGGATTCAGACTAAATCCCAAAGCGTGAAGCTCAGTTACATCACCATTACATTTTGAGTGACCTATATGAAATCTTACGCAGACGTAATCTCGGGTATAGCAAGTATTTGAATGTCCTTAATCATTATCATTACTTGGTATAAAACAAAGTCTCTTACCGCGTCAGTCTGTCTGTTCGCGATAAACTCAAAAACTACTGAACGGATTTTCTTGCGGTTTTCACCTGTAGATAAAGTGATTCATGAGGAAGGTTTTGGTATATAATTCGTCAAGGATTTTTTTATAATCAGGGTGGGACAAATTCTGCCGGGCCCGCTTATATTATTATAAATACAAATGTGAGTTTCTTTGTTTGTTACGCTTTCACGCCTCAACCATAGAACCGATCACGTTGGATCTTTTTTTATACGTCGTTAGGGGTAAAGAAAAGCACATAGTGTACATTAATCCATAAAAAGAGTACTGTTCCCAGGGATTCGTTATATCTACATTAACGAGAGTGAGGTCACGGATAAAAACTAGTAGTCAATAAAAAAAAATTGGCGTAAAAATAAGTACATACGTTTTATATATGTAACGTACTCATTTATTGTAAAGATATTATACTCATAGACATTAACAACGTAACCAAAAAAGTAGCGTCACATTTTCCAATTAATCATTGAAAGGGATCCCCCTAAAGGCCAATAATTATTACGTTCAGCGTGTATTTGATAGCATAGTAGGTACTCTGTTACGAATAAAGCCAAAGTAAGCCTTCAAAGGGATGTTTTTAGGTTAATTACTTTTACTGATAACTCATTATTTGATCGATTTTTATTGTTTTCGTAAGTTACTTATTTTCATTATAAAGTAATGATGACATTTTTCTTGTCTGTTTTTGTATATAATATACTATTCGTAATAGTGCCTATGGTAGATTTGTTATTAGCTTTGTAGTTATTATTCTTTATTGAATCATTGTAGTAAATCATTGAATTACGGTAAAAGGGATGTTGTGTAAATATTTTACGTGTTTAGTTATTTACACAGACCAATTCTTAATGCGATCTTGATGCGGATGCCGTTATAATAATATAAATAGTATAAAAACCGACTGCTTTAAAAACAGCCAGGTTTGTCCACTGTGAAAGTGGTCACTTATACGTTGGAGTTAATTAATGTGTAAAAAGTTTAGGCATACATTGTTTTTTGTTTCATTTCATGCGGATAAAGTGGACGACAAATAAATAACGTGTGGCGAATAAAATGGATAGCATAAAAAAGTTAAAACAAAAAATAAAATAACAAAAAACACTTAGGTATATGAACTTTCTTTATGAATTGTAAAACGGTATTGGAGTTTAAACATATACTAGCTGATAGCTGCGGCTTTTTCTGCGTTGTTCTGTGCATGCACATCACAGTGCTCGCCCTATTTCCTCATAACAACAAAAAAAAACATAACGCTGAACAGATATTCCTAAAAAAAAGGTATTTTCTTAAAACGTTAATAACCATGAATCAAACGAAGATATGTAATATATTTTTCAGATGAGGACCAATTATGTAAGAAATATGACTAAAAAATGTCGAAATCTATTTCATTAGTGTATGCGTAATGCACGCATATTGGCGGCAGACCTCTAAAAATTTTTAATATAAATTTACCTATATATAGATTACGTTTTATATGTTTCACGTAAACACTTTCCATTGTTGCTTCAAATAACTTCATATATTCGTTTCATTTATCATGTAATTGGGTGATAACTTAGATAATTCTGAATATTCCCATCTCAATATCTCTATACGTAGTTCAAGCTAGTAGCTCTGTTTGAATAGTTCAACTATTTATTATTACTTTGTTCGCAAGATATAATTGCAATAGTTTTTATATAGTTTACCTCAAAGTTACGTAAGTTATGTACGTATTATAGGTATTAACGTTCGTGAATTTATCACCGTTTGAAGTCAACTTACATGTTTTATTATTGTCTGCTTACTTTTACTTTCTAGGTCAAACAAATTACTATACATTTTTATTGACTTGAATTATGTTTCAAGTTTATGTGTGTAATGTTGCCGTTCCATATTCTAAAATATTGCGTATGGATCCTTGCCAAAGAATGACATTAGTGGCATTTTCGTCTCTAATACTCATTTTACTTTATACACGCAAACAAACTCATGTATCCTACGACTTCAAGGGATAAATGGACACAAGTTTGTAAATATTATATAGAATTTTTAATAAGAGCTACGGAGTGGCAAGAAAAATTTAATAACACATTTTTTAGTATACGCTTATTTTTATAATCATTCGAGTGAAAAAATGTTACCCTTATAACGAAATGAAAATAGAAGAAATATCAAGGGAACGAAATAGCCGCCGTGCCTTGAACTTATTTGCCACGGGGTTGACTCTAATTAAATGTAGTTAAATAATTCTGTACGATAATTCGCCTTTGGACTGTGCTCCGTTTGACGACTATTTTAAAATGGAATAAATAATATAGAAGTTACCTCGCTATGGTGTATAAAGGACATAAAATCTAACATGAAAATACATTTTGTTGACACGGTGAGTGTATTGAATTAAATGGATTTTCTTACTAATCATATAGTTTTTAAGATCTAAAAAGGGTGTGAGGATAGATAGATGTAATCTTTCACGGAAATACTATCGATGATAACGTATGTTGTTGAAATAGTAATATAGCTGTACATTAGAGTAACATATAGGCTATAATTTATAAAGATGTTGTTTTTGTTCTCCAATTTTGTTGTTTTCGCAGTCAGAAATGTGATTTTATTTGTTACGCTTTCACGCCTTAATTAAAACTTTGGCTGTGACGTAGTAATCACATGTTACTTTTAGGACACCACGGTTGAATTTTTACAATTGTAAAAAGATTTAGCACTCCTAAAATCTATGACAACCGTGACATTACAAGAGAAACCTTGGTCAGTCATATATAAACCAACGTAGCAGTCAAAGTGAAAACTACTCAACCGATCAGCATGACATTTTCCATGCGCGTTGTCAGGAGTACGTAGACATTTGGTGCCTACCACCCAGGAAAAATGAATTATTCCCGGGGGATAGCTTAAGCCTACATTTACGGGAGCGAAGCCTGCTAATTTATAAAGATACAAACATATATGTAGTCTCGACCAGTTGGAATTATTTCATAAACTAAAGAATAAAGAAATCTAAAACTAAATTTTATAATAACGATTGGTGTGTCGATACCACGTCATTGTCACTAAAGTAAACTCTATAACTATTTCTACAAGTATGTAAGTATTATAAGATACTATAGAATAGAATATACATTGATAATATCTATTACGTGTTGTCATGCTTATGACATCCTTCAAGCGTAACGTGAAGAGATATTTACGCAGGCCGCCATGACAGCGGCGACTGGGAGTGTTTGTCTCTCGGTGGTCGCCATTATTTTTGGATTGTACTGTCATTACGATTAGGCATAGTGCAGTCACTTTATCGGGCTACAATAAAAATAAACAGAAAATAGACACTTTAAATGTCGAAAGTAATCACCTATAGGCCATAAGCGTAAGTTATATTTAACGTATATATAATGTATGTCACATAGTAAAAGAATAATATTTTAACAGAATTCACTGGCCTTTATTCTATTAAATCCTCCCGGGAACCCAAAGTTTATTGTTCGTGGCTGCGTGTAACATTGTTGGGTGTTGCTGTTAATTCTCGCTACAAAGCTATTACAGTTGTAGGGAAAAAGATATAGGGAAACAAGTATAAATTGTGTACACGAAAAATATTTCAACTTCACTGTACTTGAAAATATAATTGGATAAGTACTGAGTAGAGGGTTCCGCACAATTTCAAGGTTCGTATAAATATAGTTTATATACTAACCTTACATCTTTTACAACTTCCACGAGTGAAGGCGTATATTTAAATGAAAAACATTTATTTTGCCCCGCTCTTATAAAATACAGTGTTTGAAATTAAAACAAACATAACATTGCACGAAATTGTAAAATCCCTGATAGACTTTAAATAATATATTTTTCAGGTTTATTCCATACCTCGTTCTAAAACATCTTCCTTTGTGTCAAATATCAAGACTTTTCGCCCTGGACTCTATAGTTTAACAGTTGGTTACTAAATGGGACTACTAGTACTGAATGTCGTGCCTCTTTTACGATATATATACGTTAAGTTAAAAACTAGTATTTTTTACAATAGTATAAGGTCATAGGCCTTAGTTTATGTATATATGACATTAGTTTAAACTTTATACCACAATCTGTTGTTATAATAAGGCCCTTAACACTGGTGGATAGACAGACGGATAGCCAAATGATTGTATTAAGGTTCCATTTTTACAAAACGAGATAAAGAACCTAGAAAATACATAACAAGGATTCCTCGATTAATTTATATGTATATAATGGCGGGTCCGGCGGACGTTGTCATGCCTTGATAATAAAAAAAAACCTACAATCATACCTAACGGGTTCAATCTACATTATTCTTGAATACATCTGAATATCCACAAAAAAAAATCATCAAAATCTGTCCGCACCGTTTAGGCGTTCAGTCACATACAACACGTACAGAAAAACTGTATGTGTGTATAAAGATATATGTATAAAGGTATATGTATATGCATATATATAATGACGATACAATTCCTTTGAGGCTCAATCACGTCAAAACTACTTAACATATCGCGATAGAGCTATGACCATTCGATGTGCAATTTTTCATACATGGTTGTGCATTACATTTCTTGGATTCGATTGACCCTTTGCCCTTTTGTAACGCCCAAAGTATATTTTTTACGGAAAATGATATAGTCCATACGTATCTAACAATTACAATCTATACTAATATTATAAAGAGGTAAAGTTTGTGAGTTTGTGACGTTGTAGGGGGTAATCTCAGGAACGACTGTTCCGATTTGAAAAATTCTTTCAGTGTTATATAGCTAATTTATCGAGAAAGTTTATAGGCTATATATCACGCTAAGACCAATAGGAGCGGAGCAACAATGAAGAATGTTTCAAAATCGGGTATTTTTTCCTCTTGAAAGGTTCCGCTGCGTGTTAGCGTTCGCCCAAAGTAACTATTCCACGCGAACGAAGTCTCGGGCAGAATCTAGTAAATATATAAAATCCGAAAAGTTTGTATGGATTATAAAGACTACATTCATAAGTACAACAATCTATAATTAAATAAGAGTATTAACATTTCTTTCAGTTCTTTTTTATGTTCTGATTATATTATATTTGTTCCAGGTACTCAACGTTTTCATCGGTGTTAAAATTAAGAACTCACTACCACAAAGGTATAAGACCGCTGTCGGCCCTTGTTAGCCGTTTGTTCTTATTTAGGGAATTGTGGGTTTATAATCTAATTACCGTGGAGTGCTTCCTTAAACAAATAAAATCTTTTGTTATGCGAAATAACGCCCCGATTCGTTGTTTGCTTTGTGGTGATGTTTTGATTGTTGGATTTGTTTTTGTCCGTCCGATTCATTGAAAGAATTTTTAACCTTTTCATTAATTTTAATTCATTTTACAATTTGTCTTTGTGTTATTATTATTCATGAAATCTGAAGTGGTATTTAATATTTCAGTTTTAAATATGAGAGGAGTGACGTGTTTATGTTTGCTTCATATGTTTATGGTTAGAATTGAAAACAGCAGCTACAAATCAATACTTCACTGTTTCTTTTTTATTTTTACGTTTTTGGTTTCTTGAAATGCGATTACAATATCAGTATACTTTTATTCTAGTTTTTTCGTATCAAAAAAGTAAAAGCTACAATATTTTTTCAGTTTGTTATCAGGTGCTTGTCACCGCTCTGAATACAGTTACGCAGAACACAAATGTAGGTATAAATATGTATTTTATTATATAGTTAACATCAAAACAATACTAAATAAATACCAATTTTAGACTCCTATAATAATATTTTAAGTATGTTTTGTATTCAGTTCTTGACTATATCATGCGAAAGCTTGAACTCACCGACGGCAATATTCAGAGCGGTCAAAAAAATTGACAAGAACTGTAGTTATCTTTCATGTAAGTATGGTTTATATCCTTATTTACTATTACGTACTTGATAATACTTCAAAAATATTTAAATAAAGCTATTTCACCATTTTCATTACCTATATAAGTCCATAATGTAATAATATATTATCCTTTATTGTTACGATAGTCCGTATTAATTTTGATGAACTGGAGAAAGAAGAAAACTATTTAATATGGTTTACAGTAATCGAATTCTATCAGTTTTTTCACCATAATTATTTTATGGGTCGAAGTTGTGATATACAATAAAACAAGTATTAATATAAAGGGGACTATACACTCCTTCGTTTCTATCTGTAAACCACCGTTTTAGTCCTAACAACTTGGGTTTTCTATTTTCAATATTGATAATCTTCATGGGTTATTTCACTTGAACTTTTTACTAGCAAAATTCGTAATGTGATACCTAGAAATAGATAATAACGTTTTTTCCAATAATTATATGTAAGATAACAATAACAATATTTTATTCAAGTTCACTTTGTTCCTCACCTTACCAGAACAAAATTTAAATACATAAAATAATACCTATAAGCTAAACTAAGACATGTAACAAAGTAGATGAAATAAATAATCATTGCTCTTAATTCTAAATATGAAAATTATATTTAAAATAGATTCAAGTCAATGATAAAATACGATGAAATTAGTGGATCGCGTGTTCAAAGTACACATGGAGGGCATACATTGTACTTTAATATTTATATTGCGGTCTAGACTGAATAATATCATACCACGTTCTATGAAACCGCCCGACATTCCGCTATCAATGTATCAATCTATAAAAAATCGAGGAAAATGATTAACATTAGTGCAAATGTTGAAAAGGTTTGAATATATATATATTTAGATTATCTTAAGGACTAAATATCTTTACTAGACTTTCACATGTTTGGTAGTATTTCTAGTTTTCAGTAAAGTACCAAATGAGTGAATGAATATATATTCTGTAATCGTTATTTAGTGTATAATTACAATTTTATTTTTACTATTATTTGTTTTCGCAATTGCAATATTTAGGGGTCAGTTTTTTTTATTAAGTTACATCTCTTAATTCCTCATCATTTCATTACATAGTATAAAACAAAGTTCCCTATCGCGTCTGTCTGTCTGTCTGTTCGCAATAAACTCAAAAACTACTAAACGGATTTTCATGCGGTTTTCACCAGTGGATAAAGTGATTCATGAGGAATGTTTTAGTATGTAATTTTTCAAGGATTTTTTCTATGATCAAGGCGCGACAATGTGTGCCGGGCCCGCTTGTAACATAATAAATGACAATTCAATCTTTGAAGATATTTTCCGGTTGCCAATATCCCAAAAAAAATTGTTTTTTAAGTAACGACTCCCACAAATTATTTTTAATGTAACTTATAAAAAAACCTATATCCAAACGATTTTAATTACTTTTACGATTTCTATTTTTATATTATAGAACACTGAAGTTATTAGAAATGCAAACTTCTTAATAGAGACGACTGGGTTTATATTATTTATTACCTTATATTCTCCTTTTAGGTTATTGTGTTTGACATCTTAGACCATATCGACATTAGGTGAAATTGTGGTAAAGTGGCAGTATAAAACGAAAAAACAGTAAATTATGACAAACTCTTTTGAAGCTGGAGACACGACTAGTATGTATATTTGATTGAAGAAGGCGTTACTTTGCGAAAATCTTTCATTAAATATTATAGTGAATCTTACTTTGCACTTCGGCCTGGAATTCATTGCCCTCAACTACGTCTCAATGCAACAAAAAGCGTTTTTGAAAATTTAATTTCAATTCAATAAAAGTTTCAATTCCAAGCGGAAGTGCAAAGTAACATCCACTATAATATTTAGACTAGTGATATATATGACTATTGTCTAGTATTCTGTGTATCAAATTATATTCAAAAACATTTTACTCTCGAAACGTTGATTCGTTATGCTGTTATTCGTAAAACACTTATCCGAGAGTATAAACGACTAATTTGAACATGAATTTAATTAAATTTGAACTCTCATTCACTCTTGCAAATCTTAGTTAATTACAATTTAATAATTAAAACGAAAACTTTAGCATTTACATTAGAATATTCAAGTATCTCAATAACATTACATAGTATAAAACAAAGTCCCCTACCGCGTCTGTCTGTCTGTCTGTTCGCGATAAACTCAAAAACTACCGAACGGATTTTTATGCGGTTTTCACCAGTGGATAAAGTGACTATTGAGGAAGGTTTTCTTATATAATTTGTCAAGGCTTTTTTTATAATTAGGTCTGCCGGGCCCGCTAGTAAATTATATTAAGCACCATTTTCTAAACTTTTTTATCAATAACAATTGTAACGTTAGGTAATCTGTAGACAATGTCGATTACAAAATTAAGTACAAAGAAGTAATAGTAAAACTGGATGATACAGTCTTTAAAATAATCGTAATGTCGTCGTCAAGATAAAACCGATTGTGTGGTAATGGCGTGGAGGTACTTCAGAATACATTACTGGAGTATAATCTCGAATTCCGATTTCCTGTTAAGCGCGCTATAGAATTACGTTATTTTCGTGCATAAATCAGTGTTGTAGTCTGCACGTTGGTAGAAAAAAAGTTTAAACTGTTAATGTTATGTCTTACGGTGATATTGTGGAATTATCTCCTGGTCAATGATCTCCATCTTTTTTATAAGATTGGTTCCCTTTACAGTAACGTGACGCTTGACAGATTCGCAACGTTCCGGTTTCCGCCGTTGCTTTTTGAATCTACTATTCATTACATTGAGCAATAATATCGCTTTGTCGTGTCACTAAACCTATAAAATAGAGTTGCGTTTCGTGTCTGTCCCTATTCTTCTAAGGTAATAAAGTCGTAAGAAGGAATTTACGGACGGTTACATTGGTTTCAGAGAAATGTACTAAGGAAAATTATACGTCTATCTCGTAAAAATAATCACAGTACTTTTTTTAAAATAATTAGTTATTTGTGACGTAATTTTGGGCAATATAATACCAAACCTTATCCAATTAAATATTTTAGCTACGTTAGGAATTTAAAATAGATCACATTTATCCTAAATAGTAAATCATTTCAATGAATATCTTAGAAGATATAAAAGACTTAAAACTTGTAACAAGAAATAGAAGTGTGTGCGAATATTCTTACGTAGCTTGTATGCACAATAAATATGAAAGTATCTATAAATAAATCTAAATCGTTTAGATACTTTTAACGTTTCATATTGCACCCACGCGAATCCCGAGCGGGTTGCTAGTGAATAATAAATGATAAACTTTTACATTCACCAAGTTACTTTTCAACGTGTATTTACTAAAAAAAACATTGATAAAGTTGTTTCCTTCCCTAACGCTTTTGATTCCTCTGAATCAGATCGTGCTGGCTTTTGCTTTGAATGCTTACGCTGTTTTTAAAGAAGATCCGTGAAAGTTTATTTCCAGGGATTTAGTGTAAAGGTTCTAAATTGATACACCTTTGAATTCCTCTTTATAACTATTATATAATTACGAGTGATTTCTTTTATCAATAAATATACATTTATAAATTACTAGCGGACCTGGCGGACTTTGTCCTGCCGTGGTAATAAAAATAAAATCCCTAAAAGCCAACCGCAGCGCCACCTACCGGGTCCAATTGTGAATCTAAACCATTCTCGGATCCACTGAAACACGCACACAAAATTTCATTGAAATCGGTCCAGCCGTTTAGGAGGAGTTCAGTCACATACACACGCACACAAGAAATATATATATTAAGACTAGCGGACCGGGCGGACGTTGTCCTGCCTTGAAAACAAAAAAAATCCTAAAAGTCGATCGCAGCGCCACCTACCGGTTCCAATTGTGAATCTAAACCATTCTCGGATCCACTCGAACACGCACAAAAAATTTCATCAAAATCGGTCCAGTCGTTTAGGAGGAGTTCAGTCACATACACACGCACACAAGAAATATATATATTAAGAATTTATAAATTACTAGCGGACCTGGCGGACTTTGTCCTGCCGTGGTAATAAAAATAAAATCCCTAAAAGCCAACCGCAGCGCCACCTACCGGGTCCAATTGTGAATCTAAACCATTCTCGGATCCACTGAAACACGCACACAAAATTTCATTGAAATCGGTCCAGCCGTTTAGGAGGAGTTCAGTTATATACACACGCACACAAGAAATATATATATTAAGACTAGCGGACCGGGCGGACGTTGTCCTGCCTTGAAAACAAAAAAAATCCTAAAAGTCGATCGCAGCGCCACCTACCGGTTCCAATTGTGAATCTAAACCATTCTCGGATCCACTCGAACACGCACAAAAAATTTCATCAAAATCGGTCCAGTCGTTTAGGAGGAGTTCAGTCACATACACACGCACACAAGAAATATATATATTAAGATTTATGTGCAAGGATTTTTTACGCACGCATTATAGGCTTAATAAAGCATGCAGTGCTCTATATGTACCTACACATATAATAAGAATTTAATAATAATCTTACGTGTCTGTACTTTTTAGATTTTTGTGAATAAAATTGATGGAATTCTCTTGGAATAAGTTATAAAATACGTTTCAATCATTTTTAGAAATGTCTGTCTGTCTTTTTGTGTGCACGCGCATCACTGCTAAAGTACTGTGTTCACAATAAAACCTCATATAATTTATGATTTTTATCATAAAGCATATCCACGGGAGTAACTTGGTCTTTGTTTAATTAATTATTGTAATTTTAATGGCGCCGCGACTTAAGTATGAGAGAAAAGTAGATAAGAAAACTAAATACGTTCAGATGACTTTATTAGTCATTGTTTTGTACATCACGTTCCACGTGGACGAAGTCGCGGGCACAGCTAGTCGTAAATAAAAAAACGTTACAGTAGAAAAACAAGTGATAAATAAAATTATGTTCTCGACATAACAATTTGAAATAACACGCAATAATTATCAACAATCAACAAAAAACATTGATTCCGAAATGCAATCCCTTAGAAAGTATTATTATAACGCGATTTTTACCATGTGTCTATAGGTTTTTGATACTTTATAGGTGTAACAGGTGCTCGGCGACAGATTTTTAACTTGAGAATAGTTGCTACTAATTAGCCAGGCGGAATTAGAAAAAGGCCTACCTCCATGCTATGGATTCATTATGTCCTTTATTCCTCAAAGAAAGCTCCGACTCAGTTGCTAGGACGCAAACCTAACTAAGCCATCATCGCTTCAGATATGTACATAGTTGGATATTGTATTACTAAACTAGACTCGAATTTTGTACCAAGCAATCCGAATTTATATCATCTCTCTTTCCATATTCCTTCTTTTACAAGTTCATTAAAAGGTAAAAGAGTAGATTTCGTGAGGTGTACATTTAACCAGATTTGATTACTCTCTTTTGTTTTATTACGTTTTAGAATCAGTTAGTCTTATATCCAACGGAAAGCCGTGCCGCGGTGAACGCTACCCTGTTACAGAATGCAGGCGGGTACTGGTGCTTGCGCGGATGATTGTAGTTTAAAATTATGTAGAATGTGCTAGCATTCACAGTGATGCTAGCGGCGTCTACGTGTATTTGAACTACACGTACCCACACAAGCACCCAACCCACGTGCACTCTGAAACAGACCTATGGTATCGATGTCCGATGATTACTAATGTCCCGTTAGCCGTTATTGTTTTCGGATCGTACTTTGGTTACAATCAGACACATTGCCGGCACTATATCGACTCACAACAAGTAGTAAGTAATCCTTACTAACATTATAAATACGAAAGTAAATTTTCTATTCTTGTTTGTTATACTATCACGCCTTAACTGGGTACATTGCATAAATTACATTATGAAACTTTGCATACACGTTGTCAGAGGTACTAATAACTATGTCCATAGTTAATTTAGAAGCAGAATACTATTCTCGAGGGATAGGACAAACCTACATTAACGCGAGCGAAACCAAGGGCAAGAACTAGCAAATATTTCAAACTTACCAATAAGTATAACAAGTTTGTTCATTCCACTCACTATACATTTTATGTAGATGTCGGCCCAAAATCCCAAACATAAACGGTACATTCGAATCCTTACCCTTTTCAGTATTCAACGAGCACTTTAAAAGTTTGCTGAAAATATTCAATGAGTACCGGTTCATATATACGCGGCTAGCTGTACGTGCCAACAACAGCGTGCCGAAGGCGAGGGCGGCTCGCAGCGACGCAAACATGCCTCGTTCTATGTAATCAATTTTTTTATATGTATGTCTTTTTATATGTCCGACTATAAGACTAGCAAAATATGACGTACTTACTTTTGCCTGCGGTTTCACTCGTGTTAATGTTGATTATGAAAATAAAATACAGCCCATGTTACTCGCTTAATGTAGTGCTATGTATAGGTGAAATAATTATTAATTACAAACACAAAATCTTTCTTTCTTTAAGTGGAATCGTGTGAAAACTTGCTCATACCTGTCATTTGTCATACCTGCCATACATTCATACCTGTGAATGTACCCTATATCATAGCAAATGCTGACGTAACTGAGAAGCAAGCAAACACATTAATGCGTATAGTCTAACACCTAAATCTAATCTAAATAAGTTTATGAATTTTGGCTAATTCCAGCGGCTAAGTGATTCATGGCAAAGTTGGCTCAATAGCGACTGGTAATACACCAATATATATACCTACGTACATACCTAATTTTGCTCAATACATGCTAAGATAGATCACTATAAGAAATGGAAACACATTTGCATCAAAAAAAAAATCTAGTATTATAAGAATATTTCTGGTCTGGACTTACTATTATTTAAATTGTATCTATGTATAGTGCAAAACAACGCTATGAATACATACCTACTTGAACATTTTGTAACGTACAACTAAGCTGATAGAATATTCATTCGTGTTAAAGTTTGAACCCCGAAACTGCTCTATTAATAATGTAGCAACAAAATTAGTTTTGAAATTTCGAACATCATATGTTTGAATATTTTTGCATATATCGTGTATTTTAATAGTGAATATGATTTACATAGCCGATTCCCACCGTCAAAAAAGGCATCAAATCGAATCTAAAAAATATGTATGTAGTAGCCTAAAATCATCTACGAACAATTACACTATGTATTACTGAACAGTAGATAGTAAAATATTATAGCCCTTTTAAAGAAAACTTACAGTGAGAAAATGTTGAAATACCAAACATTATACAAAAATCCTTTCGCCAAAGGAACACATAAACATTCAATGTTATACTTATTAAACTAAATATATTAAATAATTGAGTAAACAATTTACATTATACTAGCGGGCCGGGCGGACGTTGTCCTACCTTGATAATAATAAAAAAAAAACTAAAAATTCAACCGCAGCACCACCTACCGGGTCCAATTGTGAATCTAAACCATTCTCGGATCCATTGGAACACGCACACAAAATGTCATCAAAATCGGTCCAGTCGTTTAGGAGGAGTTCAGTGACATACACGTACAGAAGAAATTTATATATAAAGATAGTAGTGTTATCTGTTATGTTGACAGTAATAACTAAACAAAACGCACCCCACATATTTGCACTTTACACACGTGTTAATAATGATCATGTAATAGTGATAACACTATTTCATCGTAGAAATGTATACACTTAACAAAACTTTCGCCGCTCTGTTCTATCACCAGCTGACGCCACTCGGGAGAGCTGCCAAAGTAAACTAACAGATGAAGTTTGAATGAATTGAATACAACTTCGCAGAACGTGTTAGATACGATATGAAATGTAGGAATTTAAAAACCGTAATATATAAAAGAATATTTTTACGATACATAACTTTTAATAGGGATATGGGAACTTATGTTGACGTGACCATTTCGTTAGCATATCGTTGTTTTTTGAGGTTATACCTACTACTTTTAGCGCGTTATGAGAATTTGTAGAAAGTGTTTTTTTAGCTTGAAACGGAATTTTCTCGCCGATATAACACACTATGAAGTTAGTGAAGCTAAAATACATTTTGTTTCATTCATCGCTGTTATAATACTGCATATTTTATATACATTCCTTATTCTCATCCATAACATTCCAATATATAAGTTATTTATATCTTTGAATTGTTAAGTTACAAAAGTTAACCGAAAAAGGTAAAAAGTATTGTACTCATAACAAAATAAAATGGCATTTTTTAATAAACTGTTTCTTTCGAAATATACATAAACCATTTATTTAAACTATAATTTGTGTATGTTATTTATCGAAATCTTTATGGTAGTGTGTAGTTTCGTCGTTTATATTTTTAATTCTGTTCAAAACCGATAAAATGTGTAAAAAGACTATTTTTATATTTATATCGAATAAGTATAGCTTCTCACGGGCGTATATCGGTAACCGCAACTATTTTTTATTTTTTTTTTTTTTGGGTTTTATTAGTCAAAATAAAACAAAAAAAAAAAAAAATCAAAAACAAAAAACAAAAAATCAAAAGAAGAAAAACACAAAAAAAAAACGCAAAAAGTATTAGGTTAATTATTTCTCAATAATTGGCGATTAAGTTTCTCGTTGATTATTTCAAGTTAAGTTTATAATATAAATTGGTTCATAGTGGTAGTCGTCAGAAAACGGCTACAAGGGTTGGGCGATAGTTGTTCAAATTAATATCAGTGGATACTCTGATATATATTACAAAACATTGTAACACCAGGCAATTACATTATACATAAGTTTCTCCTTCATCGAAGGCTTAGTTTGATTATTAGAACCAAATAAATTTCATGCAACTTAAGTATATCCAGAAGTAGTTACCTCTGGTTAATACTTCATCTTACGTGTAAATTTAAACCCGAAATCACCAACTTTAAGAACATAGTTGAAAACCCTCAAAAACCTTACGACAAAACATGAAGATGTATAAATATATTAAAATATGACCTTTTGCTTGGTTCGAAGTAATCACTTCATGGACTATGGACATTCTATTTATAACTATTTCTTTGATAAGTGGAGCCGTATTACTCTTCTTTTTGTGAAGGAATCCTCTTGGATATCTGCACCTAGCCGGGTAGCATAGGTGAGAATGCCAGATTTCTACTGACTAAACCCCCTCGGTGTTCTTCTTGCACCATTTAGCCGGGTGGGCAGGAACAGAAGCCGTATTACCCTACCCATTTCAATTACTCGCATGTGTTTGACTTAACAGAAGGTTACGGAGCTAAAATAAATTTTATATTAATGTTTATTCCCAAAACTCAAAGTTAAGGGTTCGTTCTATAAACATTATGTTTATGTGTATTCATAGTGATCTCGATCCTCATACGACTATTCTTATTTAGAGAACAACTTAAATTTTTAACTTGTTCCCATCTTAAGTCAAGTTATTCAACATAGAGTGAATTACTGTTACTGCAAACATGGATAAAAAATAGATAAAAAACAATGTAGCGACGTATCAAAATAATTATCTTTATTTAATCAGGTAACAAACAGATATACAGTCAAACTGATGTTAAGTGGATTTTGCATCCTGTGACTACGTATTACCGACCTCATAAAAATCATAGGCCTGGGGTCAGTCGAAATAAGACTGAGTTGGAATATCACGTACGCCAATGCGTATTGCCGTTCTTTGGACCTGATCACAATAGCGTCAAGATTAATGGTTTACGGTAGAAATAGGTGTGGAGGTACCGCTTCCGCAGTCGAAATTTGCACAAATCCCACATCTAAAAACCTGTCTCCATAAAAGTCGACTATTTTCTTCTTTATTCAGTACTAATAACCGCCCTACATGAGTTAAGATGAGTGCAATGTACTGATGTGTTAGATGTCTAAACGATTTAGTTTAATTTTTTGCCGCTTAGTTAATTACATTCACATACATTCACCTAAATCAGAAATACTTTATTCAGTTAAGGTAGATAGGTAGGTACCACTGGTTCGTAAAACAACTCAGTTATCAAGAAGAGATAAAGTCATAGGAGCTACGAAAGAACCTTCACATAGATATTTCTTTTGTTGAGTGTTATTTTAATATCTCCTAAAGTATTCATTGAAATGATCCACTATAAAGAGCAATTTTGATCTACATTGAATGTTCAACCTAACTAAAATGTGTAATTAGATGAGATTAAATATATGTTGATTAAAATAGCATCATAAATAACCAATAATGTTTTAATAATATGAAAATGATAGAAATGGCCCTTACGGGTGGGTTATCTTTAGGGGATAGTTATATATGTTTCGTTACATTTTAAAATGAGCTAAATATAATTTTAATTATTCATATAACATGTTTATTTTTGTATGATTTAGTACACTGCGAACAAGTTCAAAATTTGATTTAGTTAATTTTGTAATGTAATATAATGACACATATCATGACTGATTTCTGTAGGCATTTTTAGATAAACAACTCTCTTTAACTCTCTCTATACCTCTAATGTACGTAACTTTTATCCTGAAAGGTTTAGTAAGCGTTGACTACGTAAGTTCCCGAAAACTCACTCTTACAACATAGATTTCATTAGAATACATACATTTTTCTCTACTTTCTATAAGTATAATAACATCTTCCGGGATAAATTCTCTAAACGATAATCACAACCGTATCAATATCCGTTACGTAGTTTACAAGAACTAAAGGAAACAGAAATAAACACGAAATGCGAATCAGTTTTTTTAAGATTTACAAACTTTAAGTGACAATAGGTACACTTATCCTTATCGGATGTGAACTAGGAATCTAACTAAAATATCCCTTCTTTCCAATGTATTATAAACCATCGAATCGTGATTCCAGAAACTATATATCATAAGAAATAACTTATCGATATGAAGCATGAGAATAACACACATTTGTTAAATGGCAACCGACTGATAGATATTTCAGGAATAAGGCTTTGCGTTTCACTGACTCGAGTTTCATGAAAGTTCTTTGTTCTTTGAAACGTGATGTAGGTGTAATAAAACTTTAGGGTCTCCGAATTGTGTACTTGATTTCACAGGCAAAAGTTGTATCGCCGCTTATTGGCAAACACCACGGCGAACTCTATCAATATTAATGTATTAAAATGTTGTCGACATATATTTTAAGTCTTATGATATAGCTTAGATTGATTTATATTATTTTAATATACTTTAGAAGAATCTTCTAAAACAATATCTCCAGGAAGTAAATTCCATAACGAGATATTAAAAGAATTAGAGTATGATTTTGTTTCAATATACCTAATGTATAGTTAAAATGTAAATGTTCATGTAAAGTCCGCGCCAAACTTTTTGGCCGCTCCAAATATAGCCGTAAGTTCGATTGAAAGCATAATATAATCAAGAGTTTAATATAAAACATCATTAAAATGTAGTTCGGTGAAGCTGTTAAGGCCTTGCTGGGTCAAACGCGTAGTCCGTACGAAAAGAAAAACCATTGAAATATTACTATACGAATCTGATAGTGGCATTTAAGTTGAGTTGAGTGGCCAAAAAGTTTGGCGTGGACTGTAATTAACAGTAAATCATTACATATTATACAACAAAGTCCTCTGCTATGTTTGTCTGTCTGTCTGTTTGCGATAAACTCAAAAACCACTGAACGGATATTCATGCGGGTTTCACCAGTAGATAAACTGATTCATGAGGAAGGTTTAGGTATATAATTTGTCAAGATTTTTTTTATTATCAGGGTGGGATAACGTCCGCCGGGCCCGCTAGTGCATAATAAACAAATAAATGATTGTGTAACAAATGATATTTTACTACGAAATTATTGGAAAAGTATGTATAAAATTTATTTCAGCTAAATGAGCGTAAGTATAACGGTATTCCAAAGATAAGTGTATATAAAAAATCGATGGAGTAGGATGCCCTTTAAATTACTTAATAAAATCAGTGCTACGACGTCTACATTTTGCTGAAAAGCTTTTGTAGATACTTTTTTGTGTAGGTATTTTAAAGATCTTATTTCTTCTTTCACAATGATTTTTACATAACGTACTCAAAAAATCATGCTGAAGTAAGTAAACAACACACTTTTTTAAACAGTTTTGGGGAAAATGGTTAATATGAATTTTTCAACAATAAAACATTTGTAAATGAATTAATTACGCTTTTTAGAATTTTTAAGTTTATTGTATAACTAGCGGGCCCGGCAGTCGCTGTCCCACTCTGACTATCAAAAAATCCTTGACAAATGATATACCAAAACCTTCCCCATGAATCACTTTATCCACTGGTGAAAACCGCATGAAAATCTGTTCAGTAGTTCTTCAGTTTATCGCGAACAGACAGACACGGTAGGGGGCTTTGTTTTACACTATGCAATGATTATGAGGTATATAAAAAATACGTTCATATAAATTTATAGTTAGTTGAAACTAAAATAATGTAATGTACTTTGAACTACGTCTAATTTTGTTTGTGTAAATCGCTTATCTAACTTCATTGTATAAATAAATATTATCGTAGAAATATGCTAGGGTCAAATAAAATACATATTCTCTTATACAATCATTATCATGACAATTACAAACACAATATAAAAATACTTAACCAGATAGATGCTGCCGTGTAGTTCGGTGAAACTGTTAAGACCTTGCTGGGTCAATAGCGTAGACAGTTCAAGAAAAAAAAAAAAAAGTTAAGGCCTTGCTAGGACAATAGCGTAGTCAGTTCGAGAATTAAAAAAGAGATGCCTCCGTTCTGAAGTGATGAGCTTACATTAGGCAATTAATTTTTATTTATGTGAATTTTATTTCGTTTGCATATTTCATTTAAAAAAATCAAATTCATAATATTTATATTATATCTGTTAGAAACGAATGCGATTAATAAATATATACTATTATTAAAAAGCTGAAGGGTTTATTTGGTTGAACGCACTAATCCCATGAACTACTAGTCTGATTTGAATTCTTTCAGTGTTACATAGCTCATTTATCGAGGAAGGCTATATATAAACACGTTAAGACCAATAGAAGCGGAGCAACATTGAAGAATGTTTCAAAATCCGGTCTTTTTTCCTTTTGAGAACTTTCGCTGCGTGTTAGGGTCAGCCCAAATTAAGTATTCCACGCGGACGAAGTCTCGGGCAGTAGCTGGTATATAATAAAATACATTAGTATATAATAAAATACCTCATTTACTTATTATATTTAATCTTCGATAATTTCGAGCGTTCTTAATCTTCTTAAAACTCACATTATGATATTTGACTATGATGTAATTTACTAATATATTTATTAAAAGCTATATAGCTTCTTTTCTCTCTATGTATTAAACTACGAGCGATTCTAGGAAGGTCCTCTACGCTTCGAACGGTAAACACTTCACCGTCTATTCACCAAGGAGTAGCCATTGGAGGGCTGCAAAGTAGATGAATTAAGATGGAAGATTCGTGTGTACAGGAATACATAACATGTTCCACTAGGTTCGTCTCAGCAAGCATTAATTAAACTTTAGTGACAATTAATTGATAGTGTCTCAAGTCCTACTCCACAGTTATCAAATTCTATAACATTTTTATTGAAATACGTTTTTCCTTTCAAGCGTGATTGAAGAAAAATATTCACACTGTTTTTTTTTAATATATAACTTTAGTAAAATATTATGGTAAAGTGTAACATGTTTTTAAAGTAAAACTTTTATTACATCGTCTCAAACTTTTTCGTCTGTGTGTTGCATGTCGCGTGATGGTCGGCCGCGGAGTAGGGATAAAGTGAAGGATGAAAGGGAGGGGGGGGGGGGGGGGGGGGGGGGGGGGGAGGGAGGGGCCAGGGCGCTCGGATTAATATTTTTAGAAAGAAATATAAAAAAATGGAATTAAAAAAAAAAAAAAAAAAACCCCAAAAAAAAAAAAAAAAAAAAAAAAAAAAATAAAAAAAAAAAAAAAATCAGAGCAGCCAGGGCCAATAAGGCGGTAGAATTACGAACCTACGCACACCGGAATTATATGTATATATAAAGAATAATCCATAAGTCTATCTTAATTATTTGCAAGGTTATTCGATAAAGTGGTATATTTTTAATATAGAGAATCTGATAACATATAATAGCAAATAGCTCCAAACTTCATGTACCCACTTAATTTTGATTGTATTTAGTACTACGCCCAAGAAATATATGAACAAGAGTGTGTGCAGAGATGTTACATTATTTTGCTTACGAAATGATTGGTATGGTGAATCTTTAAAGAAAAGTATATATGAACATATGTTTAAACTACTAATGTATCAATAGGTATGCTCCTTTTTAGTCATTATCAGTGTTATTACAAAAAACTTAAATACGTATTGAATACTTGCTTTAAATAGGATTCGAATTAAATGCACCGCGGTCGCTGAATGTTCGCCATCTTGCTCTTTTGTCTCGCTTTGGTTACGTTAGGTTAGACTTGCGAAAAAGGATAACTCGAACTTGCCTCAGGCGAGCGCGGTGCATTTAATTCGAAACCTTTTTAAACCAAGTATTTAACTTTTTTGTAATAACACCGTATAAGTTTACTTCGCTTAGTTAGTCCAAGGTAATTTTAACAGTTTGATTTATTCTTATTTCTTTTTAATAAAAACTTTATACATTGATTAAATTTCTTTTGAAAGTTCATTATTTATTAGATTACTAATTTTTGCTCTCGTCTTCGCTTCTTTATGCTTTTCTTATATGTATAGATCCGAATCGAAGCATTATTAAAGTTGAATTGAATGTTTGTTTCCTCTTTAGTATTAGAATCGAAATATTTAACTCGAGCAAGTATTTTCACTTACTCGGTTAAACAAGTTTGTAATAATTATCTGGCAGCACAATTATTACCAATGTAAAATGTTTAGAGGCTTTAATTAAATCCCGAGACGCGAAGGGTCGTTGATTAAAAGGGAATTCTGCCGTTGCGCTTGTTCCAGTATTAAAGAAATTATTTCACGCTCTCAGTTTCTGTGACCAATTTACGTTGTCACAATTAAAGTATCACAATGAAGGTTTGAGTTTTATTGAGACTTTTAATTACACTAAGAATTGCTTGTTTTTACAATAACGTCTCTTTTAAGAAACACTTCTATTATATTATGTAATGGTCTTAAAGTATTTTCTTCTTGTATCTAAATCGAATAATGTTTCTGTTTCGTCTAGGAAAAACATGGAATTTCTTAATTTGTTTTAAATTTAATGATTACGATAGTTATGTACAGTCGTAATATAAAAATATAAGTAAAATCATCTCCAGCACGTTAACGTCGTAGATCTCTTTGCATTTATATATAAATAAAATATTATGCGTTAGTGTGTGCATCATGCAAAAAGTGCTGGATATATCTCGATCTTTTTTTTCAGTTTATTTCTTAGACCCTAATTATAATTTTAAAAAAATTGAGCCGTCACGGGTCCTGGCAAATATGAAACACATGTGTAACGTAGGAAACAACACTATATACACTATAGGTATACGAGCTCAGTGCCGCAAGAGAGATTGCGCAAAGTCGCTTGCGCATGGCATCGTGTGGCCACGTCTCGCCACGCCAACAATCAGGTTTACCCTCACCTATAGATGTTTCACATCAAAAATCTACTCTTTTCTAGATCTTATTAATCTAGAGTTATATGAGGGAATAATAGTAAGACCCAACTGTAATGCATTACTGTAGATACTTAGGTATCAATACTTACAATGTTAATTAATAAATATACTTAGGAAATACACATTTACTTAGGCTATAATTAATCAATGATAATGTATTAACAATTGGTTTACTTTTTACTATTATCATTACATAGTATAAAACAAAGTCCCCTACCGCGTCTGTCTGTCTGTCTGTTCGCGATAAACTCAAAAACTAACGAACGGATTTTCATGCGGTTTTCATCGGTGGATAGAGTGATTGATGAGGAACGTTTTAGTATATAATTTGTCAAGCATTTTTTCACAATCAGGGCGAGACAACGTCTGCGGGGCACGCTAGTTATGTCATATAACTCTAGGTTAGGTATACCTACCTTGAAAATATGTTTGTTGTTATTAGTGTCAAACTATATTTATTATAATTTAAACATTGTTTTCTATACAAAATATATAGTTGGAGTATATCAAGAGGCAGTAACATAATTTCATAGTAACATGTTTCGTATACAAATTTATATGAACCCCACGGTAAATGTTAGAATGTACGGGATGTCGATACCGTCGTAAAAACATATGAAAAAGTCCAAGACGGTTTGATGTTCAGGATGAAAGGAAAGCCAGTCATGTGAAAGTTGCATCTTCCCTCAAAGCATTTGGCTCGATTCTTTTCTACGTAGATTATGTTATTTAAGTCTTTTGAACACCTTAGTATATCCGTTACCTTTAGACAAAGATATGGTTTGTTTCATAAGAATCTGAAATATGAAACGTTAATATAAACCGTTATTCTATTTTCTATTTATTGTTTATACAATTATTTTGCTTATACAGTGTTGACTTTTTGTAACGAATTTCGTGGAGCAGAGAGAAGAGAACAAATAAATGATTTTGTTGTAACCCAACCAATTGAACTAATTTTTACGATATAAAAAGTTTTTCGTTATAACGAACGACGTTATAAAATGTTTAGACTGTATTTTATTTATCTTTATTATTATTTTATAAAGTCCAATTTTTTTTGTCACTTTAATTATACTAGAATTCTTTGGAACCTATTTTTTTTTTCAAAATATATTTAAACACGTCTGATGGAGACTAACTTTTAGTGAGTTATTATAATTTAAAATAATGAATGTATTATTAAAATAATATGTATTTACCTATGAAATTGCAGTACTGGCCAGTTCAAATCAAAATAATTTTTGTTTGGCTAAGAATTCTAATTTCAAATTAATTTTATTTTAAAAACATGGAATTCTTTTTCCAAAAGTAGTTATTTGTTTATTGATTAGTGTTAATTTTCATCGCATTTCAATCTTTTTTGTCATCATGGATACGTTAAAAATTCGAGTAATTATGGAATATGAGTACCGTCGTGGCAGCAACGCGGCACAAGCGGCACGCAACATCAACGACGTTTACGGAGCTAACACCTTGCACTGCTCGACAGACACACAAATGAAGGAATTTTGAACCGCATTGTTACCTGCGATGAAAAATTGATTCTGTTTGATAACCGCAAGCGCTCAGCAAGTTGGTTGGATCCTGGTTCAGCACCTAAACAATGCTCTAAACGAAAACTTACCCCTAGAAAAGTGATGGTCACTGTTTGGTGGTCTAGCGCCGGTGTGATTCATCACAGCTTCTTACCAAACGGGGTGAGCATTACTGCAGATGTGCACTGTGAAGAACTGAACACAATGATGGAGAAGCTGGCACAACTCCAACCAGTATTGGTCAATCGCTCGTCTCCGCTGCTCCTGCACGACAACGCGCGATCTCATACTGCACAGCAGACGGTCTCCAAGTTGCAAGAACTGGGGTTGGAAGTTCTCCATCATCCGCCCTACTCACCAGACTTTGCTCCTACAGACTACTACTTTTTCCAGAATTTGGATAACTCCTTGGCGGGAAAAAAATTCAATACCCGAGAGGCAGTACAAAATGCCTTTGAAGAATTTGTTGCCTCCCGTCCAGCTGATTTCTTTAAGAAGGACATCAATAAACTGCCACTGCGTTGGCAAAGATGCATTGATTGCATGGGTGATTACTTCGATTAATACAAATAAAAAATACATGAAAAAAATTTGTTTAAATTTTTTCATACAAAACGGCAATTTCATAGGTAAAGACCTAATATTATTTTGATGCTTGATGAGCTATTAACCCGCGTTTCTCTTCGTCTGCGTTATTTACTACTTACTTACTTATATTATTTTATGTACAGAGAAACAAGCAAACACATCGTAAACAAACTATAGTTGCTTAAAACTTTAATAATTTTATATTTAATGAAAATATCGTGGTAATTGCTTCTTTAAATAAAAATCAAATTTCTATGAAACAAAACTTAAAAAATGTGTTTGAAATCTTTCCAGTAGTTTTCGAGTTATGCGCGCACAATGACAAATCTCTACCATTTTCTTTATATAAGAAGAAGATAGACAGATATAGAAGATATATTTCTTTTCCATTAAATAATGGTTCATAATAATAAAAAAAAAACAATAATTAATTACAATTACAAGACTAAATATTTCCTACTGATTGCGTTGTAAATCAAAATATACTTACTTTACCCTCGCTTACCATAGAATTCAATTAAAAAGCCCAACGTTCCAGCGGCAGGTAATAGGGTATCACAACGCTGTACGCTCCCCTGCATTCGAGTTCTTGACAGCCTTGAGTCAAGCATGCTTACAGATTTGCCTCCGGGCTTTTGTAGGATTAAAAGAATATGGAATTACGCATTCAGTTCTGACTGTTTTATATACCTACACATTAAATGTATCTGATAAGAACATATTTTAAAATAAATTTATTTGTTGTTAATATTAAAATTGCTCAACGCAGTTTAATATACGCATGATTTAACAATTATAAGTACAAATCTTTATTATAGATGAAAATGTATGTTTGCTTGTTACATTTTCATGGCTCAACAATTCAATCAATCATCATACACTTTTGTATACACGTTACCAAGACTATAGAAAAGGATATAGGCTACCTTTTATATAGAAATAAAGAACTGTTCCCGAGAATAGGTCAAATCTAAATTAACGCGAGCGAAGCCGAGAGCTAAAGTTAATGTAACATATTTAAAATGAAATAAACACAGTAAAATATGACAAAGTCGATTTCTGAAATACATTTGAAAATACCGTATTTTTAAGAATTAAACTGTCCACGCTAATCTTCCCTCACTGAAAAGAGAAAGTCAATGTCCATTTGTCAAACTTTTACATTGAAATTACTCAGCGCAAGATGTCTGATCATAAATTATATTCATACTTTCTCGCCTGAATAGGAGGAATAATGGAGTTTTTTTCTATATAAAACCTTTTAGATTTCACCGTTAGGTACTGTACTGTGTGCTCTTATTCTAATGCACTGTAAAGGGGCCATAAAATGCCTTCGTCATCATAACCATCGCCCGTAACTCGCTAGAAGTGTGAGTACAATAAAACACCGTGCTTAGGAAATTTTTGTAATAACTAGTCCGGTGTATGGTCTCCCAACACTAATCACATGAACATGCTTTTGATGTTTATATAAATGATGTGTCGCATCTGGATTGAAAATATTCTATTATTCTATAGTCTATTATTCTTCGTAACTTTTATTCACCATTGCTTACGTACCAATAAAAAAGAGTAATGATATGGTACCCACTCAAGATTGTTCCGTGGGTTCCGACATATTTTAATATGAAAACTGCCTTCAAAGTAATTACAATACAGATACCAATACCGTCAGTACGTCGTGGGCTGGCGTGATGATTATGCCTATTCTTCGGGAAGAAGCGTATGACCCCGCAATAGGTCTCTTACAGGTTAACGATGATGATCTAATACAAATAACATTTATATATTATTGAGGTAAATAAACTTTTTTTATTTTGAAATATTTGGATTGTATTTTTTTTAAATATTTAAAGTTTAAACATGTATAACAAAAACACTTTTGTTAAATAGAATGAAATTTGTGCATTAAATTATGAAATAGGAATAACTTGCCCACATAACTTAACACATACTTAGACTTTATGATGAATGTTTTTTCGGGTCTAGAACGCGTTAAGCACTTACTTTGATTACTTGACGTTTCGGCCTGGTTATACAGGCCGGGGCCATGAGTTGACTGACTGCGTAGACAATAAGAGCAAAGCATTAATTGAGAAATGTAATCAACACATAAATCTTTTCGACAAAAATACGTCTAAATTCGTATAATTTTTCAAGAGGAATCTTCGAAAGGAGGATCTTCAATACCATAAAATTACAGCTAAGATTTTCACCGAAATTCTTGAAAATAATTCCACATTCTATCCACGACAATAAACGAATGAAATATATATATTGTAATCCTGAAATAATAAAGTGTCAACTCAGTGACGTACATTTATGATCTCCTAACACGTATCTCGTATTTTGATTGTTTTCCAATCGTGCTTGTTAGTGTAATATCATTTTACAAACACTAACAAGGACTAACGACGTATGTCAGAATCGAATATAACGAACCCTCTCTACGTATCTGATACGTGTAATGATGTTTACTTACGTTGTATAACCCTATACAATAATGTGATAAAATTGCCTGAAAAGTGTTTATTTTGCCGAATGTTTAGTTTAACAGGTTTAGCAATAGGTGTACTCGTTACAATCAGTAACAAATATAATTCGTAGGTGAGAAATGTTTTATTTCTAATTATTAAAATTTTATATAAATGAAACTTTTACCGATTAATTTAATCTTCATTTTACTATACCATCATACACAATTTTTTTGTTTAACTCTCTCTCTCTCTCTCAGAAGAGTGGTGGGTAGTTTCGAACTCTTACCGACTAAAACCCTAAGGTGAGGTAGTAAACCTTCTACCTTGCTAATGGGGCTACGGGATTGCACGCGCATGCACCGCAAGGCCTAGCACGAACATCAGACCGGCCATAACTCTACTCCTATCTACCGAACCAGTGCAACGGAAGGTCAGGTGCCACACTCCTTCTCGCATTGACCGGCCTGGGAGTAGAGAAGTCGCTTCCCCCAACCACCGCTCGTTCGTGTGTTTGACACATTATAATTTCGTATAAATCTAAAATAACTTATAAATATCAAATTACGTTCAATGATCTACACACTGTTCGCTGTCCGCAACAACGATTCTAGTATTTTTATATAGGTTTATTCTCTGGTGACACTTCTATTTCCTATAAGACTCAAGGTTCAAAGAATTAAAGTTCACGAGTTCCAACATCTCACAATAAAGCAATTGGTCTCGTTTGAAATATCTTAGCTCAATAAAACTTTAACCATATTATGCAAATGAAAAATAAATGTAAAGAATGGCAATGGAAATTTTTAACAACTATTTCTCTTTCGATTTATGTTTTACCTGCATTTCTATTTCTAGTCTTATACACGAATCTTTATTTCAAAGTATATATAAAACCTTTTAGATAATACAGCATAATGGTAACAATACCTTATAAATATTAGTTTATCATACACTAGCTTTATTTATTACGAGTAATAGTATTAGAATTTAGCTCCCTCTTTCCTTTCCTTCAATAATTACATCGCTAACATACTAAAATTTAGTTAGTGCTTACTATGTACTTATAAAACAAGACACTGGCATATGCGTCAGTCACGCCTTGCCATAATTAAGAAAAAAAAGGTATATTAGTGTTCATAGAATTCTTTTTTAAACAATTATTGTTAACAATACAAAATTATAAGTTGAAGTTTTTAACCACATTAATATTAAAACCTCATTTCATAAAAGTATGCGGTATCGTTTATTTAAGAACTCATGTTTTTATTATTATACAGTAATTGGATAAGTTTAACCTTGATATAATTAAAAACCCATTTCATTTTGTATGGGTTTATAAATGCCCTAGGGCCTTGGAAAATCTGAAATGCCAAACACAATTAAGCTTAACCGACAACGACAATTTTTCTTAAAGGCTTCAAACATAACATTAAATATCGCGTTAACATACTTAAGGACAATTTTCTTTTTTTTATATTCATTAAAGTGAAGTTCACCAAGTTTTACTGATTCTTTTAATCAGGTAGTCCCCATTCCGAACTTTAAAAAAATAACAATAACATCATGGGTATTTAATCTATATGCTTCAAGTAATTTTGCACGGAGTAAGATTTTTTTATCTTAAATCGTACATGGGTACACGTTAGATTTATTCAGACTTATACAATCTGTCTTTGAGATTTAGCATTGGATTAATAGGTGTTTCTAAGTTATTTGTGGAATAGAACGTGTGACAATAAAATATATATATACATGTAATAAGAATGTATATCTAACGTGTCTGTACTTTTTAGATTTGTGTGAAAAAAATATTTGCACATGTCTAGGAATACGTAATAAAATACATTTTAATCATTTTTAGAAATGTTTGTCTGTCTGTCTGTATGTATGAACACGCATCATTGCTAAAATACTGCCTTCATGATAGAACCTCTCCAAGAAAATCATAAAGCATATCTTCGAGTAACATTTAGTCTTTGTTTCATTAAAATCTGTTCGGTCTATAAAAATTAATTATAATTTTAATGACGAAGCGTCTTAAGTACGAGAGAAAAGTAGATTAATAAATGGACTTACTACATTCAAATGATTTTATTAGTCACTGTTTTTTACATAAGGTTCCACGCGGACAAAGTTGCGGGCACATAGTAACTAATAATAACTAATAATTGCATAGCAGTTATTACAATGGGTGTAAAAAAACTTTTAGAAAATATATTCTCAAGGCATATAGAAATGTATAAAACGACGCTAGTGGTTAATACAGTCATCAGTAGTTTACATTTACGGGAAATTGACACTTTAAAAAGCTTTCCTATTTATAAAAAATGAAATCACATTTTCATCTTGCTTGAAAATGGAGGGTTTTTAATTCGATTGTTTTTAAGATCTTTTTAAGATCGTTACCTCACAAATTCATAATTTATGTACCGATTCGGAAAACAGTTTTTTTATTGGAAAGGAGACCCATTTTAATTTCATTGGCCTTGTACTTTGGATTCCGAAAATACCAGCGATAATGGGTTAGTTGATCGTATGTTAAGACACATCCTCGATGGACGTAGGCTCGAATCCTTGCAACTGAGTCGGAACTTTTGCTGTAGGAATTCATGGTGGTGGGCTTTTTTCTAAGACCACCTGGGTAGCTTCTACTTTCAAGTCGAAAATCTATAGTGAAGCACCTGTTAGTATGTTCCGACAGCCGCACTTGAGAACCAGTCGCGTTTAAGTTTGCCGCATTTACTACCTTAGACCACGTCGTAATTTAATATCAAATGATATTGTGATCAAACGCTAATACCTATAAGGTATAAAATAAAGTATAGACAGTATAAGGACTGCCGACAGAAGTGAAAATTCAAAAAAATTAAATAAATGTGTTTTTTTTTAATTTTCATATTAATTATAGTGTGAATAACGATATTTAAATTTCAGTATTTGTTTATTTAAATTATTAATGTAAGTGTGGTTTTCATATCTATTAGCACTCGGAGCAATAATTATATACATTTTTATAAAGTGTATTAATCAATCAAACGTATGATAAGCAGCAAAATATAAATATTACATGTACACAGGCCCCTATACTACGCGTCGCTTGTATAAGGTTCATGCTTACGTAGCATCATAAACGAATCATAAATTTATTTCCTGCCAAAAATATCGCTCAACGCGCCCAAAGAAACTTTATCTTCAAATATACTGCAGAGAACACTTCAAAATCGATTAAGGAATGTATATCGATTGAGATTGTTACGTTTATGACAATCTATTTAACCGACGTGAAGTAACAGTGCTTGCATTGTTGCGTTTCGTTCGGTCAGTGAGAGCGCCGGAGGCCCACTTCTCTATCCCTCCTCCCCGTCCCTTCTTCCCCTTCTCGTATCCTCTCCCCCTCCCTCCAAACACAGTCTGGCAACGCACTTGCGACTCTCCTAATGTTGCAAGTGTCTATGGCCGGTGGTGATCATTACGTCAGGTGTCCCGCCTGTTCGTTTGCCTCCTGATATAAAAAAAAAATCTAAGACTATCTGGGTACCTCCTACCTGACTATGGCCAAAAGAAGTACAGACGCATATTTTAACCGACTTCGAAAAAGGAGGAGGTTATTAACCGACTTCGAAAAAGGAGGAGGTTACTACGTTCGGTTGTATGTATTTTTTTTTAATGTATTTTAGAGTAGATTCTTTCAAGTCGGTTTTATTTTTTGTTAAAATTATTGCTTATAAGTAGTATTTAATTTACTTCTTACTGATTGATATATTTAGCAATCTAAGAGTTCCAGTTTGAATTAGTAGTCTCCACACACATGAAAAATTTTGACATAACAAATACATGTTTGACCGAGCGACATTTTGGTACCATCCTTGATAAATATAATTTGGGTCTGATGTTATACTCGGGTTGTAATTTGGCGTTTATTATTCTTTTATATTTCATTATGATACGTGAACCCGTTTGCAAAATTTGTGTTATACAAAACTTTTATTAGGGCATGGAAAAAGGGTTTAGTAATTTCGTCAAATGTGAAAAGGTTGTGTCAGATAACATACATGTAAATTAATTGTGTATAAACATTTTTCATGAAACGTGGTACAATCATAAAGCACAATTTTCAAATATTTTATATATCAACATATAATAAGAAAGTAAATCTAACGTGTCTGTAAGTTTTAGATTTTTGTGAAAAAAATCTGTTGCAGGTAAGGTGTATCTTTGTAATAAGTAATAAAATACATTTCAATCATTTTTAGAAATATCTGTCTGTCTGTTTGTTTGAACACGCATCACTGCTAAAGTACTGCGTTCGCGATAAAACCTCACCAAGAAAACTATAAGCATATCCTCGAGTAACATTTAGTTTTAGTTTCATTAAAATCGGTTCACCCTATCAGAAGTTATTGTAATTTTAATGACGACGCGACTTAAATACGCAAGGAGGTTAGTAACTGAACTTAATACATTGACATGATTTTATTAGTCACTGTTTTTACATTAGGTTCCACGCGGACGGAGTAATAGAAAAATATGATACATACATAATACAGTTAGCAAGAGTTACACTTCAGCCCGTATCTTGTTAGCAAGCTGATGTTAGTACAGAAGCAAACTCGGCCTGTAGTCGTGCCGACGTCAACGTTCCTTAGAAAACTTCCAAGAACTTTCACAGCGAAGGTATCTCTACTAAAAGCACATTATTTGAGGCCCGCAAACGCATCTCACTTTATAAATTCCACCGTCAAACTGCCAACAAAGTTGTTTTTCTTTGAAACCAGGTAAAATACGTGAAGAATTTTTATTATTAAGTTTGCGTTATCTCAAGGTACGATATATTGAGATAAAGATGAATATAAAATTAGAATTTGCAAATGTGTAATAGGTATGTAGTATTTACTTACTTAACATATCGTTGGACTATTTTTAAATAATTTACACAGCCATCATTATATTTCATTTAGTGAGTCTTACACATTCTGCCGAAAAACACAAAAAAAGAGTGTGTGTGTGTGTGTACTTATGTACACGCGTTAGAAGTTATACTTCTTTGGCGTAACAAGATAAAAATACCTTTTCAAAAATTTTATCTTTCGCCTTATTCTACATTTGCAGAAAAAACGACACTAACAACAGAAAAAAGATATTAAATACATTGAAAGTTTTGATACAAAGAAATACAAACAACAAATACAAAGAAACAAAATGTTGACTGTAGCTAACTTCAGGGTGTCGGTTTTTCGTGACGGTGTCCGAAACTTTTAAATGGGATACCTTGTTATTATAAAGTATCTGCTAAAAAATAAAAAAACCCCACCGCGCGTCTGTCTGTGGATAAACAAAAAACACGAAGGATCTTTAGGGTTTTCACAGGGAAAAGGATTCGGGGATTTTGAAAATTTGTTTTAAGGGGGGAGGTTAAATATAATACTAGAACATTGTGGCACAATTCGGGTCGCTTATTAGAGTTAAATAAATTACGAGCCCATTAATGTAAACAGTATAAGATTAATAGAGCCTGTGCAACTTTCGACAGTGGAAGCGCCGCCGCTATCCTATTTCTATGTAAAGAATCAATGCTTGTACTTCGATGTTCAAAATTGCGATATGTTCTTACTCGTGACACATTCCATATAATTTCTTGGAAGCAACGACCTATTACCGTGAACTGTTAAATGATTTTGTTACTTTTTGGAGTTGGTAATAATTAGCTACAGTAATCTTTTAACAACAGCATAAATATCTGCCTCAATGTTATTTCGTAATGTACAAATGATTAAAAATAAGAGATGTGAGTATTCAATTAAAACTATACTGGATAAACTGTATACTTATCGGTAGCAAAGTTGCGTCGAGCGTCCAACCGTCATCGGATTAAGTTTGCGATGACATCCACTACAATCGTAGCACAAACACGATAACCAACTTATCAGTTGTCTCTGTCTTGTAAATGTCACTCGTTTAGTTTTTCAAGACAATGGGACTTTTAGAAGAATGAGAAAGTATTTCTTTTAACGATGTTTGAGCAGTAGATATATATACTTACGTCTATAATCCGTATACACTTATCTCGGTCTTGTCCATTTTATTTGAACTATTGCTTCATCTAAAACAAAGCGTTCATTGAATTACTTTACGTAATCACTTTTTATACCATCTTCGAATTTTATTGAAGCACAAAATAACTTCATGATACACTTATTTTTATAATTAAACTAGCGGGCCCGGCAGACGTTGTCCCGCCCTGATTATGAAAAAATCCTTGACAAATTATATACTAAAACGTTCCTCATTAATCACTCTATCCACCGGTGAAAACCGATGAAAATCCGTTCGGTAGTTTTTGAGTTTATCGCGAACAGACAGACAGACAGATGCGGTAGGGAACTTTGTTTTATACTACGTAATGATGATGAAGTTATTGTCAAGAATGTTTAATTTATGTGTGTCGACCAGATTCAGTATTAAACTACATTAGTTTTGTAAAGTATACATTTTTGAAGTTATACTTCTTTTGGCGCGTTAGGGAAAAATAATGAGAGTAAATTTTACGATGCGCGCGCACACCGTCACGAAAATCCGATACCCTGAAGTTAGCTATAGTCAACATTTTGTTTTTTTGTATTTGTTGTTTGTATTTCTTTGTATTTAAACTTTCAACGTATTAAATACCTTTTTTCTATTGTTAGTGTCGTTTTTCTACAAACATAGAATAAGGCGAAAGATAAAAATTTTAAAAAGATTTTTACCTTGTTACGCATAACAAGTATAACTTCTAACGCGTGTACATAAGTACACACACACTTTTTTTGTCAATAATGTATGTGTAAGTTCACATATTCTGAAGTATTGATTAAAATTTCATGTATACTTAAGACTTTTGCAAGTTGTAAATGAAATAATCTATATATTAATCAATTTGAACGTTCTACGACTTTTAAGTATAATGTAAAAAAAACCTTTATATGTAAGACCCAAAATATTAGTAAGATGGCACCTGAAAACCTTCATAAGACTTTAAAAATAACAAAATCATATTGGAACGATTTAGATCCATGTTATTAATTGTTTTGAAATCGATATCAACGAATTTTATATTTTTCTTTCAGCAAAAACAAAACATCTCCCCGTCTTGGTAATACATATGGATGTTTTATAGTTACTTCCTTTTTATTTCAGACACGTTGCAATCGGCCAATTGTTTATTTACTTAAGGCATTGCAGAATTCAGATTCGTGTCTATTTTGGAGCAATGCCTTTACCGTATTAACATATTTAATTTCATAATTTACAACAAACTTTAGTAACTTGAACTCGATGTTTTTTGTCATTAATTTTTACATATTACAATAAAAAAATGTATCTACTTTCTCCCATATTATTTATTGCTAGTCGTCCGTTTTATTACCTGCTATGGGATGTTAATAGCGCTAAGATATTTTATTCTGTTTACATAATGTACTATTTTATGTAATATACATAGAATACGACATATAATTCTACAAAAAACATAATACTAAACGACGTTCAAATACGTAAAGTGTTTTGTATATAATAATAATCTCTATGTATTTATATAAACACCGAAGCAAGCTCGTTCAAATTGGTAACTTTAATAATATAGCAATGTTTATGTCCATAATAACTTCATAGTAGAACTAAACAGAAGGTACACAGTGAGCTGTCGAGATTTACACCGTCTAATTAAGTATGCTATTATAAACCTGGTGCTAGTATCGCTTAAGTTCCCTCGTAAATAATACTACTGGAAGCGGCTGCGATGATTCCCGTCACCTGTGCCAACTTTATCATAACAGCAATCGTGTTATTAAAGAAAATATAAAAAAGTGAACGTAAATACTATAAAGGTTTATAAATTTTTGAATTGAAAGCTTCTTTAGGCGCGTTGAGCACTTTTTGGCTGAACAAAAAGCGTGGAACTCGCGTCATCGTTACCGCACACTTCTCATGAGCTATATGTATAGGTACTGTTTTATTATCAGGGTGGGACGGTTTTAAATAATTCAGATTATAATTAATTTCAAAATCAAAAGAGAACACAGTTATTCCATTGTTTTGAGTTTTCACTTCTGTCGGCAGTCCTTATGACTGCTTCGATGTTTTTAGAGCATGATTATTACACTTGCATGAGTATAATCTATATAAATAAAACTCAGGAGATCTGCTGTTGAGCGCGCATCTCGCAAAGCGTACTGGAAAATTTTCTTTCATATTATTTTAATTTAATTTCCTGGAAAGTTGGGCCGTATTTAAAAAAAAATCACGATATCTACATTCAGTGTACAGTCATTAAAGTTTTTTTTATATCATAGGTCGCAAACGAACAGGTGGGTCATCTGATGTTAAGTGATCACCACCGTCCATAGACACATGCAACACCGGAAGATTCGCAAGTGCGTTGCCACCCTCTGTTTGGGGCAGGGGGAGTGGGGATGGGAGAGAGAAGGTGGGTTATCCGGCGCTCTCACTGACCGAACGAAACACAACAATGCAAGCACTGTTACTTCACGTCGGTTTCCTGCGAGAGGGTGGTACTATCCCGGGCAAGCTGACCCACTCATGCTGAGACCAGTAATAGCTTCAGCGTGGCTCTACCTAAAGTTTTAAGAAACTATGATTTTTGTAAACACAACGCTTACAGCGATGTGATTTCTTGCCGTGGATAAATGGGGCGACCGGTGTTGTCGCATGGGCAGAAGGGGTTAAGTAAACGAATAACTTTATTCAAAAATAAATGTTGTGAATAAAGTCCATTTTCACTTTTTTTTTCTTCTGTATATAAAAAAAGTTATGCTAATAGACAACTAAAACGACGTCTCGTGTATCATCAGTTAGTATTTTAATAAACGTGTTTTAAGTTCTACTTTTGGAGAGATAAAATTTAACTAATTTAGATTAAGTGGATACTCGAATAAAATACTTAATTACATCAACAGTATCTTGTACGTTATCGCAGTAAAATTTGAGAGCTTTGTTTACAGTTCACTTTAAAAATGAAGCCTCAAAAAATACCTTTCATTATAACACTATATTTCTTTATCTCCATTACGCTAAAAGCCTTCGCGCTAATATCAACGAGTCCTCCGTGTAATTACGTATCTACATCGCCTAACGTAAATATTGCCTTGTATATGTGACCTCATATAACCGCTCAGACTACGTTTTAATTAAAATATGAAGTATTCAAAGGCTGTAGTAATAACAAGCCTGTGAGTGGAACTTACTTGAGTTATAGCCAGATGAAATTTAGGTGCCGCCCGTTTGGCGACACTCTTGTTCAGAGTTTTTTTTTCTTTTTCATAACTTACATTAATTTTATGATATAAAATCAACTACTGTTAAATTATTATCAGTATCAAGACAAATTATAGTATTGATTTGAATAACATTTAAATTATGAATTTACATATTATATTATTATAAAATTAACCTATAATTTGACCAGTTGATTTCAAAGGGTATGTAAAGCATGCAACGTCAGCCATGTTAAAATATTGAAAAGGTAAAATATTGGAACGTAAGAGTGACGGACATTTTGACGAATGTCAAAATGACTTTTCCATTTATATGTGTGTATATGTTGTGTAAAATTTGAGCAGTAGTATGAGTAATGTATATTTTAATTAATTTAATATGCTTGTAATGCATGTTATATGAAAAAAATAGCTTTCTGCGCTTCTCCTCCATATAAACTTTAACTATGCAAATTTTCACGTTCATCCGTTCTTCCAATTCGCTTAAAAAGGGGTACAAAGTTTTAGCTTCTCGGATTATAATATATATGATGATATATTCGTTGTGCTTAATGTTTTTAGCTCTTAGATTAAATGTCATTACTCTATTTAAATACAAAAAAAAAACATTTAATGGTATTCAAGTCAACGGTAGTGCGAACAGCTGTCTGAAATGATTGGCAACGCCTCAAGTCGTTCCTTGACTACTCTTAAACGATCTCTTGTTACGATCAAGAGGTGCTTATGAAGCCGGCAGTCTACTATATCTCTTTTACCACAATTTATCTGCAAGTATATTAAAGAAAAGCATAGTCCTAGCATAATCATTATTACAAAGAATGACTACACTTGCTGCTTTTCTCTTCGACACCTTAACACCTCAATGACTATTAAGAAATCACTTGCTATTCGGTAAGACATACAAAATTGAACAGAAATGTTATTTTGTGATTTTCAGTATACACTAGTTTCCTTTTATTTTTACCAATAGATTTTTTACTAATAAAGCTTTTTTACCAATAAACCTTTGAAGCAACATCTGTATTCAATCATTTGTAACTGTCTTTATTAAATATACCTGTTTTAACATTATAATCAATAAAATTTTATAGTATCACTATGTTTGTTTGAATGAGGTCGAGTAAGGCCGTATCTAATAATAACATTGACTTGTGTGTATACCTTATTAAGATAATATGTTGATGTTGACTCTGACGGTGACCTAAATAAATAAATAATGAATCACTTAGTATTACGATGATAAAATAGTACATTGGAGAATCGATAACTCGATTTCTGAGACGGCGTTCATTATTTGACTTTTCACGCACAACTTTGCCATTCAAACGTGACAGTTTCAAAAAGTTTGTGACATTTAAAAATTACTTTAATGTATACTGGAGCGAGAAGCCTCACTGTGAGCCTTGAGACCTTTTTATGCAAATCTTGAAGGATGTGACGGGATTTTTAATGAAACTGCGCAATTACTTTGATGAATACAGCAATCGTGACATGATGACGCGATATTTAGAAACAAAAAATTAAGGGTACAGTGTATCGATTTCAATTAGGGTTTCATAAATAACGAAGTAAGTCTAAGTTTCGAAGAAACTAAATGATTTCTTATAAGCCTTTGTTTTTTTATTTTATCTATTACTTTAGAACGTTCTTACGTAGCTTAGAAAATACAGTCAACTTTATGCAATGTAACAGTTCTAAAATATACTTTATGGTCAAATTAGCAATTAATAATTTATATACCAGGTGAAAAGTTAGACACTCGCAGTATTCTAGGATATGGCACTTCATGGTCACATCTAACATATAAAATAATAATATCAAAACAAATACTAACAAACAACAAAGAGAACCGTAGGTAAAGTTTGTTCTAAGAATGTCAAATGTATGGATAATAACTTAAATAAACCTAGGTTGAATAACCGGTGATAAAAACTGCCAGCGGCAACTCCGAGTTAATAAATAACCTTCGATAATAAAACGAACAGTAAACCCTTTTGTTTGTTCAAACTTCGAAAAATTATCCTTTGTTAGTCGGTAGACTTCACTTTCACTTCACCCGAGGGTCATTGACACTGTGCTTTAACATAGACGCTTAGAGGATTGAGTATAATTTTTATATGTTTCTAGATAATTAGGTTAAATATTAAGCACCTATTTTTTGAACTGATTTAGAACGAGAATCGAGTGCAGAGTATCCTCCATAAATATTGCTACAGTTTAAGCATTCACCTGGTATATAGATTGACTTGAAGTGTTTATTGTTTGTATAGGCTATTTCCTGAAATGACTTAACCGACTTTAGTAATACATTTACTGGCTGATAGAAGACTTTTCATAGTAATATTTAACTTATATATCACAAGCTTTTGCTTTCGGCTTCGCTCGTGTTAATGGATTCAACGTATTCCTCGGGAACAGTGCTTTGATTTGAATGAAATAGGTACCCTGTCTTTTTATGTACCACTGCCAACATTTACTTGTGACTTTCTTTTATTTTTCTATTTATGTAGTAGTTTTTTTTATTATTATTGGGTAGTCAGTAAATCCTCAAAAAAAGAGACCTTGTCTAGGTTGCCATATTAACAAAACTTAATTAGACCTATTACTAAGTTACAATAATGAAAAACAATAAAAATGAAATGATTATTTATGTATATTGTATATATGTATGTATGTATGGGTATAAATATTAATCTTACTTTTTTTTTATTAAAACAAAAACTAAACTTGTATAAAATAAAACTTAAAATAACTATTATATAAATAAACAAAAACCTATTTAGTAGATACTAGCTTCTGCTCGCTAATTCGCTCGCATAGAATAATGACTTTGAGCTAACTAACACGCAGCAGAAGTTCTCAAAAGGAAAAAAAACCCGATTTTGAAACATTCTTCATTGGTGCTCCGCCGTTTTAGCGTAACGATATATAACTTATAGCCTTAAACTTTTACAAACTTTAAATGTCATATTTTTTATATCGAATCAACAGCCTAAAAAATAAGTTATAACATTTTAGTTCTAAAAATGACAATAATTCCATATAACTTTTCATCCCCCTTTCAACCCCTTACAACCCTTTTTTCGCATTAAAAAGTAACCTATGTCCTTTCTCAGTCTCTAGACTATCTGTGTACCAAATTTCATTTGATTCAGTAGTTTTGGCGTTAAAGCGCGACAGACAGACAGACAGAGCTACTTTCGCATTTATAATATTAGAAGGATTGACAAGCTTTAGACTTTATTTCTAAAGTCATTTCTTTGAAAATGTTTGTTTTGTATCGTTACTTGAAAAGTTAATTACTATCATCGAATTTCGGCCACTAGGCTGTCACTATTAAAGCTATAAATTTTCTGTTTACGTTTTCGAATAATTTACAATCGTCATGCCTCCAGTCTTTATTAATTTACAGTTATTGAGAGATTTTTTTTTTATTTAAAGATTTTATTCTGACGAATAGACTCTGCAAGGTTTTAAGGTGGTAATTTGTGAAGTGCGGCTCGTTGAGCCCTCCGCTCCAGTTATTGGCCACAAAATTGATTAAAATTCCGGCTGCGTAAGGAACACTCATTTACTTTTTTTTATTAGATTGCGTTTGCTGAAGACTGTTCGGGTGATTTCTTTGTTTTGTACTCCATTCCCTCTTGAATTCTAGTCTGCGTAACGAGTTTCAATTCGAAATTCAATTGAAGAATACCCTTAAGTTAATGTTGTAAATCTATATAACGGTATTAATTTTCTTAAAATATTGTATAAAATTCATTGTTCAATACACAAGATGGAAATAATAAATAATCGCATGCAACGTTTACTACAATGTATGTATAAATATGTGGGTTTTTGAAGTGAAACTTCTAATGCTACTTCCAACAAGGTTGCGTTAAACGTTTAACGCTACCATGGAGGGAGTATGACAGCACTGTTGCGTTAAATCTTCAACGCTCCTGGAGAGGGGGAATAGAAAGAGACAGAGCGAGCAGAATAATCAAACATTTGGTATCTTACTTTATCATAATCCCATTGTAAATGTTATAGATTTATGTAGATATTTCTCCACTCGAAAATGATAATTAAAAGATGCGATCAATTGTGAATTGTAAGCAATGTTAATAAAGTTTGTCTTAAAGAAACGATATGATTTCACTAAAAATCAATTTCTACCCCTTCCTATTATCATTTCCACATTACCAAGTTTCACGCGCGGACTCCACGCACTATTTTTTTTGTGATTATTTTCTTTTCCATTAGTTAATTTTAGTTTTTATAGATGAATTCATTTCCACTTTTTAATTAATTCTTATTCTATTTCTTTTTACTTTTAAATGTTTATCAATATTTAATGGTAGATAAATTAATTTTACAATATTATGAACAGTGTAAGTTGTATCAATGTGACAAAGCGTTATAGGTTTTCAGTTTAGTATGCTCCATCGTATTATTGTCAATAAATTATTCATCGAACTGTTAACTGTTATATTATCCATAATTGTAAATAAATTAAATAATAAATAAATGAAACAGTAAATACCTTTTTTCCATTGTTTGTAAGCCGATTTTCTTTATGTTCAGTAACTATTTACTAGCTTTAGTGTGAAAAGAAACGGTATATTACGAATTATACTAATCATGTAAGTAATGGTAACGGAAACAAGTTTTTTTTAATTATTTATAAATAAAATGAAGGCCTGCCATTGCGCGTGTATCATACAAAAATTGCCGGATAGATTTCGCTCAATTTTATTAAGGTTTTTATCTCTTAGGAACTTGGTCCTTAACTAAAAAAATATTACGAAACCTCCATTGAACATAAAGTTATGTTCGGGATTTGTAGCACAATATGACCGTTAAATTATATAAATACTAGCGGTCCCGGCCGACGCTGCCCCGCTCTGATTATAAAAAAATCCTTCACAGATTATACACCAAAACGTTCCTCATGAATCACTTTACCCACTGGTGAAAACCGCATGAAAATCCGTTCAGTAATTTTCGAGTGTATCGCGAACAGACAGACGCGGTAGGGGACTTTGTTTTATACTATGTAATGATTAACTAATAAAAAAAAAATCAGCTGGTTAGTAATCGTTTTTGATGACCTCATTATCGACACATGTTGGAAGGAGGGGACTCTTTGATCAAACCATGCATTTTGTCGGACAAATATTTATTCAAATAATTTAGATAATTATCTTCACATTTAATTTAAAAAAAAAAAAGTGTGTGTACTTACGTACACGCGTTAGAAGTTATACTTCTTTGGCGTAACAAGATAACAATCTGTTCAAAAATTTTATCTTTCGCCTTAATTTACGTTTGTAGAAAAAAACGACAAAAAAAAAAAAAAAACAAAAAACGACGAGCGTACCAACATGCGCGACTAATATCGAGGTTCAATTTCTATTTTGTTGGTAGCTTTTTTTTCGAGACTTAATGAGCGGTTAAGCAGACAGTTTCATACTGTTAATTTTGTGTCACAAAAATTAAAATTTCACTCTCATAATTTTTTCATAACGCGCCTAAAGAAGTATAACTTCAAAAAACCCAGTTAGTAATAAATTTTTGAGAATCATCATATCGACATATTTTATCATTGCTACCTCTGTTAGCTACCACAATCGAGAATTTTCGCACAGGAAATTGTTCGGCGTCTCATCGAAACGAAGCTACTCACGGAAAATTAGCTTGTTAGTAATCAAGTGCAAAAATGAACCGTGGATCCTGGATTATTAAACGTATATAGATACTACATTTAATACTCAGACATATAGTTAACAATCATATTTATCACAGAAAAGTTAGTCATTTATGGGGATCCAACCTGCGACCTCTATCAACCTCTATGCTCAGTGATAGGGCTAAACACTACTGCCTACAAGGGTTGTCAATCCATTAGAAATTATTTTCGTCGATTATATTAAGACCTAAACTACTTGAAAGTATTTTGAGATATTCTATTTCATATTACATACACGTGTATTTAAACGTGGTGTTTAAAAGTGTAACTACTTATTTAATAATTGGAATAAGTAACCAATATTTCGTTTAATAACGCCCAAAAAATTATCAGCAGAGAATTCTAATATAAAAAGGAATTCCATTCTCAAAACAGAAAACAATATTTAGGTATGCCCAATACAAAATAACAATATAAGTTATTAATGAGGGTTTTCATGCTCCTGTCAATAGTTGAAAGAAAAATCCTTTTATGTTTGTGTTGTCTCATAACGGCGACATTAAGAAATACCAAAAAAATTGTATAGTAACAAACAGCATGGTTTGAACCGTAAAACCCTCAGACGATCTAAATGAGACTTTCACAAGTATTCCGAAGGAACCTTATTCTTGATTAGCCAGGAATTATAAGGGTTTTGTCTTTCTTTTAAAGAACTTTACACTGATTTAATATTGTACAATTAACTTGATACTATATAATGATGATTGGAGATAACTCCAATAACGCCATCGTACCAAAACAGTTTTGATTTAGCAAGTCGGAACGAAGACCGAGAAAGTCGGCTGAGTTCAGTTAAGTATAGCGTAATCTTTATCTGTCGTAGTTATTGCGCTGTACGACAGAGAGAACGCTCTACAAAATCTCCTAGCAACCCAATATTAGCCACAGGTTTCACTCTTTTCCTCGACGTGATAAATCAAACGCTGGGTACTGTATCATATATTATTACCACAATAACATTTCTCAATATAAGTAGAATATATAGGAAGGTCGCAAATGGCATTTCTAATGTAACATTTGAATCACTTTTTATTGCCAATAAATACGGCCAATTCTTATTTTCGCAATGCGAACGGTGTAATAAATGTAACGCGATATGAGAAAAATATTTATAAGTGGGGGTCGTGTCTATAATTAATTTGATGGTTAACATATTGTATAATAAAATCTATAGGAAAACCGTGGTTATTTTTTCTTGCTCATTATTATTATTTTATTTTATTGAAAGGGTTTATAACAATGTATGTACTTACACTTTATAAATTATTTATTAAGTTTTAATCTAAAAATGAAGCAATTTTTAAACTTTTAATATATAAACTAGGAATCGCCCTTGAATTACATTCATATTTAATAATAATAAACTCACTATTATCACTCAGTAGTTCAATACGTCAGTAGTTTTAATGATTTTCTGTTACGAATATACACAATTTACTTTTCTTAGTAATAACAGTTATCAAGTGCAGTTTCGCAATTGATAACATTTTGATTTCATATCAACAGTTTGGTAAGCTAAAACAATTTTTTTATAAAGTTTGTCTATCACACTTATAGACAAACTGAAGAAAAATCAAAGTTAAAACTGCTACAAATGACAATAGTCAATAAATAGACTTGTACTAATAATTTTAGCTTATTTTACGTCTATATCTGTAGTTAAAGAAATCATGCATCATTTTTGCAAACAAAAATATCTTCTTATCGAAGTCTACCTTTTGATTATGTGAACTGAAAGACATTCACACAACCTTACTTACATGACTAACCTCCATGTCATTTGCTCGAAGATATTAGAAGAATAAAAGTGATTCTCCACATTTTTTTTTAAAGTTAATCTTCTTAGTTTAGTCTGGTATTGGATGTCAAACTGGAGTTGAGACTAAACTGTTCTAGTTTGGCTATGAAGAACGGCTCAATTAGTCCAATAAGTAAATTTATTCTTGGACTTCGGGAAAACAAACCTTCAGACTGATTTAGCTCGATTCTCGTTATGTAACTTCAATTGAAAAAATATCTCGGAATCGAAATTTAGAAATCCGGTTCTTACCAGAATAGCGCTATGGCAACCTTTTAACAGTATTTAAGAAATAATGTAAGGAAACAAAAATTTCAATTAAAACATCCGATGTAACTTCTATTCGTCGAGTTGCGAAAAAAAATCCTTTAACGTCTCCACCACGTAATATAGCCTTGTTACACTATCATTTTAACGTCTTAGGGATATTGTGATATCGGGTTTCTCTAAATATGTCAAAAACTAACGAGGTTCCTCCACTTAATAATAGCCTTCTCGGTATTTCTGAATATTCGAATAGAATTTACGTAGAGGAACAGTTTACCCGAGAAACTAAAGCACTATTGCATCTATTCGAAATGTAACAAAAGAACAAGGATATTGCTAGGTCGGGGTTAAATAAAATCAGAGATATAATATACTAGCTGACCCGTGCAACTTCATCTGCGCCAAATCGGTTATTACCGGTTTCAATTTTATTTCCAAACGCGAAAAATCTTAAAAAACCCAGAACCCGATTGTAGCGACACTTACCGGGACAAATTGTGAATCCAAACTATCCTATATATATTGGCAAGAAATGTCTTCCCGGTATCTCCTGGGTTGCTCCTATGGCCTTCACCTCCACGCCCCATTTACTATCCTCGCAACAATGTAATAATTTAAATTGGTATTTAACACTTTGTTCTAATAAGAGTTTGTAAAGTATACATGAAACCTGTATCTAATAAATTACTAATTTGTACTTAGTAATTGTAACATTTATTTTCTTTTTCAAATAAACATAAACAATCTTTTTGGGTGAGATATCAAACTTAGATATATGTGTGTTCTATTTTTTTGTGATGTGAACAGTAATGAATTTTGCTATGGACTTTATTACTTTACTAGTTGTAACCCGCGGCTCCGCACGCGCTTTTTTAAAATGTATTAAAAATGTAAAATTATAAGTAGATTATAGAGATGCTTTTTCAAAAACATTTGTAAGTACGACACGCACGCCTTCTACCAACCTTGTTGCCCAAAATCTCTTGCAGTCTTGGTCTTGTTCTTGCGTTTTTGCAAGATCAATACCAAGACTAACCCCTGCAAGACTAGCGTAAGACGAGACTGGGCCTGCAAGACTCTTGCGGTCTTGCAATTAAGTCGAATTTGAACCGTATTAACCGTATTAACAATACTGATACACGTTCTCCAGTATCGGTATCAAGATCACGATTCTTTCTAACACACAAACAATTTTAACCAATAAATTTAAATAAATAAATGTATTTATATCTCAGAGAGTATAATTTATTTAACAAAGCTTATAACTAACACAATAGATCCAGTATAGTAATTATTTATGTTACGCGATATTTTAATTACCAATGGGGCGGC